>OY720041.1:11703409-12063680 GCA_963082485.1 Eudonia mercurella
AAACGTTGGTAGCCAAACGAATAGATAGGTTGACTTCAAGGAATAGTGGTTCAAATCCTGCTCGTGGAAATTTTTTCCACATTTTGTGTTTTTGTTATTTGATTCGCAACAAAATTTGCGTTAAAATTATATAAACAAAACAAAAACATTTTATAAATAGCTTGCCTACTTCTTAACTGATCTTTAATATATGATCGGATGTTAACGACGGTAGTTGTTGACATTGAATGGGCGCCTTTGGCTTTCAAAGTAAAAAAGTAAATAGTGTTGAATAATTTCGGCGGGCTGGTTAGAACCACGATAGCTCAATTGGGAGAGCACCTGACCCGATATGTCAGAAGGGTGCAGGTTCAAATCCTGCTCGTGGAAATTTTTCAACATTTGTTTTTTTTGTAATTTGTTTCGCAACAAAATTTGCGTAAAATATATAGACAAATCAAAAACATTTTATAAATAGCTTGCCTACTTCTTAACTGATCTTTAATATTTGTAAAAATTATTATGATCGGATGTGTTGACATTGAATGGGCGCCTTTGGCTTTCAAAGTAAAAAAGTAAATAGTGTTTAATAATTTCGGCGGGCTGGTTAGAACCACGATAGCTCAATTGGAAGAGCACCTGATCCGGTATGCCAGAAGGGTGCAGGTTCAAATCCTGCTCGTGGAAATTTTTTCAACATTTGTGTTTTTGTAATCTATTTTAATTAAAAAAAAAAATTAAAAACTCTAGTGCTCCTCCGTTCTTTGGAAGGTACCTAGGTCCAGATTCTTGCCTTAACTGAGGCTTGGGGGTCGACAACGCGTGTGATATGGCTTTGGTGTCCCTGGGAGAGGGAACCCTCAGCAGGCCCCACTAAGATAAGATAAGATATGCCTTTGGTGTCACAAAGCTGCGCTGTATTACAACAGGTGAGCCGAAAGCGCCTTTGACGTCTCAGTATGATAAAAAATTATATAGCAAGTTATATTTTTGAAGCGGTGAAAAAGGATTGTGCAATATTTATGAGTTTGTCTCCCGGGATAAAAACGAAGTGGAACCTTGTGTGAAACGCCACAATGATGCAATCACACAGTCTGTTTTCATTTATGTGGCGTTTGCTACGCTAGACTAAGTGTGAATTGTGATGAAGTGTAACGTCCTGGGTTCAATTCCCTGGTGGGTTAAACCTGTGTCAGATTTTTTGATACGCGCAGCGTGGTAAAGAAGCCAATATTTATTTATTTATTTATTTATCTTTGGCACAGTTACAAGACACAAATCATACAATACAAAAAATACAACAATTCAATTTAAGATCACGTATAAATTTGTACCTCAATAACAACTGCGCACAACATCTAATAAAATATTACATATAAAAACGGCTAAATAAAAAATACTAAAAAATAAACGTATACTTACATAATTATAAAAAATATGTAGATAGGTATTAAATCTAAATGTCCTCTTCATTTCATACTTTTCTATACTACTTCTATAATACTTCATGGTGATGACTTTATTTCAATGAACCTTAGATGAGCAGAAGTAGCAGTTAGGCTAATTGCTTAAGTTTACTTTACTTGACTTTTTTCAAGGCAATTAGTATAAAATTAGTTCTTTTTTCTTCAGAAAATATAAAGAAGATTAGCTACGTATTCTTTTTAGTAAAGAATAATCTATAAACAGGCAAGTTATTCATCGCCGTAGGCGCTTTTGCGGCTGCTCAATATAGCCCGCATACCAACCGACTAATGATCGTTACATATCACTAACTACATTTTCTATGAGCCTCCTACAATATCTACAAAGATATTATTATTATTTTATGCCACAGTCAAAGACGCGAGTAAACTAATTTCATGTTTTTTAAGTGCCTTCACCCGAAACCTTTAACTAATGAACTTGCTATCTTATCTCTAATTGTCGTATTGCACACTTACGAATTTTCTAATATAAATTGTCGAAAATGGTTTTACTCTGTCAATTAGTACTTTAATCATTTCACATTGACGTTATAGTAACTCAATTGAAATAGTTTAAATATTATCTTTTTACTTACCTAGTTTAAATTAAATATTGCATGCCGGGCTTCTGGTAAAGTATGTGAAACCTATTTTCAACATAAGACCTTTTGCACTCAAAGAGCAATGGCGAAAGCTATGGGCTCGGGATTTCTCTGCGTGATCGAATCAAAAAATGAGTAGATCTTTATGCAAAATAATTTTTATTTTATTTTTTTATATCACTTTTTTATGCCGAGTAGGCAAGTGATTTCGGTCCGCCTGATGTTTAAGCAGAAGCTTATGTTGAGAGTCAAAATACTAAGACGGCTAGTTATACAGACTAGTGGTCGCCCAGTGGTCCGAAATTTGACCGTAATTTTATTAAGGCTGCACGGATTGTATCCTAAGCAATGAAAATTTTAAAAGATTGAATGTGAGTTTGGATTGGCATTGACAGACTACGACCGCTCCTCTTCCATTTTTGAATTTTTGAAAAGAGTATAAATTCGTGTGTGTGTCAAATACATGGTAGTGTGTGTAATATTTGTTTTATTGACATTTAAAAAAATATTAATAAGTGTGCGAAATTTCATACTCCTCCGCCCGCGCAATTTTCGTAAAAAAGGGAAGGCAAAGCTTTTGCTTCGCATAAAGCTAGTCAGACAGATTTAAAACAAGCCCTTCTTCCAACAAGTGATCATAGAAAAGAGTTGTTAACTGTCATTGATTTGCTAGAATTGATTATAACTAGAAAGACACACTTCATTAATTTACCATAAATAATCAATTATTATTATTGGTGGTAAATAACCTACAAGATAAACAAACCGAGTTAGACTGTTCATTCTGATACGGGTTGCAATGACTGTTCTAGCCAAAACTAGTATAAAGTAGAATGAGTTTTACTAATATATTATAAACGGAAAGTTATACCTTTGAAGCCTGTCTGTCAAAGCTCATGAAAAACAATAGGGACGATCTCTAGAGACTCTCGCGACAGTTAATCTATTTTTACAATATGTGGGTACCTACTGTCAATAAACTTGTGCTTCTTTCAAACTGTCTGGCCTTACTCACATGGGCTTCATCTATTTATTTGTAAAGGTTATTAGTAATGCGCTTTTAACACAACAGTTCTGGTAACCTACCCAGAAAAGCTAATACACTTCTTTTTATGTATAGGTTCATAAAAATCTGGGATTGAACCACGATTTCTCGTATTCAACTCGAACATCCAATCATCTCTTTTTGTCGAAATCAAAGTCAAAGTCAAATCATTTTATTCAACATAAGCCTTCACAGGCACTTATTGACGTCAAAACTATAAATCAAAAAACAAAAAATTGTTTAGACTTCGACCGAGTAGAGCTGGGTAACAAACTGAGGAGGCTTATTTCTTTTCTCCATCTTCTCAAACCAACTTACAATCATGTAATAAAATAGGTATACAATTTTTTTTACAATTTTATGATAGAAGAGATCGCTTGTAGCGATAAGGCCGCCTTTGCCCATACTAGCTTCAAGATTATGTGTAACTGATTTTCCATCTGTGTGTGAGAGAGACGAGAGAGACGTTCGGCTTCCGTCGCGACGCCTAAATACTACCCAGAAAGGACATTGGCACATGCCTTCAAATAACTCTCTTCGACAAGGACATTAGCACAACGCGTTCTCGCTATCATCAAAAATTTGCCGCATACGCCTGCAAGTTGAAGCGAGCGGACACATTAGTCATAATAGTTGGACAATGAGTCGCATTCGTTTATTTGTGAAGTTGAGCAATAACGCGGCTAAGTAGGTACCTTCATTAGACTTGTGATTGTTATTGAATTTTCTGTCCGCACTTCCATTGGCTTCAATTATATTTCAAAAGGACATTGGCACATGCATTCTCGTTCTCATCAAAAATTCGCCGCGTACGCCTGAGAGTTGCAGAGAACGGACACATTAGTCATGCGAAAGTTGGACAATGAGTCGCATCTGTTTATTTGCGAAGTTGAGCAATAACGCGGCAAGGCAGATGCTGCAGCCCGCAACGTTTAGCAACGTGAAGTGTTACGTAAAGTGTTATGTGGCTGCGATTTATTACGCGATTTCGAAACGTGTGGCGTGTTATCAAGGTGTAATTTAAATGCTGCACCCCAGTTTTCTGATCCTTTCTCGCTTTTGCAGGACAGTTAAAAAAGAATAGTAAATAGCCTATGACTGTCACAATACTGGGCAAACGCCTCCATCATTGAAATCAAGTCATCATTACAAATAATGGATAATGGCTTAATTACCTATTTATGGAGTACAAAGATTTAATAGAACTAGTGGTCGCCCAGTGGTCGAAATTCGACCGTAATTTTATTAAGGCTGCACGGATTGTATCCTAAGCAATAAAAAATTAAAAAAGATAGAATGTGAGTTTGGATTGGCATTTGGCATTGACAGATGTCGGCCGCATTAAAGACAAACAATACGTGAGTGTCAAATACATATGCGTGTGTGTCAAATACATGGTAGTGTGTGTAATGTTGTTTTTGTTGATTTAATGTATTTATATGCATAATTTAAAAAACATATTAACATTCGGATAACCTTCTATTATATATAATATTATATATAATATTATATATAACCGGATATTTTCGAAAAAACGGGTACAAAGTTTTTGCTTCACGTATTAATATATAGATATAGAGAGAAAATATATATTTATTTTTGAGGGAGGCCTTGGACGTTTTTTTGGCTGAGATGATGAATTTTATAAATCAGGTAGAGCAGAGTTTTCGCCAACTCTCCTATAAAAAGTGATTGTACACAAACTCGCCTCCGATTGGAATACTTTGTGCAGCATAACTACGCTCGTAAACATGACCATTATTTACGAGCGTTGGTCGGCCGCCCGGTACAGTGCTGACGTGTGACCAACATTTCGGAACTAATTTCGCTGGCCAAACAAAACTGTGTGTGACAATTTTATTATGGTATACAACATATAACATACACCCTGTAGTAGTTTGTCAAGAAGCGGTTTCTGAATCAGTTACAGACGTATTTTTATTATTTAAGTTTTTTCCATATAAAATAAAAATTAAGTTAATTACTGTCATCATCATCATCAGCTCATTTTATGTCCCCACTGCTGGGGCACGAGCCTTCCCTATGGACGGATAGGGAGAACGGATCATAAACCACCACGCGAGCCCAGTGCGGATTGGTGGTTGTTAACGACTGCTAATGCAGCCGGGACCAACGGCTTAGCGTGCCTTCCGAAGCACGGAGGAGCTCGAGATGATAAATTTTTGGTCACCCATCCGATGACCGGCATTTGCTAAGGTTGCTTAACCTCAGCACTCGCAGACCGGGCGCAAACCACTGCACCATCGAGCTCCTCTATACTGTTACTTACAATTACAATTACTGTCACTTGTTTTAAACAATAAAACCGGTCCAATCTAACCACTGAGCTGTTTAAAAGGAATTACGTCTTTATTGTTTGTTCAAATACTTGCGAAAGTATTTCTTTCGACTGTGAGGGTAGTAACTTCACAGTGCCGTAACACCGCTGGCCTGCAGGGTAAATTACAAACTATTAGAAAAATTCAACAAGTCTTCTGGAGCCTCGGTAGTTCACCGGTCAGACCATTGGACCGGCTAAACAATCCAAATTAAAACGTTAGTAGGAGCAATAAGGCTGTTTTCATGTGATTAAAGACACTTACGTTTAGATAGTATGTAGCGAACGTAGCTAATGATACTCACCATGCTTTCGTAGGCTTTCGTAGGCTACGCCGTAGTCGCTACGAATACAGCTTGGAATTGGGTTGGCCGTGTTTTGTGTATTTACTAGTTTTTTTATAGCATACGGGTAAGCACAGTGCTTTTATCTCACCTGATGTTAAGCGATGATAAAGGCCCATGGTGGAAGCGCACTTCAGCAGGGATCCTCAATTACTGAGGCACTGGCTATCTTATCTTATCTCTAGCTGCCGGAACACAACAATGCTACAAACATTAATGTTATGGCGACATATTTAGATAAGATGGTGGTAGCTAGCCACCTGGCACCTGCACAAACAAGTCCTACCACCAACCAAACTGAGTACACATACATGTACCCACAATCTACTACTCAGGAACACCACATACCACCAGGAGTACTACCCAGGAAACGAAGCCGGGACCTCTGGGTCTAAACCGGAGTTCTTTACCACTAGACCATAGAATAACAGCTATTTATTTTAGATATAGTTTTAGACTAGTAAGTACAATAATTAGGGCACACATGGATTGGGGACACATAATTCTCTATACTAACATTATAAAGAGGAAACCTTTGTATTTTTGTATGTAAGTATGTATGTATGTATGTATGTTTGCAACGCAAAAACTACTGAACCGATTTTAAAAAATCTTTCACCATTAGAATGCTACATTAGCGCTGAGTAACATAGGCTATAATTAAAAAAATTATTATATAAAATACTAAAAACGACAATTTACTTTTCCAATACAAAATGATTTGATTGTCATTTTGTTGTCATGGAAACCATTGATATATATTTAACTCAATGATGGAAACTGTCAAAGCGGTACGAAGTCCAGTCTCTAATAAAACATGGACAATTTGAATTGATATTACAAGGTTATTGCTGTGTAGATACTTTGTTGTTTACGAGGTGCTACCGTTATATTCTTGGCGTAACAGCATGCAGTATTTGTAAGTAACACCCATACGCAATAACAATTAGTTCATCCGTGGTCTTAGTGGTTGCATATGCTCGTTAGAAGCAAAGTAGTATGAGAATAACGTTAACAGCTCAAACCTGTTGCAGAAATACAAATGCATTGAAATGAAACAACTTTTACGTACACATTTGAGTTTCTTAAATTAAATTTTGACATTTTATACTCATCCATCACAGATGAAAAAAAAAACCAAATTCATAAAAGTGTAAAATGTAAATCCGTAAAAGTTGTTTCATTTCAATGTTCGTGTTTACTTAAAAAAAATACATAATAATATACATTTTAGCACTGCTACAACTTAGTGTTAAAATTGAGATGTCAGTTCTTTCATTTTCGTCACTCACCATCAGATGATATAAAGCTCTTCCCCTTTGTGAATCGTTTACATTCAAAAATAGTTGGTTATACCAAGGCAAGCTTTCCATCGAAGCCGTGCGAGGCGACGGTACGGTGAATGAACAAAACGCCACTAATTAAGTTGCTTCAGTTCAAACTGTCAAAATGTCACTTTCAAAATGGAGCCATATAATTGGTAAATTTTTGCTCGCTCGCTGTTTCGCTTCCATAGCTTTAGTGGAAAGCTACATACCAAATATGAGGTTTGTGTCATCATCATCATCATCATCATCATCATCATTATCAGCTCATTTGTATGTCCCCACTGTTGGGGCACAAGCCTTCCCTATGGAAGGATAGGGAGAACGGGCCATAAACCATCACGCGGGCCCAGTGCGGATCGGTGGTTGTTAACGACTGCTAATGCAGCCGGGACCAACGGCTTTACGTGCCTTCCAAAGCAGCTCAAGATGATAATGTTTTGGTCATTCATCCGATGACCGGCCTTTGCGAAAGATGCTTCACTTCAGCACTCGCAGAACGGGCGCGTTAACCACTGCGCCATGGAGCACCTCAGTCTCCAAGTGACTTATCTCAGGGTCTGTGTGGAAAGCAGTAACCCTTAAGCTAGCTTCCACCCGGGGCTTCACTGTGATACTCAATCTCTTGTGAACTTCCAAGGGAATGACGTATTTTTATTTTGTTGAAAGTATGCCTATGATACTTTCAGATCTTCCAAGTATCTTTGTGCAAAAATCACTTTGATCCATTACTCCGTTATATCATGAAGGTTGGACAAAACAAGCACATTTTTTGCTTATATAATCGGATTGGATCTGTATTTAGTATTTCATTTCTTAATAAACATTTAATTTTGTAACGACTGAGTGACTCTTGTGTGAAAAAGCGTAAAAAATATTTCAAAAGGAAAGGCTATTCTCGGTCGAGCATATTTGAAGCTACATAACAAACATCAAACAAAATAACAATGTTGAGCGAAAGTCAATGTAAAGTTTAAATACTGCAGATGGACCACGTTTGCTTTCTAGCTATCTATTACTATCAATGCTTCTGAAAAAGATTTGCCTTGAAATAAGTCACTTGGAGGCTGAAAAGCTCGATCGCGCAGTAGTGAACACGCCCGAACTGCGATTACTAAGGTTTTTTTTTTAGCAATTTCACAAAGGCCTGTCATCGGATGGGTAACCAGAAATTTATTATCTCGAGCTCCTCCGTTCTTCGGAAGGCACTTATAGCCGTTGATCTCGGCTACTGCAATCCTTGACAACCACCAACCCGCACTGGGTCCACGTGGTGGTTTATGGTCCGTTCTTCATATTCCATCTTTACTGAAGGCTCGTGCCCCAGCAGTGGGGACGTATATGGGCTGGTGATGATGCAGTCACTTGGCGTAGAAACCTTTGAAAGATTGCTATGTTATAACAACAGCCAGGAACTTCATAAATCATAATCATAAATAATAGATTGCTTAAGAATATGGAAGCTTCCGGAACACTAAGATGTTTAATTTGGTCATACATCTGATGACCGGACATTGAGAAAGTGGCTTAACTTGTATGATCAAAACCTCCGTTGTGCCACCAATATTCTCCGTTTTTATTATTCAACCAAATACTGTGGTGGTGCCAAGGGAAAGCATAATAACATCCGTACATTACTGATAGGAAAATTAACGATATCACGCACGAACCACATTTATCTGTGGAGGACCTCATCTCCAATTCCAATACCGAAAGCGCGCTTATTAGCAGAGCCAGCTGACGTAATTCCGAATATTTCTCATGGATACCGCAAAATTACTATGCAGTAACTCAGATTGCGTAACACTGCTGGCACAGAGTACATATACCCCCCGAACTGCTGGGGCCGTGGGGCGTGAGTGAAGCGAGGGGTGTGAGATACGAACTGCGATAACATTTTTGAAGTTTTGTTTCTTACATATACCTTTGTAACTTTATTACCAGACTAGTAACGTCCCACTGCTGGGCTAGTGCCTTCCCACATTAATAACAACCAAAAAATAGTGAAAATTGGCCGTAATACTCCATAATCCGCCAATGCGTGTTGGATATTTCTTAACGACTGCCACTTTACTACCAGCTTTACGTGTCTCCCAAAGCGTGGAAGAGCTTGAGATATGTTTGGTTACCCATCCGGTGCCCTGGCATTGCGAAAGTTGCTTAATTTGTAAGATCGTAGGCCACACGCTAAAGCCATTGCACCATCGATCTCCTCATGTAACTACATGAGTATTAATAAGCACATCTCACACGTCGACATCACACAATAGTTTCCATCCATTTCCTTTTGTTAGTGTTTTTTGTTTTTGTCTGTATTGTTAATATTTCTCGCTTTCCATATCAATCTGTCTCTCAGTCACTCAGTCTCATTAGAAGTGACACGCTTTCCAGATTAGCTTTCGTTTGATAGATCTGAGATACTGTTGACCCAATTCTGCGCTCACACCCCAAATATTACTATTATCCGTATTCACCCCTTCGTACACGCATGTATTTTCCGGCAGTTTTTCTTTTCGTACGCAGAGAAATATGCATGCAATATCAATAATAAATATTATATGGGAATGACGAAAGTCTTTGACCAGTGTGTGTTGCCAGTGATGACATACGGGACTGAGACGTGGTCGTTCACATGGGCCTCATAAAAAGGCTCAAGGTCACTCAAAGAGCAATGGAGAGAGCTATGCTCGGGGTTTCTCTGTATGATCGAATCAGAAATAAGGAGATCCGCAGAAGAATAAAGGTTACCGACATAGCCCGAAGAGTCGCTAAGCTCAAGTGGCAAAGGAAAGTAAATTGCAAACCTGTCTGGTACAACAGGCTATATGACATTGGTACAAATCCAGCTGAGTTTTTATGCCTGAATAGTTGCTAGGCAAAATATGATATGGGACGATTCAAAAGCGCTTATCTAATAAGTTTACTTGAACAAAGATTCATTTCATTTATAATTTCTCACAGTTTCCACGACCTTAACGTTTTCAGTTTGACTTTATCCCCCGTACTAATAAACATAGTATAAGCTTTAAATAGTTATTCTGTGTTTTACTCTAATTTGTTAAGAAGTTGACATGACGTAACAAAATACGAAATATCTCAACTCAATTCTGTTAATTAATTGTACATTTTAATGTTATAATTATGACCGTATCAGTCCACTGTTAAACTAATGCATGTCTGATCTTCGGCCTTTCTCATCCAACTGCTGCCAGCCAATTATGTCGTCCGGCTGAGTTGACACTGCTGACGGGGTACTCTGCTTTTATGTCATGTATCTGAAATGTCTTTCGGCTATGTAAGTACCTTGCTTTCATGTCATCCAACGTGAATTGTATTTCAGCGAAAAGGTCATTGTGATAGGGACCCAAATATGGGACAACCAAATTTTATACTGTCACGTGACATTAGTGAGATGCGCGACGATCGCGCGGTTCCAGTTTCAGATAGATAGATAGATGATACTCTTATTGCAATAATGTGAAACATAAATATGAACAAAAAATATAATTAATTTACAAAGTTACAAAATGGCGGTCTTATCGCTTTCGACAACCAATCTACTACTATTACTATTACTACTATCTACCACAAGCTATACGTAACAAGCTGACGGGCTGGCACGACTCGCAATCATCTATAGCACGTATACCAACACCTACCCCGAAACTCCTAACTACGGGCCGGCGCGGCCTGTAGCCGTAAATCCCAAGGTTTTTATCGTCCACGCCGAGTTGGACCGACTTCCAAGTTGTTACGGTCATGATTAAATTCTGGTGAATTATGCCCGAACAAGTTACGGTTTTTTTTTTCGGATATGCCCTTACATTATTTATTGGGGATATGAAATATGCATTAATGTTGCGAAGGGCCCGCATAAACAGGCCCAATGAAAGGTTACGTTTTTTAAAATGTCTTTTGAAGATGGCGGAAGGCGATTTATTAGTTCGCTGTAAGTTGTTTTTCGCCGGTGGTAGAGGTCACTGAACTTTTTATTATGGTTTGCACGCTTACCTATTTCTGCTGCTAAGTGGTAGCTTGGCAGGCTTGTTACCGAACAAACCTACCAGCAGTTGTTAATTTTACAGTTGCTCTATTGGCGGTTGATAAATTGGTATACGTACACAAATCGCTCCATGTATGTAAACTATTACATGACGACGTCAAAACCAGAGTGATCTTAGTGACATTTTACCATTATTGATATTATTACACAATGGCTTAGAAAAATCATAATTCTTCCATGCCACACTAATCTAAGTGCTCTTCAGTGTTAACTTCATTGAGACACACAACATCTCACTATAGAATTTGGTGCGGTCTGCAAAGAGAAGGCATGCCAGAAAGTAATGAGATGCACATAGAACACTATGGTCCCTAGATCACTCTGGTTTTACGGTGTCACATACATTTTAATCGCAAATGCACTAAGCGAGCGATCTGAGCGATTTGTGTCCGTAATATAAATTTATCAATCGCAATTAGAGACGTGGCGTTGTAATTAGTTTGTCTATGCTTTCGGCGACTTGCACTCTGCATAGCTTCAGCTTTTCGCGGATGTTTTTATAGTTCTCCGACGGTATTGTAAGGAATTCTACACCGCGTGCACGGAGTTTTTCAATCTGGAATGTACAATCGTGTGATTTTAAAACGACACATTTATTGTACACAATGTGACAAATAAAGGCTATCTGTATTACATTGTATAATATAAACCCCACTAAAGGTTAAACATGTCCATAACAATAAAGTTCCTTAAAGAAGGACAACACATTTTCTGTGGACATCACTGCGTAACACTGCACAAAGGTCACCGTAAACTAGGTTACAGAAACATAGAGTAGGCACCGCGCTTTTGATATAATGACTTTAAAAAGTCCATAATTTTTACCGGGCGCTTCGGAGCCAACTTAGTTATGAAGAATATAATAAAAACTTGGCATAGCGAGTCTCAGTTGAACCTCGGTCGGCGAGTAAGAGTAAGATCTTAGGAGTGGCATCGGTAACGAATCACACCGTCGGGAGACTGATTGACAGATGGCCTGTCTGCGTAATTGAGACGGATGCGGACGCCCGTCTATCCCGATAAATCTCAACCGGTGTTTTTTTTAACTATACTTCATATTATATTTTTATTCCAGTGAGTCGGTAAACATACATACGGCATTCATTTTATGTCCCCACTGCTGGGGTACGAGCCTTCCCTATGGATGGATAGGGAGAACGGGCCATAAACCACCACGCGGGCCCAGTGTGCGCCCGCACCATCACCAACTTGCTTGTCTTTTAAACTCGCAGCGGGTCACACAAAAGATAATATTGTTTTATCAATTTTATGTTGCGATTATGTGAACACTACACATTACAATGAAACACTTTGTACGGATCTACTTGCGTAAATGATTATATAATTTCTAAAACAACATATTTATATGAAATAGCCCTTTATGACGATTAGGTATTATTCCATTATTATTTTAGAAGAGCCGGCCGCCTGAAACAGGCATTTTAGAATGCCTACTAGGATGGACCCAATCACTGTTTATAGATAAGTAACCTTGATAGACTGCAATAAACCATTTTAATTTGATTTGATTTTGATTTTTGACATTCCTCCTTTCTAATATTGTCTTGATAGTTACCTTGATAGGTTTACACGGAGCTGCCTACTCCCATAGTTTATGAATTGCATGCCAACTTCAAAAAATCTAGACTAGCATAATAAAATATTAAATCAAAGTATAATAAATCACTTTAAAGCAATGAGACTAAGTGCTAAGTCTAATGAACGCTTCCAAATGCAAACTTGTTCAACAACTCCAACTAGTTACCTACTCAGATATCTCGGCAATAATCGGTGAGAATCTCGGAACGACTGTATTTATGTCTGGCTGCAAAATCTCTCTGAACACTAACTTGGTCTTTTAACAATTAAAAGTTTTAGGTAATTTTTTATTGTTTTTTTTTTCTTACATTCGCAAGTCGTCTCAGCCTGTAAGTGAATCTGCACTTAGCTAATAATCTATTTCTTAAGAATATTAAAAAGTATACTAGTTTGTTGGCTGCCCTTATGAATAAATAAATAAATAGTCAATTGTTATAGTAAAAAAAGGCTCTATTCTGTCTAGGTTTAAGTAGGTAATTGTAAGACATACTTTTATGTATTAAAGTGGTAGTAGCTTGGGGAGAACCAGCAATGGCAAACTTCTCCCAATCTCCTCTTCAATTTTCTTTATCATGTATCAACGTTTTAGTTTTCTTAATTGTTCAGGTTCGCGCTATTTACGGTCATCAGAAAAATTAAACCTTAAAACACCCCCACACAGCACCACCTTTTATGAATCTTTCTTTTACCGTCCATTCGTTCGTCCGTTCGTCTCTGGAATTCGCTTCCAGTTGCAATCAGGCGTGCGAAATCTATTCACACATCTAAAGAGCTCGTGAAAATATTCTACCTTTCTAATTAGTCATCCAACGAATGCGGTTGTTATCGTTCACATTTAATTTTACAAATTGAAATGGTGCCAAATAAAGATTTTTATTATTATTAATTAACCCTGTCCTGCTGCAAAACTGCCATATCTGCTACTTTCCTATGTGTGACTACTATTATTTTTAAGTAGATTTATTTATATATATTATTTATATACTACTCAAAAGAAAGTAAGGGCCACTTACATATTTCTGTTTTTGAGTAAATTTTTAGATGTAAACTAATTAATAAGTGACTAATTAATGATGTCCGGCATCCTTCAGTATCCAACCTCTTTAATGCTGATGTTTAAGTCTTACAGCTGGCCAGAAATTTAAGCAAATAAAAAAAAAACGAGTTTCAGGTCAAATTCCTTTCAGATGGAATCACAATTTTATTCTGTTAAAAAACTATTTCTGTCCATCTCTTGCTTCTTTTAACATCTTTTGTTAATAATGCTACGTCAACGAAGGCATATGGATACCATTACTGCCACCAGAGCCGTTACATTGATTGCTGAAGGTCATTCACAGCGGTCTGTAGCTTTTTCGTTGGGTTTCTCTCGCCGAGCCATCCAAAATGTGTGGGATCGGTTCCAAGAGACTGGCAGTGTTGCAAGAAGGCCTGGATCGGGCAGGGTGCGAGTGACTACGGCACAAGAGGATCGCTACATCCGATTAAGTGCCCGTCGAGAGCGCTCTGTGACGGCACGTAAGTTACAAAATCGCCTACGGTTGACAACGGGGACTCGTGTTAGTGACCAAATGATACGTAATCGACTGCATGAAGACCAGCAAAGGTCCAGACGCCGAGTAGTACGAATTCCTTTATCTAGGGTTCAACGTGGAAATCGTTTAAGTTTTTGCCGCGAACATTCAGATTGGAGCATGAATCAATGGGGTATGGTACTCTTCACAGATGAGTGTAAAGTGAAGCTTTGTAGTGATGATCGGCGGATTAGAGTATGGAGACGACAGGGTAAGAGATTTTCCGATGTCTGCATCAAGGAAATTGACCGCTTTGGAGATCCTAGTGTGATGGTTTGGGCTGGGATTAGCTTACAAGGCAAAACTGAGCTGGTTTTCTTAAATCAAGGCACAGTAACTGCACAACGGTACATCGATGAAGTCATCAGGCCTCATGTGATTCCATTCTCACAGAGAGTGGGGCCAGGGTTCTGGTTAATGCATGACAATGCCCGCCCACACACAGCTCGGGCCACTCAGACTGTACTGGATGACTCCCATATTCGTATCCTACCATGGCCAGCGTATAGTCCGGATTTAAATCCAATAGAGCATATGTGGGACCAATTAAAACGAAGGGCTAGGGAGCATGAGCAAGAGGTTCACAACCAGCAACAGCTTATGGATGCTCTGACACGTGCGTGGGAAGAGATACCTGATGAAAACATCAGAAACATAATCGAGAGTATGCATTCAAGGCTCCAGGAGTGTGAAAACAGGAGAGGAGGATACACCCGTTACTAAACCATTAAAAAAAACAGCTTGTGTCAGTTTTTGTTTTGTTTTGCAAAGAGTTTCTGTTTAGTTTTGCTGTTGACAATGGACTAATTTCATGTTAATTGAAATAAGTGAAACAATTGACTACACAATTAAATGGTTATTAGCATAAGTTAAAACAAAAGCTTTGTTACATGTTATTTTAATAAATATACATTACTGTTTACTATATTTTTCACGTAGCAATCAAAATACTTAGTGGCCCCTATTTTCTTTTGAGTAGTATATATACATTATTATCATTATCATTATATATTTATCATTATTATCCTTATCATTCTATATTTATCATTATTATTATTATTTTGCTTCATTTATAAAATACACATTATTCTAGTATGTTTTAATAGTTTCACCTCTGATCTTACAGTTTAACAGCTCTCTTCATCCGACTGGTTGTCTGGAAGAAATCGCTTGAAAGCGATAAAACCGCCAAATTGTAACTTTGTAATTTTTTTTTTGTTCATGTTTTGTTTTATAGTGTTGCAATAAAAGAGTTCGCGTCAGAAACGCGACGGTCTCATTCGGTGTTCACTCATTTAAATAAAAGATACACCGCACAAGCCGACGGCGGAGCGAATGTGTTGATTGAACCGCGCGACCTTCACTCAGCTCCAAGGACGTGCGTCGTGCATTTCGGTGCACGGAGTTCAAAACGATCGGCCCGCCCGTGACGTCGCGTTAATTTCCTACCGGCCGGTACACACCTTCATAAAGTGCGTGTGCGCGTGTGTGTGTGTGTGTGTACGAAATAATAAGAGGTCTTTACCAGCTCAGCTCCATCCCCACGACAGTCGTGTCGTGGCTACGCCATCAACGTCAGCTCGCTAAGTAAGTCCCAAATATCATCATCCATCCCTCCTCAGCTCCTTAATCCTACCACATCCCACGTCGCTGTATCGGCACTGCCTTCCCGGCAGCTGATACAAAAAGTATTATCTATCTATATATCTATCTGTCTCTCTATCTATCTATCTATCTATTTATCTATCTATCTATCTTCTATCTATATATCTATCTATCTTTCTATCTATCTATCTATCTATCTTTCTATCTATCTATCTATCTTTCTATCTATCTATCTATCTATCTTTCTATCTATCTATCTATCTATATATCTATATATCTATCTTCTATCTATATATCTATCTATCTATCTATCTTTCTGTCTATATTTCTATCTATCTATCTATCTATCTATCTATCTATCTATCTCTCTATCTATCTATCTATCTCTATATCTCTCTATCTATCTATCTATCTATCTATCTATCTATCTATCTATATATCTATCTGTCTCTCTATCTATCTATCTATCTATTTATCTATCTATCTATCTTCTATCTATATATCTATCTATCTTTCTATCTATCTATCTATCTATCTTTCTATCTATCTATCTATCTTTCTATCTTTCTATCTATCTATCTTTCTATCTATCTATCTATCTATATATCTATATATCTATCTTCTATCTATATATCTATCTATCTATCTATCTTTCTGTCTATATTTCTATCTATCTATCTATCTATCTATCTATCTATCTCTCTATCTATCTATCTATCTCTATATCTCTCTATCTATCTATCTATCTATCTATCTATCTATCTATCTATCTATCTATCTATCTATCTATCTATCTATCTATCTATCTATCTATCTATCTATCTATCTATCTATCTATATATCTATCTATCTATCTATCTTTCTATCTATCTATCTATATATCTATCTTTCTATATATCTATCTATCTAGCTATCTATCTTTCTATCTATCTATCTATCTATCTATCTATCTATCTATCTATCTATCTATCTATCTATCTAGCTTTCTATCTATCTATCTATCAAAGCAAATAGTTATTGTACAATCTTGGATTGGATAACCAATATCCAAAGGTCGTGGGCTCGATTCCCACACAAGCTTCCTGAGGCTGGTTGATTTTTTCTAGTAAAGTTTTATATTGTAACTATATATAGCACTAGCTATTGCTCGCGGCTTTGCTCACGTGGAATAGTGATTGTTTGTAATAAAAGTCAAAACCCGTCAAAATCTATAGGGACAATCCTGAAACTCTATATAATTTATTTAAAATTAAAACTTTTCCGTACAAACCTACTTCACCTCTCTAGGGGAGGTTTTTTGAAAAATGCTCAAACACGTAATTCTTTATTTTTATTGAAAAATCTATAGAACGATTAAATTATTCATTTTTAAAGCTATTACTTCAAAAATAATGATGTCCCCAAAAAAAACTTTTTCCCTTTTTTACTCCTTTGAAGGAAAATAAACAAAATTTCTGAGACACTACTACACTACAAAACTGACGGACTTTTATACAAACTATTTGAACTATTTGAACCCTATTTGAACCCATTAGGGTATGATTTCCGTAAATCTTTTTTTAGTGGAAGGTTACGTCACTCAATTAACCTACAGTCTAAATTTCATCTAATTAGCTCCAGCTGTTTCGGCTTGGCGATGATGAATCAGTCAGAACTAGTCATTATATGTATATAGATAAATTTGTGGATGCAAAATTCAAAATAATCGAAAAAAATTATGCTTAATCCATTATTATTATGCAACTTGTATTATCATATCGTTCCGTTAAACAAATGCTTCGTGGAACATACTCTGTGCCAAAGCCAGGCTCAAATTCTATCAGCCATATATCAACCGTTATTATTTGAAACTGCAATCAAAACTTAGATTAGAATCTATCTCGAGTTACTGTGAGACTGAATCTATTCGGGGTTCGGGAACATGGCAGTTAAGTTGCTATGTAAGCATGCTATCAAACTAGTAGAAGTCTACCCAAACTATGTACATATAAACAACAGCTGTTATGGTTGCCTTCTAATCCCAAACAGTTATAGCAGCTGACTGAAGTTCGATAAGAGTGTTTTGCTTACAGCCTTAATCTTGTAAAAGCCGTACACAGCACCGCCCGAACTTCAGTGGGAGCACTTTAGCAAGTTTCCGACTGGCCGGGACTTGCGCCGAACACTCAAAGGTACCAACGTGCGTTCCGGTTCAGCACTCACCATTTAATTCCGTTTAGTTTATTTTGCAGCCAACTCACAAGTCTGCTCTGACTTTACTTGTAAGCAATGTTAGAAAAGTAGTCTGAATAAAGTTGTTGTTAACAGGATAGTAATAAAAATTATATTCTTATGTATATAGCTTTCCCGGTAGCATAGCGGTCAGTGCAGCCGCCCGGATTGCGGAAGACCCAGGTTCGATTCCTGGCTGGGTCGGGTGGGCGTTTAATTTTTTCACTGTATTTTATAAATATTTTATAAAAAAATGATATATTCTTTGTTGTATTTTATTTATTTAAAATTTCGCAACATATATTACATGGCGGACTTAATGCCCGAGGCATTCCTCAAAACTCAACCATAGGGTGGTGCAGAGATTACATTTGTAAGTGCGTTTAAGTGCGATGAATAAAGTGGATATTACTATAAATAACTTAAATGTAAGTATTTAATACATGCATAAATATTATATATACATAAACATACATGTGTATTGTAAATACGTTAACTACAATAAATAAACATACATAAAATACATAATTCTAATTAAACGTTATTACGTTACGTTGTATCAAAGTATCCAATGTTTTCGTGTCTTCGTGTAGGGCTTCTCTGATGATGATTACTATCTATATATTAATATGTGAAGCAAAAACTTTGTACCCCTTTTTTACGAAAATTGCGCGGACGAAGAAGTATGAAATTTCGCACACTTATAGTTTATATAGAGAAGTTTATCCGAATGTTAATATTTTTTTTAAATTATGCATAAAATTCACATTAAATCAACAAAAACAACATTACACACACTACCATGTATTTGACACACACGTATTGTTTGTCTTTAATGCGGCCGACATCTGTCAATGCCAATCCAAACTCACATTCTATCTTTTTTAATTTTTTATTGCTTAGGATACACTTCGTGCAGCCTTAATAAAATTACGGTCGAATTTCAACCACTTGGCGACCGCTAGTTAACTATAAATAAATAACAAATTAGAGTTAATAATTATGTCTTAGCAACTTTACCTAGATGAGAAGTGTATCCCATCTAGACAACAATATCGGAAGTGTATCCCACACTTCCGATCTTTTAATTTTTGCCACACCTTTCTGTTACACGTTGTACATTTATAGATATAATATAATTTTAAATTAATTCACACATCCACGATAAAAATATGTTTATCATAGCAAAATATCTGTAAAACTAAAATAGGCACTATTTGGATTACGAGTACTTTGATCTAACATAACTCCCATAATAAGGTTACCACACGCGGTCATGCCAAATAAAGCGTGAAACAAATTGGAAAGAGAAATATGTCTATATTTGTGTTAACACATACACGTGTCGCCAATGAAGCTATACCAGTGGTTTGATTCTCAGTAGCGTCCATTAGTTCCCCCTGCGTGCCAGTGGCAGGCAAATATGATAAGGAAAAGTGTTCGTAAATTACATCCTTGCGCTGTAATCTACTAGACATTTTTAAAGCCCGACTCAGCTTCTATAACTGATAAACTGTTTAAAAAGCTATAATATATTTTTAATAGCCTATCTTTGTGTCCCACTGCTGGGCAAAGGCTCTTTTTTTTCTTTTTTTTATTGTAAGATGGGCTTGCTCTTGACCTCATTCTAATCCTAAGGGCTAAGAAGAGGCCGACGATGGAACGAGCTTGCCCAGAAACAGCCTATTCACCCGGGCTTTAAAAACTTTAGGGTTATATGCACTCGGGAATACAGACGCCGATAGGGAATTCCACTCTTTGGCTGTAGGTACGCATTATAAATGTAGGAGCAAAACGCTTGATGCGCAAAAGTGGAATGTCAACCAGGTAAGGGTGGTAGCCAGCCGTACGTCTGGATTCCCGATGGTAAAATGGGGAAGGTGGAATGAGCTCATGCAGCTCAACAGCACACTCTCCGAAGTATATATAGCCTGTAAAAGAGGCTCCTGTTTCGGCTGCCGGGAAGGCAGCCGTTACAGCGACGTGGGCTGACGGATTAAGAAGGATAGGATATATGGGAGCTGACTTACTTGGCGAGCTGACGTCGACGGCGTGGCCACGACACGACCGTCGCGGAGATGGAGCTGATGCTGGGAGAATTCGCTTATTTCTTCGCGCACACACATACACGAGCACACGCACTTTTGAAGGGGTGTACCGGCCGGTAGGTAATTCGCGAGTATTCAGTGCTGAACGCGACTTCACGGGCGAGCCGGTCGGTGAGAACTCTGAGAGAGTTTTCGCGGTTCGTCAGCACACACTAGCTCCGCCGACGGCGGAGTGGCGTAACTTTTATTAGGATGAGTGCACCGTCGCGTTTCTGGCGCGAACAGCTCCCTTCTGCGGCTTCACTCTTCTCTATCATCGGTCACCTCATACCACTCCGGCAAAAAAGTGGTCAAGTCGTATAATAACAATTGAAAAACATTTTTTATGTATCACAGGGGTGGTGTTCAAATGAAAACAGTAATTTTAAATAGAGCAGCCAGAAGGTGATTTGGCTTCTCTTAGGACAGTCTGGCAAGCTAACTGCGTCTGTCTAGCTTGGTACCACCATCTTATCTAAGTCATACCAACCATACCAACTATGTTAAATGTACTATTGTATTCCGAGATTTGATAAAAGATAGCCAGTTTGTTGAAGATTTCGGGTGAAGTGCACTTCCACCTGCGATTTAGATCAGGTGTGATGAAAGCGAAGCTCTTCGCCGTAACGAAAAACTGTTCGTAATATTAGCTGAACAAGTCAATTCTAATGTAACCCATTGGTTACATTAAAATTGAAGCATTCATTAATGCTTTTGAATGAATGAATGGTTTCTCCGTGCATGCTGTCAGGTTGTGGAACGCGCTGCCGCCTAATATTCAAGACTCTCCTAACATCAGCCTTTTTCAAAAGCGTTAGAAGGAACACTACCTGTCCAGTTGATTCTGTCGTTCTATGATTTCTTTTCTTTTTTTTTCACCTTTTATTTTTGTTTTGTATATGAAATTTTCTTTGTTTATGCAATTATTAGTATGTATGTGTATTATAAATATTTAAGTAAGTTTATTTTAGTTTTTGCAAGAGGTACACATTAAGTCTACCACCTTTTATAACGTTTCCTTTTGCGGGCCTGCTGGAAGATATTTCAGAACTGAAATAAGCAGCGCCTAGAGCTTACCTGTAAAATATTTTAAAAAAAACGGAGGAGCTCATGATGATAAATTTTTAGTAACCCATCCGATAACCGGCCTTTGAGAAAGTGGCTTAACTTCAGAACTCGCAGACCGGGCGCGTTAACCACTGCGCCATCAAGCTCCTCACAACCAAATTACGATACGTCACACATTATTACGACTTTAACTTTTTGTTTTTAAGTGCTAATTGCTGCACTGAAGGTGAAATCCAAAGGTTACTTATTGCAACCGTAGCTATGCCAGATTCATCTTTGCAGATGAAATACCTTATAATATTGTTACGATACCAAAGTAAATTCTAGAACAACAAACGTAAACATTAATTTCCTCAACGACCGAAACTAGTCGGGCGAGAACTTACCTAGTTCAGCCTATTTAAGCGTTCGCTAGTTACCAAGTACCGTCGACACAGCAATGCGCCGGTTGTGGCTCCGGCCACTTAGCGTCACTAGTTGGGTAATGCGAACAGCTCGGCATTTCGTGAGCGTTTGTCTCTCCCTCTCTGTCCCGATTCGATCTGAAACACTCGAAGAATCTAGTAGGGATCGGGGGCACGCATTAGTGCGTGATGCCATTCCCCCTAGAAAACCTCTGACGGTGTTTCGTTTTTTTTCTGACAGAATAAAATAGTGCGAATTAGGGGTGTACATCACCATCTATTTCCGACCCGATCCGGACCCTTCGGAGAACCTAATAGGGCACGGGGACACGCTTTAGTGCGTGATGCCGTTTCCTCTAGAAAACCTCCGAAGGTGATTCGTTTCACACGGCTTGAAGAACCCTTTAAGTTTCTCGCCGCCCCCAAAAAAGCTCGGTGAAGCTGAAAATGCCGTTTCAGGCAATCAGCAATAAAAAAAATGATAAACGATTGATAAACGCAAGAACTAAACAGTAGCAATTAGCAAAAAAAATTAAAAAATGTACGAGCGTGATCCCTTGCCCTACAATAGTTTGGCTTACAAAGTTAGAGTAGATAGTCTTGATTAATTTCTGCGAGTTGGACCGAGCCACAATAGCATAGTTGGTAGTGCACATGACCCGGCGTGTCATAAGGTGCAGGTTTATCAACCATTTTTTAAAATTTTAATTCGTTCGCAACAAAATTTGCGTAAAATCATATATCATCATCATCATCATCGTCATCAGCCTATACTAGTCCTCTGCTGAGCATAGGCCTCTCCAAGTGCACGCCACCGAGCACGATCCGCGGCTACCCTCATCCAGCTCTTGCCAGCCACCTTGCGAAGATCGTCGCTCCACCTAGTCTATGTCTAAAATCTAAAATCATATATGTGTAACCACAATCATAAACAATCTCTAATCTATGCAGTGTTCGCTAAGTTGCCGAGTACCGTCAGCACAACAATAGCAGTTGGAGCTAGCGCCGGCCACTTAGCGTCACAAGTTGGTCGGACAAACAGCTGGCATTCTGTACCCGTTTGTCACATTTAATATACAATTACCTACACAATGATTTCGGGTGAGTAGCGCATTTCGGTCACATGGCTTTGTGTCTAACTTGCACAGAGTTGTAGTTAGCTTTGTTGAAGGCCTACAATTGTGTCCTAATAATTGATATTTATAAAAATATTAAGATCTAGTGTTGAGGACGCAGTTGTTGAAATTGAATAAAGCTCTTTTAACCTACGAAGTAAGTCTGTGCTTCTATTCTATTGATGTCTGTCGGTAATCATCTCATTTATGAATGCAAATATTAATTTCCCTGTTCATTAATTATTAGTTTTATGATGTATTATAATTTAAATTCAGTACAACGTACTTTATTGTATACGAACCGTATACGACAAAACAAAAGCTGGCGAACTTGTATGTGAATAAAACAGATTGGTGAATAATTGCATTGTTAAAGAAGCGTGTAGCAAAAATGACGAGTAGAAAAAAAAGCGTGTGACGAAATTATCTGTTGGTAGAAATAACGTATAGGAAATAAAGAAATTGGGGAAAAACGCGAATGGAACTAAAAAAACCGGAGAAAGAAAGTTTTGGGGAATTCATCTATACAGTCCAAGATCACGAACCGTACCTACGCTCTAGCCACTGCCCACCGATCTCCTCAATTTTTTTTGGAGAGAGTGTGCTGATATTCTTAGGCAGCCTATTCCGTGTCACCGGACTTTTATGGGGGCGGCGAGAATCTTAAAGGGTTCCTCAAGCCGTGTGAAATGAAGCACCGTCAAAGGTTTTCTAGAGAAAACGGCATCACGCACTAGTGTGTGTCCCCGTGCCCTGCTAGATTCTCTAAAGGGTTTAGATCGGAACGGAAAAAAGATCTCCTCAATGCACCATGCTAATATCGGCGTGAAACATTGGCACTCGTTGCTGTTGTGTTTCGTCCGGTGAGTGAAAGTACCGGAGGCCCATCTCTCACCGCTCCCCCCTCCCAATTCCTACTTCCTCCTCAAGATCCAACTCCTTCCTCAAGGCCGGCAACACATCTGCGATTACTTTGGTTTTGCGGGTGTTCATGGGCGGCGGTGATTACTTTTCATCAGGTGACCCGCCTGTTCGTTTGCCTCCTTTTAATATTAAAAAAAACGGTATTTAATCGTAATTATAAATAAAATAAATAAACACACTACGTTCACTCGCATCGTATTTGCTGAAAGCATATTTTTTTACATTTAGTTTGATCCGAGCCAAACCACGTTATGTAAATGATAGTCGAACAATATTGACAGTATGGAAAACGGGATTGGAACGAGCCAATAAAGCAGGCTTCAATGGCGAATATTGTGTACACATGTGTTTCACATGGAAGAGAACGATGCTCAGCAATGGGAATGTGGTAGATAGGGGCTGAAAATGATAATGATGATGAGGTATTTCATTTCATTTTTTGGTAAACTTTTTGGTAGTTAATATTTATATTATCAATATAAATGATTATTGCTGTTAACTTTACTGCTTCAATGAAAGTTTGTAAAGAAAATATTGGAAATTACTATAATGAAATGAAATACTTAGCGCCTAACAAATAAACAGAGAATAAGCTTTGAATAGTTATTCCGTGTTTTGTCTCTTTTGCTTTAATTTGAAATGACGTTTACATGACAGGAACAAAACACGGAATAACTATATGCAGGTTATTTTCTGTTTATTTGTAAGACCCTAACCCCCGTATTAATAAACAAAGTGTAAGCTTGGAGTAGTTACACCGTGTTTTGTTCCCGTCATGTAAACTTAATTCGACCAAACTTGATTTAATCTACAATAAAAGTTACTCTCGTTTGGTCGAATTCATCCTTAAAGAGACAAAAGTCGGAGTAATTACTCCAAGCTTACACTTTGTTTATCATAGCGACTTGTAACTTGGAGAAAATATTAAACACTATCACGAGCGTCTTGCAACGACGCGGCGAGCGGGTGTCTTGATCATTGCGCGTTATATAAAACAGTCTTAGAAAGAACGCAATGCACAAAACAGTAATGTTTGAAATAAAAAAAAATTTGTCATTTTTGTCGTTGTAAAATAAATCGTCAGATTACTGACACGTGCCGCTATTTAAAACATACAACGTCCATGTTAAAGTTCAGCGGCGGATAATCCCCAGATGAGGAGCCAAAACGAAAACCGATATTGTTTGCGCAAGAGTGTGGTGTCCCTTCACAAAGCGCGAACCTCCGGATCTGCCTTTAATAAAAATTGTGTGTTTATAACAAAGCTGTTATAAAGTTGCAAATTAATTTAGACCGCTGTCGGAAACTCAATTTTCAGTTCATTTTAGCCGCCAATATTTACTGAATATCAATTATCTGGTTTTCAGTGGAGCCGTAGGGCGATGCCGTCAATCTAACTGCCCTAGGATTAGTGATGGGACTGTACAACAAATAAAAAGAATATAGACTTAGTTAAATAATTATTTTTAAATAATTATTTACCCCTTTTTTGAAGATAACAAATGTAACATTTTTCTTCAGTGTTAGATTAATTGTATCGATTTTGAAAAGTAGTACACCGTTTTAAATCTTTAATTTGTTTTATAAGTATTACATTAATGGTCTTTAATAAACATAATTAAAACTTATGTTATTTGCATGCATGAAGCAATGATTGAGGCTTTCTTTACATTACATACATGAAAGATTTTTGTATGCAAAATGTTTCTTAATTCCACCATATAGACTCACAATAAGAGTTTTTATTGAAAAAAAAATACGACGTCTTTATATCCATTAAAAAACTTATCAAGTTGTGGTCGCAAACATGATTTATGTGCTCCATTAATTATTATAACTACTTCTAGGTTAACTGAAGCAAAAATAATGTATTGTAAATTTCTTTAAGTATTGAAATTATGCTCCCCTATCCCTTGAGTATCGAACAGTTTGATAAAGTGACATCGGAGACGATTAACACAAAAATAAACTTATTAACTTGTTCTTTCCTACATGAACTCTTTCGTATTCACGAAATGTTCAGTAAACAATAAATTATTTCTTCGAAACGCTAAGAACAAAAAACAACCGGACAAAATACACGTCGTTGATAAAAATATCTTCAATTCTGTTCCCTTAGTCCATCAGGGTCGGCTGTGTCGTATAAATATTAATGGCGAATCCACATTTAGTTTTTATCGAGTTCGCGAGTTCGACCCATAACAGCCGGTTCGACTTTTCGGACAAGTTTTGGCGCGCTCTCAAAGATTCATGGGCAGAGACGTTGTTTTGTATAACTTGCGTGTTGGTGCTTTTGTTGACGCCGTTTCGTTAATTTAGATGGAGAGATCGATACATCTATTACTGGTTACAGAACTCAAGAACATTTTCAAAATTAAATGAAAGCCCAAAAACTAGCCTTACTAATACACAGAGGACGAGTATAAACTTGGAATAGGTACTATTAGATATTCCGTGTTTATTTTCGACACGTAAACTTCATTTGAAATTAAAGTACAAGATACAAAACACGCAATAACTATTCAAAGCTTTTTTTTTATAGCTTTGCACAAGCATTTAGCCAATGAAAAAGTCTTACAATACTTAAACAATATTTCTTTCATATATGATGATGATGAATGATAATACAAATGAGAAGTGAGAAATGATATACCCCCCAACCCCTCGAGTAACTTAGTAAAGATTGCAGGCTTTACTAAGTCCTCGGACGGACTTCTTGAGAGAATTTGAAAAGTGATGTTCCACTGTTTTGTTTCATTTGCCAACACTCATGCACACTCACGAACACTTAACGGTTAATAATCCACCATTATTTCACATTAATATTCGACATAACACAAATTTTAGAAAATAAAACAAAACCGCAGACATGATTCTTCACTTTCACGCCGTGAGTCCATAAATAGTCCTGTCCGTAATGATAAAGCGATCCCAGTAAAGCGTTGCATGACCATTTTCGAGAACTGGCGCTGGTGCGTCCTTATAGTACGGCACCTCCGATTCAACAAGGCAATATCCAAGAGCAAGTTGCTGGCGAATTATTCTGGCTACTTGGTTGTGTCTGTGCAAATACTCTCCGTTAGCAAGATGAGAACAACCAAAAATAATATGTCGGAGTGATTCACCTGGACGGCGGCATGCCCGACAGATGTCGACCGTACCGTCCCTCATAATATATTTCCAGTAGTTATTCGTCTTGATAACTTCATCTTCAATGGCACAGACAAAACCTTCGGTTTTCCCAAAGAGGTCACCGAAACGTAGCCAGTTCACCGAGGCAGGCAAATCTACATCAGGCCCAGTTAAAGCCCGATAGTAGCGCCCGTGTAGCACCTTGGTCTTCCATATTTCCTTGCGATCGAGAGTGCTTAGCACCACTATTATTAACTAGGAAGCAGGTGGTTTGTATTCAATTGTTGCTAAAGACTAAAACTAGTTACTGACCCCTATTCTTAATGATTAAAGGGAAAAAATGTCGATCACAGGTTTCTGTCAAAAACTGGTGCCATAACCCTACGTATGGCCAAATCGGTCCAGACATTCTCGAGTTTTAGCGAGACAAACGAACAGCAATTGATTTATCAAAATAAAAGCAATACTTTCAAAATTGGTAGATCCACAATTAATTACCACTCATTCCCGTGTAATTATCAATGTATATCGTTACGTCATTAATTAAATTTTCTAAAGGCAAAGGATTACAAATATAATTGAACACTACCCGCCAGACGGCCCGAAAAACAATTTAATGAAACAATTTTCATGAAAATTTATTAATTTAAAGGTGCGTCAAGCTTATAATTAAAACCTGCCGAAGCCACATTGGTTCCGCCGATATTAAATCCGTCGTACGGCGTTAGTGGTTCACGAAATGTTTTATTTACCAAAATAGTTTGATGTTTTCATAATTAAAATTAATGCAGTACTAATTAATACCGCAGCCGAATACGCAGCCACTGAAAGTATTGAATGTTGTTACTATCTGTGTGACTACTATGTGGAAACAGTTCTACTAAATAATATTTTAAGCCTCGAAGGCCCGAGGGGCAAAGCGCTCGACCCGATATCCAGAGGTCCTCGGTTCAATGCCTAGATCAGGCAAAGATAATTTCTGAATTTCAATGTTTCATCATCATCAACCTATACTAGTCCACTGCTGAACATAGGCCTCTCCAAGTGCACGCCCCCGAGCACGATCCGCGGCTACTCTCATCCAGCTCTTGCCAGCCACCTTGCGAAGATCGTCGCTCCACCTAGTCTGAGGGCGTCCTACACTACGTTTGCCGATGCGCGGTCAATGTTTAGCCTTGGTCAAAGATCAACAATCCACATTTGACAAGCGTGGTCATTAATCCCATTTAACTTTGCCCAACGGTGAGACAGTATCGAGGAGCTCGATGGCGCAGTGGTTAACGCGCCCGGTCTGCAAGTGTTGAGGTTAAGCAACTTTCGCAAAGGCCGGTCATCGGATGGGTGACTAAAAATTTATTATCTCGAGCTCTTCCGTGCTTCGGAAGGCACGTAAAGCCGTTGATCCCGGCTGCATTAGCAGTCGTTAACAACCACCAATTTGCACTGGGCCCGCGTGGTGGTTTATGGCCCGTTCTCCCTATCCATCCATAGGGAAGGCTCCTGCCTCAACAATGGGGACATAA
Source organism: Eudonia mercurella (assembly GCA_963082485.1). Classification (NCBI taxonomy): domain Eukaryota; kingdom Metazoa; phylum Arthropoda; class Insecta; order Lepidoptera; family Crambidae; genus Eudonia; species Eudonia mercurella. Next base: position 11,731,814 of record OY720041.1, read on the forward strand.
AATGAGCTGATGATGATGATGATGAGACAGTATATTGTATATCGAAAAAGCAAGTAAGTAATTAGACTCGTAGGTAGGTACTTACTTACTTTATTCGACTGACTCGGCTAACAAGTGCACAGCTACCCTAAGTCTCTATTCTTTTTTATGTTTCAAGGCACTTGGCTTTCATCGCACCTGATATTAAGTGATGATGAGGCCGAAGGTGGAAGCGCACTTCACCCGGAATCCTCAACCACTCAGGCACTGATTCTGTTATTTTAAAACTATCACAAGCCTGTCTTAGTGACCTGAGTCTGATACATGAATCAAGCAAAATTAATGCCATGAGTAAAATATCCTGCTTGATTTTTTTTATAGTTAGCACGGCAAATGACTCTGTTTCACCTGATGTTGAGTCGAAATGTCGAGTCCAGACGCGAAGACTTCTGGTGCAGCGTGAAAACAACGCAGCATCAGATAACTTCCTCTGCCGGCCCACTAGCTTCTTCACGCCTCGTTTGAATATCATAGGAAGGAGGGAAAACGTGGTAGACTATTCCATCTTTTGGGCGACAAAGAAACATTCTGCTCAACATGTGTTGTCATTTGCGTACTCATACATAAAAATATGCCTCTTCTCCACTCTGAGATCTTCAATTTAATAGTTCAATAGAGGAGGTAGCCAGGTAACTTAAAACAAGCCGTACCACACACAAAACTGTACAATGAATACCCCCACTCTACGAATCGAGCTTGAAATCTCCGGTATATATTTTGTAGGTCCACAAACGGAGCGAAGAAATCCCTTGAACCTTTCAGACACGTTTAAGTCAAACGGAAGCTAAATAAATGTTGGCTCATTAATTAAGCTGCTTTTGGTAGTACGCAAAGAGCACCGCCTGTACACATTTACAATTAGACGAACTTGGTTACCCTAAACTTGTCAACATCTTACATACATGCTTTGGTGGCCTTAAATATAGAAACGTGGGATAAAATTGGATTCGTAGTTTTTAGATTTAGATAAGAGCATTAATTTATGAGAAGCGGATCACGCAGTTATTGACGCGCCCGAGCGCTGAGGTTAAGCAACTTTCGCAAAGGCCGGTCATCGGATGGGTGACCAATTTATCATCTCGAGCTTCTCTGTGGCACGTAAAGCCGTTGGTCCCGGCTGCATTAGCAGTCGTTAACAACCATCAATCTGCACTGGGCCCGCGTGGTGGCTTATGGCCCGTTCTTTCTATCCATTTATTTATGTATTCTTTATTGCACAATAAAATAAAATAAAGTACAAAAGGCGGACTTAATGCCAAATGGCATTCTCTACCAGTCGACCTAAGGGCTAGATATCCATCTATAGGCAAGGCTCGTGCCTCAAAAGTGGGGATATAAAATAAGCTGATGATGATTCATTTGTTAATCAATGATGCCGTTAAAAGAGTAAACAAAAATAACCCCTTGCTTTTCTTTTTCAGTACAAGTTTTCTTGCCCCATTCAAAACTACACAATACTAGATTAAGAATTAAACCAAACAACTTTGTCTAAAGTGTATGTAGGAAGGTTTATAATTAAATGCATCCCCCATTTTCATTTATTTGCTTTGCAGTCTCTTGAGACAATAATATATCAGAAACAATTGCCAATTAATAAAACTACTCAGGTTTTCATATTGAACGTATTTTTTTTGTTTTATTTATAGTATCTTTGTGAGGCTGTGCTGGTGTAAAGATGTGGAAACTGTAGTGTATATTATCTATATAAGTATTGTATGTTTGTTTGCCATAAATGAAACAGATATCAATTGAAGTACGCCACATGTACGCACTCAGTAATGCTGCAAACACTAAGTGCAAACATGGTTACCATAGTAACTTCATACGGATATGATACCGGTACTCGACCACGGAAATCACTTGCGGCTATTCACGCTGCGTTCGGAAATGAGATTTTAAGTCCCTTCGTCTGCTCTCAAACTTCATATGACTGGCGGTGGTTGGCAATAATCGTGATTTTCGCTGCATATAAAACGTTTGAGCGCTTCAATGTAGGTTTTATAGTAGCTAGAAATGCAAAGTTTATTAAAGCAGGACTGTTTGCTACTCATCGTCTCAAAGGTTGAATCAATCAATTTTAAAAATTTAAAGTCCATTTCCACAATTTCTATATCAGCCGTGACAAGTGTTCTGCTGAGAGTATCAGGTAATATTAAAATTTTACTAGTTTTTTTTATCAGGCAACCTATGCTTGTGACTTTCTTCTTTAACAATAAATTAAATTGTTTTCGGCAAGCATTGATCAGTGCCATAAACAATTAAAATTCTATTGTGTCTGTAATCACAGCAGGCGACGGATTAAATGGTTTTTTTTTATCTACAATTTAATATTGCAATAATATTAAATTATATAAGATCTTACAAAAGTAAAAGCCAAACAAGAAACTAACGCAACCATTTACGAACGAGATAGACGAAGAGACTCCACTCAGAACCACTACTCGTTAATTAGTTAATTGCTCCAGCGAGACTCCAATTCATTTCACGAGAAGTATTCGCGTTACAAAATTATTAATACCGTACGTAACATAGCTTTCTGTCATTTTTCCTTCACTGAACAAGTAATTTAGTGGCCCAACCTGTTCTCAAGTATCAAGTTTACATGACTCGCGGCACTGTGGGCGGCGATGTTACCCTGATAGAAATACACGCGCCATCAGTAGGCACTCGGATCAAATTGCAGAAATTTTAAGAGCCTTTACACAAAGTTGTTGAATTATTAATTAAACAAAGACGATAATCAGACAGGTAGACGATAGGAATAAAGGAAAGCCTCTTATATCGCGTGTCCCAGCCAGACAGGAGGTATTTTAGAACTAGCTATATATATGTATATACATATTATAATATACCTATATATGCAAAAAACCACGAATCCTGTAGCTCGTCTTCAACTTGAAGGAAGTAAAAACAGATAAGTAGACTTATGCATTTATATTATTTGCTTTTATTCATACGGTGCGTTACAAAGCCTTCTGTCATTTTTCCTTCTCTGAACACGTAATTTCGTTACCAACCCAACCTTCTCTCAAGTATCAAGTTTACATGGCTCGCGGCACTACAGGCGGCGATGTGACCCGGATAGAAATACACGCGCCATCAGTAGGTACTCAGATCAAATTGCAGACAAGCAAATACATTTTAACAGCCTTTATAAAACGTTTTTGAATCTATAAAGTTTATAAACTGATAAAAAGTAGACCGGTAGACTATAAAACTTAAGTAAAGCTCTTCTATCGCGAGACAGATACATTGCATTTGACCGGAATAGAAGGAAGGCTTGAGTATTCTCAGATATATATTATGTGCAAAATATGTAAAAAAAACTTTCATGCTTAAAGGTAATACAGAGATAGTTAAAAGAAAATATTTATTAAAACATTTAATAAAAGGTCTCTATAAAATGTTTCTGTCTATAACTTCTAATTTCAGCATTTGAAAAGAGCAAGATGGTAAACAGACCCGACTGACTTATACGTATCCAATTCTCCAAACTTAAGCAACTTCGTCATACAACATCTATATAAAAAGGGAGGACCGGAAAATCTTTCCTTAAAACTGTTTTAAATTAAATTGTAAGCTTTTTCATGCTTTTTTTAATACTTGTTCACCATTGAAATACTACACAACGCACTTATAAGCATAATATGTATTATATTACCTACCTGCTTTTTCTACTTAAGAACTCCTTTGAAACACACTAAAGGTATTCATAGAATGACATACTATATCGTATATTAAATCTTTTGCCGTACATGAAAGAGTGGTGCTTTTATTGGCTTCTTTTTGTATCGCCTTATTGAATGTGTTATTTCGAAGCTTTTGTTTACAACCCCTTGTCTTATTATTAACGTTCTCACATTTGAGTACAGTATAAAATTGAACAACCTTGCGCATAAAACTGCATTTACCTAGAGTGTGTATCACAAGTACGCAATATTATACTTTCTTTGTAACTATGACTATTTTTTCACAAGGTTGTTAAGTTTTATCCTTTTGGCTTTAAGGTCTATTGATTAGCCTATTTGTCGCAGATGCAGAGCCTCATGGAATGGCTAAGGGAGGGGAGAATAGTCTCACATAGCAAAGGGACGTTTTCCTTGTCATAAAAAAGGACTTATGAAGTTTACAAACTTAAAATTTGGCAGGTAGCTTATATGATGGGTATAGAGATGATTTTTAGAGTTCCCTTGAGATAACTAGACAAGGGTAAATGTAAGTGAATGCTTTAAGTAAATAATATTCCATGGTCGTAACAGGGTATTAATTTTCTAACATATGTATACTGGTAGTATTGTTACCAGCAAATAATACATAGTACATTAGAATAAATATTATTAACGGGATTATTACCATGTTTTTTGTTGTGTTTGAGTATCCGATATTTCGGCACAGTTGCATGCGCCATGCCAACACAACAAAAAACATGGTAATAATCCCGTTAATAATATTTATTGTAATGTAAGTGACCATGATAGTTTAAAAAGTTATATACATAGTACAGTCAGCAGGAAAGTCGCTGATGAAAATAACATAATTTTATTATCTAAGAATAATGATTATCCTTCCTTCTTCCCTATGGATGGAATAGGGAGAACGGGCACGTTCCACCACCATAAACCACCACGCGGGCCCAGTGCGGTGCGGTGGTTGTTAAAGATTGCTAATGCAGCCGGAACCAACGCCTTTACGTGCCTTTCGAAGCACGGAGGAGCTCGAGATGATACTTTTTTGGTCACCCATCCGATGACTGGCCTTTGCGAAAGTTGCTTAACCTCAGCACTCGCAAACCTGGCGCGTTATCTACTGCGCCATCGAGCTCCCATTTTTTTTTGACGAATGTCGAAGTTTAATTTCGCCGTAATTGATGTCCGTATTTCGCTGGAGACACGCGGCGCGGGGCAACGGATCGTTCATAAATTTTAATTATTGCCGCTAAGTATTGACATTGTGATTTTAATATTTTCTATAGGAAAAAAATTTAAAAAAATCAAATATGCTTGACTTGAAATGTCGAATTTAGCACACTTTTATCGGGAATGTTTATGGATGAATGAATGATTAATAGGAATTTGTTCGGAGCAAAGAAGACAATGACAAATTGGACATTTTACATTTTTATATATGAACTAAGTATGCCGAACTGGTCGCCATTTAGCTCATGCCATGCTTTGTCATGCGGCTACTCAAAGAGACTAAAATACTACTAAAATTACTGTAAAGTAGTGCTCATGCTTGTTTGTACACTCATCACCATCTGTCACCAGCTCATTTTTATGTCCCCACTGCTGGGGCACAAGCCTTCCCTATGGATGGATAAAGAGAACGGACCATAAACCACTACGCGGGCCCAGTGTGGATAGCCGGGACTAACAGCTGTACATACCTTCCGAAGCACGGAGGATCTCGAGATGATAAAATTTTGGTCTCCCATCCGATAACCGGCCTTTGCTAAAGTTGCTTTATTTTAGCAATCGCAAAGCGGGCGCGTTAACGACTGCGCCATCGAGCTAATCGTGCGCTCGTTTAAATTTTAAAAAAACTTTTTAATTAGTTCCAACCAAGACTCGTTGACTAGTCAAACATCTATATGGGTGTAGTTGAAACTGTTAAGGCCAACTTCGGCAATAACGACATGCTTCCCGTCCGTAACAAAGATACGCTTCGATTCTAAATAAACGGATTGCAGTTTGTGGTCAAAGTTTAATGTCATAAATTACCTAGCGAGCGCTGGCTTAACTTCGTTTTAGTGTACAACGGTGGACGCTTTATAAGGGGTGTCGACACAAAAACTAACTTTAATATAGGAAATTTTATATAAGAAATGAATAGAAATGGCGAGCTTCTCGTTTCATTATTTGAAAAGAACAAAAAAAAATAATGACATAAATAAACTAACAAATACAAAATAAACAAATAAACTAAAACAAATAAGCTACAAGAACAACGATTCATCAACCCTGAGTTGTACGCGACGATGAGAAACATCAAAATTTTAATTCAAGGATCAAAGCAAAGATTAAAAGTGTTTATTTTTAATATATTTTGTATTTGGACTTACTTAATTACACGCATTTGAGTAACCAAAAATCAAGCAACAAAAGTTTACGCCACTCAAAAAACGTCTTGCCTAAAGAAATTATCAAAGTTCAGAGTTAACAATTTATCAATTTATCTATCTGAAGAATGTCGCGATTAAACCTCCTTGTTCCTTTCGCGCCCAATCGATAACACAACCCGAAATAGGTCACCATACAACAGACAAAAAGAAACTAAATGCTTCAAACATCAAAGGTAAGACCGCCGTAACAACTCCGAAGTATTTGAGTGAAAAGTTTTTTTCGCCAACAACGGAAACGGAAAGTGTTTTTCCCTGTTTTCTTCAGCTGTCACTTAAAAATTGACCTACTGTATTCTCGGAGGTAAACGCGCAGTAGGCATAAAAGTTGTGTCCCGATGCAATTAAATATTCATTAGGTTTTGCTGTAATCCTTCGCGCGGCTCCGCTTCCTCGGGACTTGTGACAAATTAATTTAAACGGAATATCGAAATTATTCTTGAAGGGCACAATTTTGAAGGCCCGCCTCCGCTCCGAAGCTCCAAAGTTCGTGCGTCGTCAATTAAATAAATTTTAAATGTATTTAAGGTTTGTTCCGGTTAGTTAGAGATTAGGGAATTTACGTAATTCATTTAATATTAATATGAAATTTGGCTTTACATTTCAATTTTAACAGTTTCTAAATAGCTATAAATGGATACCTGGATGGGGGGGTTAAAGTTACTCGCGTCCGTAGGTTTACCCTTGAGACCCTACACGTGACCCCTGAGTGGTAGAGCCACGCTGCGTTGCAGCACGAAATGGGCCGGCTCGCCCGGCGTAATACCACCCTCTCACAGAATATCGGCGTGAAACAATGGCACTCGTTGCTGTTGTGTTTCGTCTGGTGAGTGAAAGTACCGGAGGCCCATCTCTCACCCCTCCCCCCTTCCAATTCCTACTTCCTCCTCAAGATCCAACTCCTTCCTCAAGGCCGGCAACGCATCTGCGATCACTTTGTTTTTACGCGTGTCCATGGGCGGTAGCGATTACTTCCCACCAGGTGACCCGCCTGCTCGTTTGCCTCCTTTTAATATAAAAAAAAACCTACTTTCATTCTACCGTCAAAAACAAATGAAGTATATATAATAACTAAAAGTAAGAAATTCAATTTTTAATTTCCCTTTTTTAATGTGACATTGTGTATTGTCGTGTTTTACCAATAAATGTTGATTCATTCGTTCATTCATTCATTCAATCGAGCTATTCAGTATCGCAGCAACTAAACTGGTGCTCTACTCGTAGTACAGACTGTGAAAACTTCTACTTGAAAGATTTTATCGAAGTTTTTCGGTGATCGGTACGAAATGCTGGAGTTATATTTTATTGGTACAATAGGCATACATATTTAGTAATATAAAAAGCCTACCTACTGACAAAAGACTGACAGGAAAATAAAAAAGAATACAGAAAGTCTTCCCTTAGAAACAGTTCAAAAAAAGATTTACATTAACTGACAACATTTAACACAAAGTTATAAAGGAAAATCTACATCTACTTACGGAATATTTGGAAGTTTTAGTGATACCTACGCGCGTCCTTCACACGACCTTGAAACAACGCGAGGACACGTCACTCTTGTATAAATAAAGGCGGGAAAATAAAAGGCTATTGTGGTGAGGGATTTGTGTGACTCGGGCAAGGGTTTATCGCGTCGGCCAGGTAGACCGGCCAACGGCGGCCTCCGGCACTCGTGTCTGGGCTGTAACATATTATAGGTATGATATTTTTATTTAAAAAAAATATTTACAGGAAATACTTTTATTTGGCAGAGGTTTCACAAGGCAGAATAAGTATTTATTATGTTATTTATTGTAAGTAATATTATCATTTGTTATTGTCGACAATTTGCAACTCGCCTCTACTAGATGAAATTTTTTCATTTATTTTTATTCATTTAAATAAAACACAATATCTGCTTCAGCATGCAGCCAAAAGACGTCCACTGTTGGACAAAAGCCTCCCCCAAGGATCTTCACAACGACCGGCTTTGTGCTACTCGCATCCTTCACCAGATCATCGGTCCACCTTGTTGGAGGGATAGTGTGTATTGCCAGTGATGACATACGGTTTTGAGACGTTGTCACTGACTATGAGCCTTAAAAGAAGGCTTAAGGTCACCCAAAGAGCAATTAAGAGGGCTATGCTTGGGGTTTCTCTGCAGGATCGAATCAGAAATGAGGAGATCCGCAGAAAAGCAAAGGTTACCGACATACCCCGAAGAGTTGCTAAGCTCAGGTAGCAGTGGGCAGGGCACATCGCTCGCAGGACTGATGGCCGCTGGGGCGGAACAGTTAGAGAGTAGTGACCGCCTACCGGAATACGTAGTGTAGGCAAGCCTTCAACAAGATGGACCCACGATATCTGCTGACATAAAACAATACATATAAACATTACCCATCAATTTTAGTGATGACTTGATTTTAATGATGGAGGCCTTTGCCCAGCAGTGAGACAGTTATAGGCTATTTACTTCACTATGTGTTACTTATATAATTAGACTGTACAAATTCTTTTTCGTTTATGTTGAACCAAATAAAACTAACACAACTGCACCCACCTGTCTACGAGATATTCCAATTCATTTAATACAGGCACACGAGCCGTTCTTCACAGACGGTTGAGTCACGATTTTTCTCGATGAGACAAATGGCCCGGAGATTGGCGTTCGGAAACGCCCGGTTATCGCCCGGGTATCGCCCGGTAACTGTCACCCGGATATTGTTACGTCCCGCTGTACCGTGGAGGTAACAAGCCGCGGGGGACAGGATTAGAATGGAACGGTTGCCTTTGACAATGTATCTGATATTCTAGGTACGTTTAAGTGAAACTGTGAAGCGTTGTATACAAAACATTTGTATGTAGTTATGTAGTCGCTTTTGTGGTTTATTGGTTAAGACCACCGGAACCAGAGGTCTCCGGTTCGATTATTATCGAGGGGTTCATGTATTTGTACTCGTTTTGGCTGATGGTAGGGCTTGAATGCCCGTCTGGCTAGCTAGCACTATCTTATCTAAATATAAATATTTATAAAATACAGTGAAAAAATTTAATGCCTACCCGACCCAGTGAGGAATTGAACCTGGGTATTCCGCAATCCGGGCGGCTGCTCTGACCAGTAGGCTACCGGGAAGGCTGACGTAAGCACTGAAATCTAAATATACCGCCATAACATCAATGTTAATAGTAGTGTTGTGCCGGCAGTTAGAGATAAGATGCCTCATTAGATGAGTATTCTGGGTGAAATGCGCTTCAACCTTCATCATCATCATCATCATCACTTAACATTAGGTGAAATGAAGGTAAAGTGCTTACCAATGAATATTTAAAAAGGTATAGAATTGAGCATTGACTTTTGACTGTGTTCTTGCGAGTAACCTTTTAACTAAACGTCCATAGATGTTGGTTTAAAAAAAATATCGTAATGCGAATTTAGTAGAAATAGTAGTAGTAGTAGTAGTATCTACTACATCTACATCTGAGACGATGATGATGATGATGATGATGATGATGATAGATGATGTAGATATTTTTTTCATAAAAATAACGCCATCCATACTCGTTGAAATTAAACAACCTTTACGGATCTACTCGCGTTTATTTTACACATTTGAGATATTTTTTATCCTGACGTTTACAGGATCCGTGGTTACAAATAATTTGTAACTTGCATACCGTATTTTATTTTAATCGGTTGCATTGCGTTTTGCCTACGACGCTAAATGAGCTTATTGTATCTTTTGAGCTTGATTTTGCTGATTGCTTCAGGCGGCATTTTCAACGTCACCTGTCATTTTTGGGGGTGGCGACAAACTTCAAGGGTTCCTCAAGCCGTGTGAAACGAAACACCGTTAGAAGTTTCTAGAGGGAATGGCATCACGCACTAGTGCTTATCGCCGTTCCCTAATGGATTTTCCGAGGGGTTCAGATCGTGGTATCTTGTGATCTCTATTTTGCTAGATCTTAGAAATGCTTCCGTGCCAGCTTTATTAAAGTTTCTTTTAAATAAATGAAAGATATTCCGTTATGATCCGTCCGGTATTCGTGTTATGTTTAATTTGCAACGTTCCATGGATGCATCAAGCGAGCCAGTTACTTGAGAACGGCTTTTAGAAAATTATTATTGTACCTGCTATCAAAAAGACTGGACTGTGAATCGTTATTCTTTAGTAATACACATTGGAATTTTATGCTTTTGAAACTGCTTTTAACTGAGTATCATTAAATTTGAACGTTATATCCGATATATCTAATTAAACCAATCATAATCATCATCATCATCATCTAAGACAAAGGCCTCCCCCAAAGATCTCCACAACGACCGGTTTTGTGCTGCTCGCATCCAGCGGCTTCCCGCTAATTAATTTCAATATATCCAATAAATCTGATATATCAGATGAGACCGATATGTTATAACAAAACGTTGCTTTCTTTCGCTCCATAAATAGTAACTGCGGTGTGGACCCTACACCCACGATATACCTACCTAAATAAAATAAAAATAAAAAAGTTTTTATTTTCCAAAAAAGAATTTTACAAAAGTTGTTTGTCAGGCATCTCCAGAAAGTAATAATTATTCTCGTGTTGGATGTCTCGCTCTTACCCTTAGCTGACAATGGCAAGGAAAATAAATCTACAACAATGTAATAAAAGAAAGGAAAAAGGTAAAATTATAAAAATAACTTACACTACTATTTGACAAATTAACAAAGTGAATTACTAAAAATTAAAGGTAAGCTAAGATCTGTGGTACAATATAATGTCAAGATATAAGTTCAATAAATAACCAGATTGCGTCATCCGTTTCGTGTAACGAGACACTGTTAATTAAATTACTTACTTTCTGTTGCGTCTCGTTATCATTTGCATTGAAGACCAGGGGTTTACTTTCCCCCAAAAAGATTTATTAGAAAACGACGCTTTTACCTGGTATTATTAATGCGGAAGTATATATGTTTAGATTAGGTTATAATAGGACTGACATGTCTACATATAAAGTCAAAAGTTCTTAAATAAATAAAAAGAAAAAAATATGTATGTATCTTTGTTAGTTCTTGTTCTTCAATAACGTCGAAACTGCTTAACGGATTAAATGATATTTTCTACAGAAGAAGAGCATATTCTTGTCGCAAAGAATAGTTTTAATTACGGAAGACATCCAACTCCTTCGGGAGTTCACACTTGATAGACCGGATTTCACGCAAGCAAAGGGATTCCTAGATTATATTCTCATATATACCTAACGCTTTATGTTTAATTGTTGATTTATTTCTAAGTCTATATGGGTAACACTTTAACAGGCTTAGAAAACTAAATATGTAGTCATTAAAAAAAAGTTAGTTGCATTTTTGTCTACTTTTGTCTTCGGGCAGCAAATAGTTAAATATATACTCGTTGCCACTTAGATAGACTATGGCCTTCACATTTACCAACATGGCCTTAAGTCTAGTAATTCAATAACGTCTCAATAATGTGTCAATGACCTAGGGGTCGACCGCCTAACTCTCTCGCTTTCGATCGCTTTGAAGGCGAGGCGAGGAGGAAGCGTCATCTTGTCATTTCGAAAGCATATGAAAGCAATATCGAAAGCTATAGGCTATTGCTTTCGATATTATATTAGAAAGCGAGGCGAGGGCCTCGCCTTCAAAGCGATCGAAAGCGAGTGTTAGGTGGTTGGAGGGCTGGTTTTGACATTAGAACTATGAAAAAGTTGTCAAAATTAGGCCACCCATACACGAACACAGAATCGAAGCTCAGTTGTGGTGATCAAACGCTTGTTAAATTAAAACTAAAAAACTACACAATTCTAAATCCACAATTCAAACAACAACCATTAATCGGTTAACTGATTTTTTCACAACTTTAATACTAGAAAGTGTAATAAAAACGCCACTGAACGGGGTTTTGGCGAAATAAATTCCCCAGATCTATCTGGAAAGAATAGTGTGCCTAAATTTACGGGCCAACCGGGGGCTGTAAAGCGTCGTTATGTTGAACTATGTGTGGGCTCAGACCGCATTATTGTCCATATTGGTTGGCAGATTTAAAACAAAAAACCTAGTTTGCTATTTTATTGCTGGAAACATTTTTTTTTTCATTAAAGGGAAAAGAGGTGCTATATCTTCTTAGTTCTTTTTAATGGAAGTATTGGCGATATTAAAGCGTCTTAATTGTTATATCAACACTTTACTATACGTTATAATAAAGTTTCCTTTTATATAAAAATGGAGGGTATTTATGTATTATCATATTTGTTTGAAAATAAAAACAACTTTTCCAGATCTTCTTTAACCATGATACTAAACAATGAGTCTCAAGAAGTATTGTTATTGCAAAGCATGACAGAACAGTTTTCAGGTTTCCATTCAAAACTGTGCGCCTGTGCGCTAATGTGCTTACTTACGGTCAGAAAAACAGCTTCAATATGTACCAAACAAAACACGAGCGTATCAAAATAAGAACCGCTTAGTAAACGTCACCTTTATAATTCTAAAAATAGCTTCCTTTGTGACAAGTTATGATGAAAACACTTGGGAGAAGCTCAAGTGCTCGGCCAACCTCCGCCCAAAGGTTTGAGCGCCATTTATCATTGGGGGACTATCGTATCCATCACGGTAAGTGCACGATGGACCATTATAATTTCAAATGATTTACCTCCAAACGGGCGGCTAAACGCTCCAGAATGGCGGGGAGGGCCCACACTCCTCATTATAAATTGCACGATTAAAACGAAGTATGGCCAACTCTGATTGTCGGTCTGTCTGCAATTTGCTCTTCGCTCGAATTTCCTCAATAACGGATGCAAGGTTTTTTTTTCTATAAAGTGTACCGTAATGGTTTTCTATGGCGTCCGCGTATTTCATCCTTTAATGAAAACGTAACAAAAGGGAAAAAGTTATTGAGACTTCCCCGAAAAAGGAAGGCTTTCAGAATATTTTCAATACACCCTTTTTGCAACAACGAGCTCACCTTTCCCTTTAAATCCTACGTAGTTACGCTGTAAGTCACTTGGCATGAAAATCAGTGAAGTTTTTAATTTATAAAATATTGATAAACAATAACCATTGAAATAAATATGTCGGCGGTGTGTTTGGGTTTGTAGGTAGGACGGTCGAGCAAACTCGGATTCGTTTCATCTTGGATCTTCAAAATAAAAGCGCAGTCGTATTCCTTACAGTCACTTTAATGTTATTTTAACATCACAATTAAATTATTTAGACACAGTTGCCCGATGCAAATGGATTTTAGAAACGAGGTGAGTTCTGCGCGTGCGTACTCTCCGACAGCTCCCTTTCAAATGTCCCCAGTCCGTTATCGCGCCAACTGACGTTGACGTTTCGCGTACCATAGAGCATAGGCTGCGCAGACCACACTAAGTATAAACTATGGGTCTCTATCGGATCGCCTAATTTTTGTACGCCTAATTTGCAATGGCACCCAAACGAAAAGCCTAAAATTTTTTCGCCTAATTTGACTCTTCAGAATCGTGTTTGCCCTAATTTCACTTCGCCTAACTTTTTATCGCCACATTGTCATTTACCAAATGCGTCATTTGGCAGAACAATTCGTAATTCCTAAAGTTTACAATTCCTAAATATTAATTCGCACAAAATTAAAAATAAAACATGCAACATGCATGCAGACATGCAGCATAACATGCAGCATGCATGCAGACCTGCAGCATGCAAGCAGAAACACAGCATGCGTGCAGCAGGCATGCAGATATGCAGCATGCGTGCAGGCATGCAGCATGTAAGCATGCAAGCACGCATGCAGCATGCGTGCAGGCATGCAGCATGTAAGCGTGCAAGCAGGCATGCATCATGCAAGCAGGCATGCAGCATGCAAGCAGGCATGCAGCATGCATGCAGGCATGCAGCATGCATAGTTTCCGTCACGGCTTCGGCGCTGCGGGGCTCCGGCGGTCCCACGCGAGCTTTTCGTCGCAGATGGTTTTCGTTCACCACCGAGGCTTCGGCTTGCTGGCCGGCGAAGCCGGCCAGCCTCAGCCCCGGCGGCGAGCTCAACCCACCTGCTCCTTAGCTCGCGGGCCGCCTCGCCCCTCCGCGCCTACGCGCTTTTATATTGCACTCTAGCGTAGGGCAGACAAGACTACGTGGAGTCGGGTTTGCAGCGATTCGCTTCTGTCAATTTATTTTCTCAATAAAATTCTATGCTTTTATTCCAATACATTATTGGCACATTTCATTTTAGATATGCTAAAATTAGAGCTTTTATAAATTTTGCGAAATAATCGTTATGCCAAAATAAAGTTATGCCAATATAGTTTAGGCTATTTTACATTAGACATTCTAAAATTAGGCCTTTCAATTCTTAGGCCAAACTATAATGGTGGCAAAACAATTTTTAGGCGAAACAATAATTGTACGTTTTAAGTTTAGGCCAAAACGGTTTGGCCAAACCATATTAGGACAAACAATTTTAGGCGAACCGAAGGGCACCCATAAACTATACTTGTCGTTTCTAAGCGATGCTAGCGCTACGTCTCCGACAAATATAATTTCGTATACTTCATATGAAATATATGCTTTTTTGGTTGGTTTTCTGTTGTACACCAAGGAGCCATTTTGAATACCTATACATATATGTTTAAACTTGTTACAATGACATTCTTTGCCAGAAAAAGAATAGTTGTATTAAATAGACAGTTTTATTAATATATAATCTCTCAATTGAGGACATGGATACTATTAGGCAATTTTCGATCAATTTATAATCATATGTCCCGGCTATTAGCAGTTGTTAGCAACCACCAACAAACAATAGGATCGCGTGGTGGTTCGCGTCCCGATATCCCTATAGCGTTTCCACCTTTTTTAGGGTTACGTACCTAAAAGATAAAACGGGACCCTATTACTAAGACTCCGCTGTCCGTCCGTCTGTCACCAGGCTGTATCTCATGAACCGTGATAGTTAGACATTTGAAATTTTCACAGATGATGTATTTCTGTTGCCGCAATAACTACAAATACTAAAAAAACAGAATAAAACAAATATTTACGGGGGCTCCCATACAACAAACGAGATTTTTTTGCTCGATATTGATAACGGCAACAGGTAGACGCTTTAAATATTCACAGAATATTAAGTTATTAATTAATTAATTTAATTAAAATAAAACAAATAATTAAGGGGGCTCCCATACAACAAACGTGATTTTTTTCCAATTTTTTTCTTGGTATTAATAACGATAACAGGTAGAAACTTGAAATATTTTTATAGATAATGGTACGGAACCCCTCGTGCGCGAGTCTGACTCGCACTTGGCCGGTTTTTTATATGTAATGTCTGCAAACGAGCAGGCGCCTGATGGTCACCGCCGCTTATCAGCAACATCAGAGATGATGCTTTTGTGTTGCCGACAAATCTATAGGGAAGGCTCGTGCCCCAGTAGTGGCGGCATATCATAAGCTAGTAATGAGCTCCCGTAAAAAAATGTTGCCAAGCAACAAACGCCAACATTCAATTATTTTGTTACGGTATTCAAAACTCGCAAAATGTTTAGTAAAAAGAGTCCGAGCGGGTGGTCTCGTCGCGAGTAATAGGGTACGTTTATTATATAAATTGCCCGATTAAAAGGAGCATAAGCGGCACTGATTTAAATAAACAGCTAAGAGCGTTCTCGAGCTTTTTTTGCCGCTTGCAATAAATCGGCGCGAATTGCGAAGAACTTTTTGGATAAATGCATTTAGGCCCACTTCAATATTTTGCTTATGGGTGCGTCGTCGTCCGTGTCATACATTTCATTTAAATGAAGTGTCTTCGTCCATATTTACTGATATTTATTTGATGCCGCGCGGTCATACTAATTTTGTATGGGGAATTTAACGTGTTAATTTGAAAAATAATAATTTAAATAACCGCTTGATAAATCGAAAATGTGAGACGGGCGATTTGTAGTTTAGACCATTGGTGATTGTTTAGATAAAATCAGAGGTACAATAATTTAGATAAACTAAAAGATATCAACTAAACGCCGCCACTCGTTTTCATGATTTTTGCCCAACTTTAAATGATATTGTAGTAGAAAAAACTATAGTGTGTTATGAATTTATGGATCGGACTAATTGTAAACACGTTCCCTTTGATACTAAACATATATTTTGTTTATTTAATACGATAGTATTTTCAACTATATCAACTTAACCGTGACTGCATTTTTGACATTTTTCGGTCGGCGCACCTTTAACTATCAACTTGTAAGTGCACAGTCATATATGAAATTCAGTACAGTTTAGTAACCTGTTGTAATGAAATATGTAGCTTTGGTCTAATATTTAAGGATGTCAATCTAAAAAAAGACAAAGGGTTGAAAAAATTCCACGAGCGGAATTCGATTCCGATGTCAATCTAATTAGGAAAAATACAGAATACATATATTATTAGAAAGAAGAAAGAAAATAAATTTATTGACACACACTACAAAATCATTACACGATATTTACAATCACAATACAAAGCAAAAACAAAAGACAGAATGTGGCCAACTAGGCCCCAGCCTCAGCACGTGCTACAGCGACATATAAGCCGCTGCAACGCTGGTATTCTGGAGGGGCCTAATCGGTGACGTGTCCACAAAACAATCAGGGTGCCGCGCGGAATTTCGAAAATTTACGTGTTTTTAAGTCACTGGTGCTAAGCGCTGAATAGGTCATATACATTAAAAGAACTAGTGTAGGTTAGCTTGATCCTTTCACAAGGCCATGGTTGTCTTGGAATTTGTAACAAATACCGAGAAACTTCATAAACAATGCGTAAAAATAATGATATATAAAATGTATTTCTTCAGAAACTGTAAA
This sequence comes from Eudonia mercurella, assembly GCA_963082485.1. Taxonomy (NCBI): domain Eukaryota; kingdom Metazoa; phylum Arthropoda; class Insecta; order Lepidoptera; family Crambidae; genus Eudonia; species Eudonia mercurella. The sequence continues at coordinate 11,748,770 of OY720041.1, forward strand.
TATAGCACAAATGAAACAATGATCCGACATCAAAATGTTTGTATTGATATTCCGCAGGCCACTGTTGTCTTATTTTTCAATAAAAAAATATGAATACGAAAATATTAAGACTTTTATTATTTTTTACCCAAACGCCTATGATTTTACGAAAGTAAACATTGCTCTAATTAAATCACCAGCCTTTATTGTACAGATATTAGTGTGCGTACGTATTCGTAGTCGTGCGTCGTTGTCACACCACTGCCACGCGCCACTCGCTCGCTATCATAAAGAAACTTGAAAATCGCAGTTTTGCGTCCGCGCTGCACCCCCTTTATTAATTATACGAGTATTAATATAAACTTTATTACTACAAGTAGAAAATAAAAAGATCTTTGTAAGCCCACAGGTCTACAATACGCGACAGGAAAAAACGCAAAAAAATTTAATAGGAAATATGCTTACGACATTAAGCTTTTAATATAGCGGCCATATTTATTTTTAATGTTCCGTACAGCCTCAATATCCTGTTAATCTACTTTCGCGAACAGGAAAATGTCAATATCATCCGTTCTACGTATTAGATATGTTTGTTAAAACCGGGTCCCTTGTATGATATTTTGTTGGTATATTGTTATATACCCAATGCTTTCTTTATGTAGGTACGAGCTTTTCCAAGGATCAATAACAATAATGGTATGACTATATTAAAACGTAACAAATGCGCTTATATTTTTTCCCTTTTTAGGTAATATTTGTGTTTATTGATGTTGACTATGTGACTCCAATTAAACATGACGCTTGTGGGAGCAGAGCTTGCGACCGAAAGTTTTGCATAAAGGCCCAGCCAAAACGGCTGTTATGACTTATATAAAAGAAAATAATTTTACAAAAATATGTCACAAGCTTAGTAAGTATATGTCCTAAATTCCAAAAAGTCATAAAAACGCTTCCAACGTTCATAGGATAACAACCCTTATTGCCGTAATATTAACTTGTATATTCTGCCGTATTCAACAGTGCGTCAATATGGGGAGCATTAAGCGCACGTGCGCACATTTTAGTTTAACCGGGTCACCGTAACCGCAGTAAAAACAACTCCGCGAAGGAGGAATAGTAGGCGTTTCATAACATATTCGATGAGGAGGGATGCTACTAAAAAGCTGTATATACGCTATGTAAGCTATGTATGTTCTATTAAATGTATGTTATATAATAATGCTAAATAATATACATTTTGGATCTTTTTATTTTGACCACACCTTTCTGTTACACGTTGTATATACATACAGGGTGGAAAAAAAAGACCATGGTCGGAGGAAAAGTACCCTTAATATTGAAATTTTACTGAAAGGAAACATTCCTTTATTTTCAAAAATAATTAAAACTGCATTTAAAGATTTTTGAAAAATCACCTACTTAAGCCGGGAATCGAACCGGTGAAATGTAAAAAAAAACATCCTGTATTTTATGATACCAACCGAAAGAGTCGTTCATAAGGATCAATTTCTTTTAAACAACATATTATCTTAATTTAAAGAAAGACCAAGAAAAATATTTTTACGCTTAGTGGGCACTTTCGATTCCCGACTCAAACAGGTGATTTTTCAAAAATCTTTAAAATCAGTTTTAATTATCTTTGAAAATAAAGGAATGTTTTCTTTCAGTAAAATTTGCCATCATCAATATTAAGGGTACTTTTCCTCCAACCACGGTCTTTTCTTTCTTTTTTATATATTTGTACAACTTTGTGTCTGTCAAATATGTGTGTTATATAATGTGATTCTTTGTGCAGTAAAGGATTAAAATACCTTAATTATGCAAAAGAAAATCGTTTATAGGACATTTAACATTATATTGGACAAAAAAATTTAAAAAAATATTTGTTTACAAACAAAGACAAAAACGAGATGATAATTAAACTACTTAAAATTAAATTTACAAAGAACTATAAACTATATCTACTACTAACTATAAACAAAAAATATATATCACTATGTACGAGTCTACTAGAAATACAAAGGTGTTTTTTTTTTCAAACAATAACTTTAATTATACCTAATGTATATAGTTCTGTTTTTTCCATAGTTATTTGTAGGCTCTAACCATAATGTATATGCCAGGATCATCATAAATACCCTTCACTTATCACAACGCAGTGAATACACAACACGCATACACCTATTAAAGATATACATACAAATTTTTCAATAACATTTTGATAAGATCATTAAAACTATCTGCTAATGAAGTTTCTATCTATACAGACTGGAAATTCCTTACGTCTAACCTGTTGATATTAAATTTTTGCAGCAAAGTCTCACCCTCTCTGAGGAATTTCACACATTCCATATTTCATCTTGATTATGGAGCTACAAAAGTTCTAATGAATCTGTTTATTCTACCTAGCTAGCACCTTGTACTGAAAAGCAAAGTCGGGATACTTGGCAAGGGCTTTTCTACAACTCATATGAAAGCGTGAATGTTTGGAGAATATACTTCATGAAACATTTAGAATCGCCCGCCTGTTTCACGTAAATATTTGAACACTTATGACAACTGAGATAAGGGTTACATCCACATAATTAAATAATTAGTGAATAAATAACAAGTAGGTAATATAATTAAACTTATAATTTCTTGTTTTCTAAAGTTGCGAACACGCGTAAGCGAATACAACACAAACATTCCATTAGAATGTTAATTAAATTAATACGGATCTATTCGTGTTTATTTTCAGGTTCGTGTTTATTTTTATATATGAGATCAGTATGAATGAAGTGAGAATAACAGTTAATGGAATGAAAAATGGAAAAGCAGTTGGTCCAGACGGAATACCAGTTGAAGTGTGGAAGTTATTGCGATTAAATGGTTGGAAGTGGTTAGGTTTATTCTTTAATAAGTTGTTTAAAAAGGATATAATTAAAAGACTCACTGAGTCTTTTAATGTACAAAAATAGATAGATAGATAACTCTTTATTCCAACCACATTAGTAATTTTTTGTGATTTATATACTTAATATTATTTTAATCAATCAATATTTTTCAATGCTAAAAATTGTCTATGAAATAGTATTATTATGTTTATGTATCTCATGGGTATAATATTTGTAAGTAGGTATATTATTGTGTAGGTTTGAAATATTGTATATTGAACGAGGTAGTTAAGGACTATATTATTCGAATTCCATCGTCGTTAATTAATGCATAGCAGTTTTTGTTTGCTTTAATGTGTCATGTATGTACAGTCACGAACATTAACATGTAAACAATGTTACTCTTAATACAATGGAATAAGAGACGAAACTATTCAAAAGTGCATGCATGATTGTGCTCGTGACTGTATGCTGATGTTTGTTTATGGTTAAATGGTACTTTTTTATTATTTGTCTTTGTGGATAACGGTGTTGATTGTCCGATTATTTACCTGTTCTTTTATTTACTTTGTAATATATATTGGTCAATTGTTTGTTGTCCCAAATAAAATTTAAAAAAAAGTTGTTGCTGGAAGAAACCATACCTGAGGAATGGTGTAACAGTTTGCTGGTGTCTATTTATAAAAACAAAGGTGATGTGTTAGAGTGCAACAACTATAGAAAAATAAAGCTAATGTCGTATAGTATGAAAGTTTGGGAGAAAGTTATAGAACGGAGACTGAGAGATGAAAGTGATATTTCAAAAAACCATGGGTTTATGCCTGGTCGAGGAACGACAGATGCCATTTTCGCTATCCGTCAGCTTTGTCAAAAAATATCTAAATGCACACAATAACTTGCACATGGTTTTCATTGACCTCGAGAAGGCATATGACCGAGTACCCCGTGAGGTTTTGTGGTGGGCCCTTAAGAAAAAAGGTGTCAATGGTAAATATGTACAGTTGATCCGCGCGATGTACAGCCGATGCCAGTACTCAGGTCCGGTCCGCAGCGGGCACTACTGGTAGCTTCAATGTAGCTGTAGGCTTGCACCAAGGGTCGGCCCTCAGCCCATATCTCTTTGTAGTGGTAATGGACGCTCTTACGTCGGACATACAGGAAGAGGCTCCCTGGTGTATGCTGTTTGCCGATAACATGTGCAAGTTGCTGAAAGTGGTCTAGAGGTTCAGAGTAGACTAGATGAGTGGTGGCAAAGACTAGAGAGTGTTGGCCTGAAAGTAAGTAGAAGCAAAACCGAATAACTTTTTTAATCTATGCGCGTAAGCACATAGCCTTCATTTTACCTAATGTTAAATGATGTGAAGTTCACTTCACCTGTATTCCTTAAAATCTCTAACTAGAGATGAGATAGCCAGTCTCTCAGTTGTCAGAACACAACAATGCTACTCACATTGACATTATCGCGACATATTCAGATAAGCTGGTGGTAGCTAGCCAGGTGGATTTAAATCAACTAATTGATCGAAGCCTACCACCAACCAAACCGAGTACAATCATGTTTAGTTGTGTTAAACTTTATAGAACTTTCTTATTTACTGATATATGCATTTACGTATTTTTTAAGGCTGTTATGCCATTTATCGTCAGTACACAGTGATGGCTCTCCGTGTCGTATCTTCGAACAAGCCTCTGGCTCAACTTTAATGTTTTTCCCTCCAAAACCGGCGCGTCAGCCGCCTTTGTTGACGGCGCCCGGTGGGCATAACCCTCCTGTTTAGGGTCAGACCCTTTCCAACACAGACATTTTATGAGCTATTCGTAATTGAAAAATTAAACGGACGAAATTAATTAAATGTTAAGACGGTTTTAATAGGCTTTTGAAAGAAAATTTATTGTCAATAACTCAAGAGTTGAAAAATGGGGACTGAGGTGTACAATTTTTTTTTTTATCATCATTGTGTTCATTTTTGAACTGTGCTACCGACTTATATGTGAAAGGTGGAGAATCTGAATGTATTTTTTTATTTCTCAAAGGGGCAAGCTTAGCCTTCATCTCACTTAATGGTAACTAACGATTAGACTATTTCGACAGCGTGAAATAAGAGAAAGTGTATTTGCTCAGTTAACACTCTTATACGAGTTTTATAATGTCGTTCGATAACGTTATGGAAACTGAAAACTTGTATGGCATTGAAGCTTTTGTGACAAACGAGGAGAGTTAGGATTTTGCCATGATCGAATGACAAATAAAAGTACCAATAATTTTTTATTTTTTTTTTTATTTTTATTGTAATAAAAACGACATACATCTATTACATTTAACACACAATTGAAAATTAAATTAAATTAAACATTAAAAATTTAAAATGCAAGCTCATATACAATGCAAGTCAGAAAAAAATTATTATAAAATTCAAAAAAATTACTACAAAATTGGAAAATACAGGATTATCAATCGATCAATCATTCGGCATCCTCGCTATCCGGGATGCCAGTAAAGCTCCATTGGTCACTTAATGCTCCACAATATTTTAATAATGCCGGCATAATTTGTGACTAGTTATCAAACGAAAAACCAAAATCAGTGTGTCACGGAGTGCATTGAGGTGCCGCAGAGGTCGAACCAAGGGTGACATCGCACGTGCCACGGTACGGCCTCGCTCATCAAAAAAGAGTTTATGTTGCCGATTAGGACCGCGTCTACTTGTAGGAGGTTCTAGTTCGCGCGGGACAAATAGCACACACAATAGATTATGTAAGAGAAGGCTGTCAATAGATCCTCTAAGAGTTTTGAGGCATATGGTGAGCTGGTCAATCAATTTTCTCACTTCTAGAGAGTTGAAGCCTAGATGTCCAAGCAAAAATTTTGTTGGGTACATATACACACTAAGCACACTCGTTTTTAAATTGGAGAACGGTAATGTAGTGTTGTCCTAATATAATTTTGTGTTTAACAACTCGATGGTATGGCACTGACAAATGGCATCTTAGCACGTTTGCACTGCGTTCCATAGCGGCTGGCGTGCGGCTGGCGTCACGGCATCGGTCCGACACAAAACGTCTGAATTGTAAAGCCCTAAGTGTTTAAAAAACATGTGAATTACTTTATCAGGGTCAAACCAAGGAGTTTGCTATAAACAAAATAACAATAGAATAAAACCCGTTCTCCAATTTAAAAAAAAAGCGTCGTAAAGTTTACAAAAATCATCTTCCCCATTAGCTTTCGAATAAACTGCCGTGTCAGGCTACAATCCTTTGTTTTCAAGGAAGCGACGTCATGCTCACGCCACAACTTTCTTGGATCCCATCCAGTAAGGCCCAGTGAAAAGCGGGCTACTGAAATATTGAAAACATTGCGGTAATCGTATTGCACGACAAGTATTCTTGATGTTTTATGCCTCTGTGAAGGTGAGACCACTGGTATCTCAAACCTAGAAGTCCCAGGTTGAGTTCAAGATGTGAGATTCGTAATGTTAAACGTTTGCGACTGGACTTGTAATAGTTGCCCATTCGGTGCCCTTAGAAATAACACTGTTAAATCTACACAATTTTCTATTAATCTTAAGATACGCTCTTTTTACACGATGGAATAATTTAACTTACTTTTGGAATCAAATTAATAGTAACGAAACTATGCTTCGGAAGTTTTTAGGAACGGAACAAGTATAAACTTTCATCGAAATGAAATTGCATTTAAGAGTTACCAATGAGAGTGAACAAAATTGTTCACAAATCGACTAATCTGCTCCAGTAAATCTCACGACTAAGTCGATCGCCCAACCAGCTCACGGCTTTAAACGGACATGCCGGTAAGACCCACAGATCCCAAATCACCCGAAAAACCTCTCGCAGAATATGTTCGGGAGCAATTAAATTAAAAATTCACCGAGTGACTCCGGCATCCGGCGCCGGATAAGAGACAATACGGGGTATAAATCCGGCATTATCACCGGGCCCGTCGCGGGAGCCGTTTGAATCAATTCCAGAGTTGGATTTACTGCATGACGCCTTCCAAGATTTGCGTTACGACCCTCGGCACGTGATGACGCGCCGTGTTTACTGCGCCGGGACTTTGTTATTTAGTTCGTTATAGCTCCTTTTATCTCCAACAACAACGGGGAAGCGCTTGGCATCATACCTGATAGGAAGATAAAGCCGAAGTTGTTAGCGCACTTCACCCGGAATCCTCATAAGATGGTCCTCATAAGTTGGATGCTTGCTAGTCAAGCAGTCATAAAGCAAGCCTTTTTTAGATCTCGAGTTTTTTGATTTGTAATCTTCAGTTAAGATTTAGCGTGAATCCTGCTAAAGACAATACCATTACACGTAATGCTGTCAAGGTTTAATCTACAATAGACTAGAAGTTAATAAAGAAGCTTTTAATAACCATTCAAAACCATTTTCTTTGATAGAAGTTTCAGAATATGAACTGTGGCGGGTCATTGATTCGATTCAGAATAAGAACTTTTTATGTAAGAAACATTTGTATTTAAATCAAATTAAAAAATAGTTAATGATACGTGATTTCACCGGTACTTTAATTTATTATTAATTAGTATTTATTTAAATAAGGAAACAATAACAAGATAATAATTAAACTACTTAAAATTAAACTTATAAAAAACTATAAACTATAACTACTACTAACTATAAATTAAAAAATTGTCCCATTCATCCTCATCAGGCAGAGTGCCCAGTAAGCTAGCAGCATTGCCACGTTGGATAGCAATGCTTATACGTTGGCCCAAGTAGCTGCTAGCTCTGGTGTCCCGGGTGGTTTCTACTAATTTTATAGAAATATCTTTTAAATAAGTAACATCTTTTGGATAACGTATTTTAAACAAACCTTTTGAAGTCGTTTAGTGGTTCGTATTTATGATTATCTAAATATATAAAAGAAGAAAGTGACTGACTGACTGACTGACTGACTGACCATCAACGCACAGCCCAAACGGCTGAAGCTACAATCATGAAACTTGGCACGTAGGTTCCTTTGGTAGTATAGATGAGCACTAAGAACGGATTTTTGGAAATTCTAATTTTAAGGGGGTTAAAAGGGGGGTGAAAGTTTGTATGAAAATCCGTCAGTTTTGAAGTAATGATCTTATAATTTTGTGTTTGGACTGAAGATTAAAAAATAAATTACACGTGTCTCAGCGATTTTGATTATTACATCCCCATGAGGGTGAAAAGGGGGATGAAGTCATGGGAATAATGAAATCGTCTAGAGACTTGAAATTTTGCACATATATGTTTTATATTGTGCAGGCATCTACTAAGAAAGGATTTTTGTGAATGCCACCCCTAAGGGGGTGAAATAAGGGATGAAAGTTTGTATAAAAGTCGGTCAGTTTTGAGTTAGTATCTTCGAATTTTGGGTTTGGGCTGAAGATTAACGCAAATTAAGGTTTTTTGGGAATTCTGTCCTTGGGGAAGGATCATGCGGGATGAAATGTTGTGTAAAAAAGTCTTTACAAAGGCAAAATTATTAAAAAAATATATAAAAGAAGAAAGTGACTGACTGACTGACCATCAACGCACAGCCCAAACGGCTGAAGCTACAATCATGAAACTTGGCACGTAGGTTCCTTTGGTAGTGTAGATGAGCACTAAGAACGGATTTTTGGAAATTCTAATTTTAAGGGGGTTAAAAGGGGGGTGAAAGTTTGTATGAAAATCCGTCAGTTTTGAAGTAATGATCTTATAATTTTGTGTTTGGACTGAAGATTAAAAAATAAATTACACGTGTCTCAGCGATTTTGATTATTACATCCCCATGAGGGTGAAAAGGGGGATGAAGTCATGGGAATAATGAAATCGTCTAGAGACTTGAAATTTTGCACATATATGTTTTATATTGTGCAGGCATCTACTAAGAAAGGGTTTTTGTGAATGCCACCCCTAAGGGGGTGAAATAAGGGATGAAAGTTTGTATAAAAGTCGGTCAGTTTTGAGTTAGTATCTTCGAATTTTGGGTTTGGGCTGAAGATTAACGCAAATTAAGGTTTTTTGGGAATTCTGTCCTTGGGGAAGGATCATGCGGGATGAAATGTTGTGTAAAAAAGTCTTTACAAAGGCAAAATTATTAAAAATACTTTTAAGTCTTTACAGTCTGTTGGTAAGTATAAAATGGCTCAACGCATAGATATAGGAATTAAATAGGGACGGGATAGGGATAGACCTAACTTATCAATGTTAAACATTGACGTGTAACAATTTTACCGAAATAATTTTCATTTTATATCGTTTTAATTTCATTTTCTGATAAGTACATAAGGGGTCAGTAGTGTAGCAAATCAAAAATAGGAATCCTATAAAGAATGTATTACCTAACAATTACTTCTGTAGATGGGTTTCTAACTACTTAATAAATGAATCAGTGATAGGAAATAAGTAAGTGTAGGTATAATCCGCGGCGCCTAACGTGAGCTCTGGCTACCATACTATCAGTATCATAATCAGAGCTCACGGTAAGTACAGTATACAGACGAGTTGAACTCATCTGTGTACTGTATCTATTCACGTTTTAAAAAATTAAAAGCATTGCATTCCTCTTAGATGCGATGATGATTGTGACTGCTTCAGTTAATTGGCAACGATTACGTCACAAGGACGTAATGATGTTCCCTTTGAATTCAAGAGACTGCAGTTTCCTTTGAAAGTCTGCTTTGCCATGACAATTAATAAGGCTCAAGGACAAACTCTGAAGTATGCTGGTGTCGATTTGAGGGAGAATTGCTTTTCTCATGGACAGTTCTATGTAGCGTGTTCACGTGTTAGCTCATCAAATAGTCTGGTGATATTGGCACCGACATCCAAAATTGTTAAAAATGTTGTTTATAAGGAAATACTTTAATTTAATTACTTACTTATGATTATGATTTCTTATTAGGTATTAGTCATGGATAAACACAAAAATAGTAAAGGGGTAGGGACAGGGCAAGGATACAGCGTATTCATGATAGATAAAGTAGGTAAGTATAAGTCTCTCCTAAGAAACGCACGTTCACATTACATTATTTTTATCATCATCATTTTCTACTTTTTCTCTACATACTGTTAAAATAATGTTAAGGAAAAGCATGTAGTCCACGCGTGCGAAGCCGCGGGCAAAAGCTAGTGAATATATATGTGAGTATAAACTCGTATATAATTTTACGTAAATTTTGTTGCGAATAAATTACAATTTGAAAAAGTGTTCAAAAATATTAACCTGTGTTTTTATACAGATGTTAAATTCTAGTTCCCGCAAGTAAGTAAGTATGCTGTAAGCAATATGTATGTTTGTCCGGGTGGAATCTTGCAACTCAATTTTGAAGCAGATATCTTCAACCGATTGAGCTGAAATTTTGTATACATGTTCAATTCGTATGACAATGCATGGTTAATTGTATGACGTCATTCTAAATCCAAGATGACGGCACACCCAAGATGGCGGACTAATAATTTTTAATGCATTCTTACAATATGGATATCAAATGAAAGAGCTTGCTAACAATAACTCGAAAAATATAGTGACGTCACTCTAAATCCAATATGGCGAACTTCTAAAACTCGTAACTCAATTTTGAAGCAGATTTTCAACCGATGGAGTTGAAATTTTGTATACACGTTCAGTTTGGATGACAATGCATAGTTAACTGTGATAACTAAATAGTAAAAATAAATTAAAAGTAAAAAACTTTTTTAAGAACAAGCTTTTATTTAAATGCGCTAAAAAGAATAAATAAACATGTACTTTAAAAATTTTACTTACTTTTAATTTTTAAGTATGATATGAGTACTTAAATCTCGCGACAAGTTTTTATATCATATAAATTGTGTAATGACGTTATAAGTTGATAATAAAAGTTTATTTTTTTTCTTCTTAGCGCATTTAAATAAAAGCTTGTTTTTAAAAAGGTTTTTCCAAGTGCACTTGACCCGGTATGCCATGAGATGCAAAACCCGCACGTGGATTTTATTTAGTATTTGTTAACTTTGATTTTACATAAAACTATATAGAGATAATTTGAATATGTTCACAGTGTATCAGCGCGAGCTAAAGTTGTACATAAAAGATGTCTATGCCTATATCTATCTCCATGTCTGTCTAAGTATTCAACTCTAAAGTAGTCTGTTAAAGAGTTCATCTAGAAGAGGTTATATACATATATCAAAGAACACTACGACAATAGGGAACACTCTAACATCTCTGTCACGATCTCCCAACGGCAGATTCCTCAGAAAAACATCATATTACCCAATGCGTGAATCATTTGAACAATGTTTGTGACAGTTATGGCTGCGTTCCGCTGAGTTATTGTGTTCCAGACTCAAATTTACCGTGATTTAACGCTCGCGTCGTTATTTTTCTTGCGGCACGCATTTTCTCGGAAAGCTTTTGTGCGTACCTGTACGCGCCAATGTGCGGAGTCAGCGCCCGCGCCCCTATTATCTGTTGTGCGGTGTTGAGATTCTGTGGCGTATAGATTTTTGTGTTCTATCGAGAGGAAGCAGTCGGTATTATGCAATATGAAGAACTGTAGCTTTGCTTGCTTACAGTTCTGTTATAGTATTTTTTTATATTATTATATTGTTTCACTGTCTGGTCTGTCTGTACTGTCATAAGAAGTTAGATTTTTCTGTTTAGAATTTTAGTGTTGTTGTAACCTCTAAAAAATTTTGACATGACAGATGTTGCTCAATTAAAAGTTTTAATAGTTGACTCCAACAAGGTGACAAAATTCGAAGCAGTGTGCGTCTCGCTCGCTACGACTTACAAAAAGTGTAAACTTTGATGGCGTCGCTTCGCTGGAGATATGGCACTTTGCTAGTGAACGTGTTTACCTCATTATTTTGCTTTTGACAACAGTATCTTGTATTCCTATTATAGACACTATTTGTTTGAGGCAAATGAGAAATATTCTTTAATGATAATAATATGTAGGGCATTTTCCAATATTTGATTATGTAACAGAATGGGAGAAAATTTCCTTCGCTGTGGTTTTTGCCGGTTCTCTAAAAGTAAAAGTTTTCCCGCCTTGTAGACTTACGGACCACCGCCGATGGCGTAGTGACATTTATAAGAACTCAATTATTTTAGCCTAGACTGAATAAAACATTTTGAAATTTGAATTTCTGAAATAAAAATATTTTTATAATCTTGATTAGAAAATTCGTTTTGCTTTATTATTTATTACTAATTATATTATGTTATTTTTATAAAACTGTTAATTTGCACGTTGTGAAGCGATTAATTAAAACCTATGTAACAGATATGCTTTGTAATTTATATGAAGTATGCTTTGATGGGTGTTTATAAATAAGTATCAACACGTGTATTAAGTAAAGGGATTTTACGCGACTCAATATACCTTATAAATAATATACCTTACCATAATATACCTTTTTATAAATATTTAATAGGTATTTTTTATTTACCTATTAATTAAAGTCTAACATTTAACGGTCGATATTTCGGTCGGCTTACACCGAACTTAGTCACGAGTAGGGTTAAAATATATTCGGAAAATTCCGGACATGTCCGGAAATTAGGTTCTTTATCCGGAATGCAGGTAAAAGTCTAACATGTCCGGATTTCTTTTTAACACCAATAAAAGGGAAATAATGGTAAATCAAATTAAATAATTGTGTTTCATCATCAGCTCATTTATGTCCCCGCTGCTGGGGCACGAGCCTACCCTATGGATGGATTGGGAGAACGGGCCATAAACCACCACGCGGGCCCAGTGCGGATTGGTGGTTGTTAACGACTGCTAATGCAGCCGGGACCAACGGCTTAACGTGCCTTCCGAAGCACGGAGGAGCTCAAGATGATAAATTATTGGTCACCCATCCGATGACCGGCCTTTGCGAAAGTTGCTTAACCTCAGCACTCGCAGACCGGGTGCGTTAACCACTGCGCCATCGAGCTCCTCAAATGTGTTTAATTAAATCAATTTCAGTCAAGAATGAACACAAAATCTTCCAATTGTTTAAAGTACACACGATGCTATGCAATGTATGACTCCATGTCCTTCTGTATCTGTCCTTGGTTGACCGGTATCGCAAAATAAGGAGAATGCAGAAAGTAAGCTTTAGCAATGCACTCATACACCCCTCTCACGGACATGAAAGGTCTAAGGCCAGCGCCACATTTAGCGGGAACTCCGTCGCTGAACATCTGTCGTGGTACATCTGTTAATAAACATTGCAGCCACATTCAATATTTCGTGGTCGATTATCAGTCGACTGTCAACGCTTATACGATGTAGATTGTACATATCCAACTAAGCCGACTGTCCGCCGAATGTGTCGCGTTTCATTAAGTTACATACAAATGCAACGTTGCGTATCTTATGCTGACGGAAGATCGGTGCGCGGAGGACGGAACAGACGCAGAGGGCGAGCGGTCCGTGACAGAACGACCGATCTTCCGCGTAGTGTGCCCGTTATTAGTCATTTATATGCAATGACAAGTATAGGCGTTCCGACGCGGAAGATCCACGACGGAAATTACGTCAAGTGTGGCGTAGGCCTGGTTTCCTAGGATAGCGGTGCCGTCATATAGAGAGCCTAGTGAGCGGTAATTGACACCGTATCGTCAAAAAGCGGTGCCACCCTTGAAACTGTGTTATATCTATAGCTTCATGGTGCCACCATTTTGTATGACCGCCATTTTGACGATGTCGGATAATTTCGTGAACGTTTTTTGATAGCAGTAAAGGTATTTGTGTTTTTTTGACCGTACAAAATGAGTTCCAACTCCAACTGGAACTCCTGGGGTCGGCCTATCCGAAACCGGAGGACTTCAGGCTCTTCGTTCTTAAAGACGTTGCCAAGCTTATGGCATCTATCTTTACAGAGGAAGAAGAGTGAAAAGATGGGGTTGCACAAAAGATCCCGATGGGTCGAAGTGTTGCTGCGAGAGGGAAACCTCGGCAGGCCCCGCTAAGATAAGATAAGATAAGAACTCCAACTGGAGCTGCGAGAACGAGATTGTCTATGTTTGCATGCTCGAGCACGTTTATATGTAGCTTCCTTCTGCAGTCTCCTTATTTTGTGCCGGTATGAACCATATGACATAGTAGGCCTCGATACATCGTAACTTACGTAAATTGTGACAGTATTTATCTAAGTAACAATAATTTGTTAGTCTACTAAGCAAATATTTTTATGTAATATCCTAGCATATACTTAAGCGTGTTGGCTGTTGAATATAGCTGTAAGTTTGTATTGTCTATTACGATAAATAAATAAATACGTTCACTACGACTTCGTAAGTAGATCGGTGACGCATGGTTGTGTTAAAAAGGAAATTTTACAACTTTGCGTTTTGATACGCCAACTAAAGCAATAACAAAATATGAACGCAGCTTAGACACGAATGATGTAACTCAATTAAATTAGAGGGCAGAAATTATTGGTAAATGTATACCGTATGTATAACTTATACATTTCGCGCGTCAGCTTTATTTAGTTACTTTTCATTTTGATTTGATTGGTTTTAACAGCAAATAATGTAACAATCTGCTTTCGCTTTATTTTTAAAACATGGCTTCGATACAATAAATAGGTAGGTCGTGTATAGGACAAACAATATGGTACAATGGAAGTAATCTCTTTTGCGCTCAATGTTTGCGGAAAATTTTACAATAACAATTTGACTTATCGCGTTCGTGCGAACATTTTCGGATGATGAAAAATGGATTAAACGCCAGCAAAGTGATTAATATACGCTATAGTTTAGTATATAAAGTTAAAGTATAGTTATACTATAACTTTTATTAAAATCAACACTTTCCTTTCATTTTCCATACTTACGCAATTTCTTTCCATAACTTGATCCTTATTATCGTCGTACAATAATACGGCATGTTCTTATATGGCTAGGAAAATCCTTGGAGTATTTTTCGTTTCTTTTTGATTGTTCTTTTAGTGTCAGACTTGGCCAACCATGTACTTTTAAAAAAAGCTGATAGCGATACGAACCTTTGTTTTATCTGAAATCTGACAAGTCGTATAGCAAACTTTTAAATCTCCTCATTTTCCCTTGGCAGGCATTGCTTGCCATACAATTTTACGTTCTCGTGCACGTGTTTGAAAGGCGAATGAAACTTATAACAGACACAATAACCGCGCTTCTTCTGTTTCTTAAAATTAAAACCGTCTATGGAACAAATTGTATTGAGTTACGACAGTCTGACGTTTCGCAATTCATTAATAAGTATACTTCGACGTCTACAAACAAGACGTCTTCGGTGCGACGTTGATTCGATATCATAAAGTGACTTTCGTAATCCAATTTGAGCCCGAGACGGTGTCAAATATTAACTGTCAACAACAGAACATTGTTTTGTTGCGTCCCAATTATGTTGTTGTATCGATTACTTTGTCACTCGAATGTGGACCTGATAACACACAGTATGACCCCACCTTGGGTTTTAAATAAAGATATATGTATGCTTTTGATAGGGACTGTACTCGAGAAATAACGCAGGCCTCCTGAGGTTTTCGAAAGTGACATTGCACTGTTTTGTTTTATTAGCCAACACTCGTTACTCACGAACACTTACATAACCCAAGCATTACTTACAACAACTTATTTATTTGAAACACACATCATAGAAAACAAACTATACCGTAAACATAAATTTGGTCACCACTGTCACCCATTTAGTAGTCATCATTATATTCGTTGATTAGCACTTCACTCGCGACTTCGTCCGCGTGGATTTGAGATTTAAAAAAACTCTTTTTTAAAATAAAAGTTAGCCTATGTTACCCGAAAGGAATGTAGCATTCTAACAGTGAAAGAATTTTTGGAATTGGACCAGTAGTTCCAGAGATTACCCTCCGCAAACAAACAAACAAACAAACTTTACCTCTTTATTAATAGTATAGATTAACTACTTTAACCTATCGTTAGATAAACCACCACCAACTTTATTTGCCATATGACACGAGAGATTATAGATATTTAGTCCGTGTATTTAGTAATAGGTTATTTTTAATAAATTAAAAATATCTAGAGCATCTCGTGTCTCCTATAGTTTGACTAGGAAACACACCATTGTTTGCCTGTCAATAGGATTATGCCTAGAAAGCGACTGGTTGGCGCCCACCTTGGTACTTATTTCTGCCGCCAAGCAGCATTGCCATATGCAAGTTTGAAGATTACTTAAGGAAAGCTTTATGTTCGGAAATATGTGCGCGCAACATGTCCGAGCTTAGTAGCGTGCGCCGAAGTGTACCACAGGGCTCAATCTTGAGTGCCTCTTTTACTTATCACATTTATCAAATGTATGCGAACTGTGGTATCCCTGAGTCTATGGAAAAGATATCGCCATCTCTCTCTTGTATACTATGTAAATGTGTACAGGTGCACTGAAATAAAACCACCTTTTTAATCAATTATAGCAGTTTTATTAAAGATATAACACGGACGATTTGCAGGTTTATATTTTATTTGATTCGCATAACCGCCAAGCGACATTGATGTGTCCAAGTTGGAAGGGTAGTTTAGAAAACCTTTACCTTCAGGTTCGGCAACGCGCGCATGATACGCTTGGTGTTCCAAGTGTACATGATCACAGCAAATCACTTTCATTTCAGTGAGGATCAGTTCCCCAGATCAGGCGGAGCGCAAGATCGTTTACCGAGCTTATTATACGTAAAAAGTGTCAGTATAATAATTTAATAATTTCCCATTTACTACTTTATTTTTTTATTACTCAATATACGGTTTTCATATAATAGTAGCACACGAAAAGCTTTCGTTACGTTCATAAAGCAATTCGAATAAATAGTAACATATGCAACTGTGTAGTGTAGGGATATATTCTGCTGGCTCAATGTAATACAAAATCAATACGGTAAGCCCCAATTAATCGGTACGTAAAGACGTGCCAGGCTTTGCTGGCTAAAAGTGCTTGCACGGTTTATAGACTCTCGTTAGGTTTCAAATTTAAATGTAATTTTATTATTAGGTATTTAGACTTCAAAATCATTGTTAGCTTGCAAGTAATCACATTTGATAACACACACACCGCACACACACTATGTTTTATTTATTGTTTGTACCAATTGAAAAACTACGTGTACTGAATCTTGATAATAATGAATAGGTAGGGTATGAATAGCGATTGTGTGGTGTATATTATACATAGCTTATATTTTAGTTAATTTTAATTTTACTTTTTTACTTCGAAACTTCGAACTTGGACCAGACTTAACAGACAGAATTAACTGTAAACTATTTGCTTTAATCAATTAAAATAATAATAACTTTCCAGCGAAAATGTCAAAAGCGGTGGGGCTTGATAACGCGCGCGCGCGCATTGTCATTGACAAAAACTTTCGTCAAACACTGGTACCACTACGATACCAATAATAAATAATAAAAACATACTTTTGATGTAGACAAGAAAACAGATACAAATAAATTGACACAGATATAGAGTACTTGCGATGACTTTGAGTTACACTCATATATGTAAGTAACTCCTGACCCGGCGGACATCGTACCGCTTTGACAGTTTCCATTATTGAGTTAAATTATATCAATGGTTTCCATGACAACAAAACAAACAAATCATTATGTATTGGAAAATTAAATTGTCGTTTTTAGTATTTCAGTTTTTTTTTTAATATTGCCTATGTTACTCAGCGCTAATGTAGCATTCTAATTTTCAAATAATTTTTTAAATCGCTCCGGTAGTTTTTGAGTTTATTCGTTGCAGACATACATACATACATACATACATACATACATACATACATACATACATACATACATACATACATACACACATACATACATACACACATACATACATACATACATACATACATACATACATACATACATACAAAAATAGAAAGATTTCCTCTTCATAATATTAGTATAGATGTCATATGACTGTTACGAAAAATCACCTTAGTAAAAATTGTAACTTAGTTACAATTTTTTTCCTTGCAGGTGTTGACTTTATTGCGTGCAGTATACAGGAGACAATCATCGAACGGGGCCTATAATACGTTTTGATTCCGATTAACATTTAAGATAGTCATGTTTAACCAGTTAAATTATTAACACTAGTGAGATTAAGCAAGCATTTCATCGAATCAGTTGCGAATCCTTCTAGAAATTGAAAACGTGAGCTGAATCTGAAAATCACTTCCATAAAGTCTAGAAGAGAGCTCGAATTACTGATCTACAATAGCAAACACTCAAAGTTAAGTATTTTTAAAATGTAAATAACAACAGAATTTACGATATAGTAATAAACTGTAGAGCCCAATAAAAAAAACGTGTTTTGAAACATCTTCAAAAAGTTTAAATTTTATCAATTCATCGCATTTTAATGTTTTTGTGTCTTGATTTCTGCATCACTAAGGTAAAAACAAAACTATAAAAAAAATTAAGAACAACTGCCTTGATGCAGTCGTTTTTAGATGTGTGTTTAGAGAGTATCTTATTAGAGACGTTAAATAACATTTATCATTAATAACACTTATGATTTTTTTTTTTATTTCATTTATTGTCAAACGGAAAACGGAAAGAAAAAAATAAAACTGTTTGTTACTACAACTACTACTACTACTAACACTACTTACTATCTTTAATTTAATTCAGTCAGGCAGTGAGATACCTAAACAGCCTCTCTCACATAAAATAAATAACATCAATCTAAACAAAGAAAAATAATTGCCAGCATTAAAATGTCTGATAACTGGTAACCCTAGCTCACGTCAGTCCATCCGCTGTCTGCGCAGAGAAATTGTACGAATGAAATACTTAAGGAGGTGCAGCGCGGAATTTGAAAATTTACGTGTTTTTAAGTAACTGGTGCTAGGCGCTGAATAGGTCTTATACATTAAAAGGACTAGTGTAGGTTAGCTTGATTATTTCACAAGGTCATGGTTGTCTTGGAATTTGAAACAAATACCCAGAAACTTCATAAACAATACGTAAAATAATGATATCTAAAAACTTATTTCTTCAGAAACATTGTAAATATAGCACAAATGAAACAATGATCCGACATCAAAATGTTTGTATTGATATTCCGCAGGTCACTGTTGTCTTATTTTTCAATAAAAAAACATGAATATGAAAATATTAAGACTTTTCTTATTTTTTACCCAAACGCCTATGATTTTACGAAAGTAAACATTGCTCTAATTAAATCACCAGCCTACTCTGTACAGATATTAGTGTGCGTGCATATTTGTAGCCGTGCGCCGTTGTCACACCACTGCCACGCGCCGCTCGCTCGCTATCATAAAGAAACTTGAAACTCGCAGTTTTGCGTCCGCGCTGCACCCCCTTAAACAAATCCTTCTTTTGTTTTGTTACAATTGCAATTTCGAACACAATATGATGCAAGCCGCGTTGTGTTACGGACAAAGCCTATTTAAGCATAATAATACCGAAATAACGGCGGTTGTTAATTGTATTTGCAGATCGTATTTTGAAATGCGAATGGTTTGTTTTGTATTTATGTTTTACACAGCGCTTAAGTCTGTGTTAAATGATAGAATAGAATATTTTAAATGAAAGTATGGATCCAACTAAAAAGGAAAACAAAGTGATATATAACAAGTTTTTGTTATAGCAACCGCTTACATTACGAAAGGTTATGCGTTTGAGTTTGCGTGAGACAGTCGCGTTGTATAAAACAGTAAATTAGTACAATTTAAAAGTTAAAACAGCAATTTAATATACTTAATTACGAATCATATTTAACGGTCAGAACTTTATATAGTAAGAAAAATATAGAGTTTGAGGAAGTTCAGCTGTGCAATCGATTTCCTAAATATGTCAAAGATT
This sequence comes from Eudonia mercurella, assembly GCA_963082485.1. Classification (NCBI taxonomy): domain Eukaryota; kingdom Metazoa; phylum Arthropoda; class Insecta; order Lepidoptera; family Crambidae; genus Eudonia; species Eudonia mercurella. The sequence goes on from OY720041.1 coordinate 11,768,441, forward strand.
CTTTAACTTCAAAGAAACATTGACAGGTTATGTCTTGAACATGAAGAATAGCTCATTTTATAATGCATATCTTATTGGTGTTATGCTAATTACAGTACAGTTTGGACGCAATTATAATAATCTGTCTCATTTCAAGTAAACTATGTACGGTCTTCAGAGAAATACATATTATCTTTTTACTGATATTTTAGAAAAATATGCTTATTTAACCAAAAAATATCTTTGCCGAAGACGCGTCAGGCGTCACTCCCAAACGTAAGCTGACGATTGGGTAATAGGCCGCAAAAAATATCCCTCCATATTCCGCCCAGAGGGATTGTGGCGAATTCATTTCTCACGCATTGTCTGACTATTGGCGGGCGGTTCGTATGTGATTGCTTTGTTAGATCATTCGTAGCGATTTTACAATATATTTTGGCCTATCATCGGGCCACATTTATGTCCACACTGCTGGAGCACGAGCCTTTCCTATAGATGGATCGGGAGAACGGGCCATAAACCACCATGCGAGCTTAGTGCGGATTGGTGGTGGTTAACGACTGCTAATACAGCAGGGACCAACGGCTTTACGTGCCTTCCTTCGGGCACGTTAACCACTGCGCCATCGAGCTCCTCTTTTCACAGATATGGGTCACTAAAAGTGCAGGACCGTATCAGTCCACAGTTGGATGTACACCTCTTCTTATGCATGCCACTGAGCCTGACAGTAGTAGATTCATACATATTTACATAAAAAAGAATCAGCTATAAATATTTAGTTTACCTACAATTGCGTAACAAATTAAAGTTAATAATATGTATATGTCTTAGTAACTCTGCATTCAAGATCTAGATCGGATACACTTTGGATCTTTTCATTTTTATTTCACCACACCTTTCTGTTACATATTGTTTAGACACGCGGTAGCGTGTCAAGCCAAGTTCAAGCTAACAGAACTGGCAAGCAGCACCATGTGTAATATTACACGAACCATTTGGCGCCACTTTTGACCCCCTCATAACTCAAAAACTATTTCACATAAACATGTCAAATTTGGCACACATATTGAGACTTACGAGATACATATTATGTGCTCCAAATTTAATAAACACACCTCAAACGGTTATTTAAATATAAATGTCCAAAAATCGTCATTTTTATCACTGATTGACTCACTGATATATAGATAGATCAAAACTCTAACCCAGTTCCAGATGACCCAGAAAGTTCAAATTTGGCATCCAGATAGATAGTTGGGCGAATACAAAGGAATAAATCAAAACTAGTAATTTTTTATCAATTTAGTATATTTTTCAATTAATATTAGGAACACTTATTAGTTATAGATGCCTGTAATGTAAGAATCATCATACACCGTAAACGTAGGAAAATACAGTAGATTAACATAAACCATTTAGTATTAATTTTATTATGAATAAGTACCTACTATTAATTTCTGTACAAAAAACATAAATGTGAAATTAGTGCCAAGTTCAATATTATGATATACTATGCCTTGCCTTGACTTCAACGACAAAAGAAGTGAGATCTAAATGGGTGCCAACTTCAATGGTCAGAACCACAGAACACAGAAAGAGGTCAGAACTAGCCAAGTCAGACTTCAATATATTATCCTAAGTTAAAAGAACAAATGATATTTTAAGTTGTTATAAAATATTTTATGTTGTTTTAAATAAATTTCAGGACTGACCATTGAACTTGGCACCCATTTAGATCTCACTTCTTTTGTCGTTGAAGTCAACAACCAAGGCATATATCATAATATTGAACTTGGCTCTCATTTCACATTTATGTTTTTGATGGGATAGCAATATAACTAAAAATGTGTTTTTTTTTTTCAAAGCAACTTTCGGGTTAGTAATGTAAGGACGGCTTCAATGAGACACAATCAAGCTCCTCTAGCTTTCTTCTCATATAACTTATATGTATACAATATAAGACTGGATTTCAAATTCCATATATCTTATAGTAAGCTTCAAACGATATATCTGAAGATTTAGACCTATTACATAACAAGTAATTATACTAAACTTCATTAACTCCATTCAATGCTTACAATAGGTACATGAAGTCATAATTTCATTTAACAACAAAATCGATGTCGTCTACGTAATTCAAAGCGACGGCATATTTACAAAACACAAATAGGAGGTTATACAATTCAAATACAAACCCATATAATCTTTCAGCTAAATTGGCCCTAATATGTATGCTTTGTATCATTAATTTCTAGACCAAATTATGCCTCATTACAGCGCGCTTTGTGATTATTAACGCGACAGAGAGAGCCTATTTTATTTTTTATTTCTTTGTTAATATGTATGTGTTTTTTTAATGTGTACAATAAAGTGTTTTATTCTATTATATTCTAATCTGTACGCTCGTATGTCTAAGGATCAATTTGCCGAATTCTTAGTCGGTAATTGTATTACACATAATCAGTCTGGAAGCTTGTTCAATTTGGGATAAAGGATACTGGAAATATCTGATAATTCATGGAAGGGCGTTGATAATATTATTGCTAAAGAGAAAAAAGTAGAAGAACGCGACTAATATTTTAGTAGGGATTTAAAGGAACTTATACGAAAAAAGACAAAGGGTTGAACAAATACCACGAGCGGGATTCGAACCCGTACCCTATGACATGCCGGGTCAGGTGCGCTACCAACTATGCTATCGTGGCTCTATCCAACTCTCTCTAATCTTACTCTGTAAGTTAAAAGATCATCAATAATATAATCATCATAATCATAATCAAGAACTTATATCATGAGTAGGTATTATAAAAAAAATACGAATATATTTTGTTTAATATGAACTGTTTTTCAATGATTGGTTGTACAATCAATTATTTCACTTTATAGTAGACATCTACATTATTATAGCTAACTAACCACTCTACAATAATGTGTCAAATAGAAGCACCTTATTCATATTACAATCTTTATACACAATTACGTAACTCAAAAATCCAAAAGAATTGTAGACAAATTATTTAAAAGATATTATATTTATATACTATCGAACTCCCCGCTACGAATCTTTGTAGACTGCAAAATTGTAAGGGCATGACTGGGCTTTGTTACTGAAACAATAGAACGTAATTAACCGAAAACAACGAGTCAATAATGGAGTAAACTTGCCGAAACGGGTCGGGCAACGGAAAAATGCGGAGAGAAAGCGAATACACTTCTAGTGTGCATCTAGAGCACACACCACGTGGGAAGCGGCGGCTTAATCAGACACGCGATTAGCAAATACGACCGTTGACAATGACAGTGATATCGTGGATCTTCAGCGAAATCTAGATATTCTTAAATGAAACAACTTTTACGGATCTACTCGCGTTTATTTTACACATTACTTTTTAATGTTTATCCTGACGTTTCGAACCCTTTGCAGGGTCCGTGGTCACAGAGAGACTGATTAAATTTAAATTAGGATATACAAGGCCTTATCACTAAAAGCGATATCTTCCAGGCAACCTAGGGATGGAGAGGATTGATATTAAATAAGATGGAGGCGTTGAAAAATAGTGTACAGTAATAATATTATTATAGACTAGTTATTAATTATATTTATGTTACTAAGCTGACAAGAAGCAGCCATCGTAGCCCATTAACGCTTGCGACTCCAATAATAAAAAAAGTCCAATAGAATTATTATGCTTCAATGGCCTGTAATTTAAATTGACCTAGCACCCCTCAAACCGGAACTCAGCAATGCAAATCAAATTTTGCTCTACGCAGAACCACTGAAAATATACACTTCAATAATTTTCGCGGAAAAGCAAAATTACTTTTTTTTTATATTTGAAGGAGGCAAACGAGCAGGCGGGTCACCTGATGGGAAGCAATCACCTCCGCCCATGGACACCAGCGGAATCGCAGATGCGTTGCCGGCCTTTAAGGAAGGAATAGGTTCGTTTCTTGAAGATCCCTAAGTCGTTGTCATCCGGAAATACCTCCGCTGAGAGCTAGTTCCACAGCACTGTAGTTCGTGGTAAAAAATTACGTGAGAAACGCACAGTAATAGACCGCCATCCATCAAGATGGTGTGGATAGAAAAACAGTCGATTGTGTGTAGTGCGGTAAAGGAAATCAGCGGCAGGGATCAAACCGAACAATTCCACAGAGCACTCCCCATGATAAAGGCGATAAAATATACAGAGAGACGCAACGTCTCTCCGAAGGACCAGTAGATCGAGCTGACCAGAGGTTACCACGTCGTCGACAACTCGATCAGCTCTACGTTGAAATCGGTCAAATGGGAGGAGTTGGTACTGGGGCGCTCCATCCCAAAGATGGTAACAGTATTCCATATGAGGCCTGACCTGTGCTTTGTAAAGCTGTAAGCGATGTGTCGTCGTGAAATACTGTCTCGCTCTATTGAGCACACCCAGCTTTTTCGAAGCTAATTTAGCTTTACTTTCCAAATGACCGCGAAACTGAACGTCACTCGAAATATCGAAGCCAAGGATTCCAATGATCGGTTCGGTATCAAGGGGAGCTCCTTCAAAGGTTAGAGATACGACGAAGAGATGTTTTTAGCGGTAAACACGCAAAGTTTTAGAAGGGTTAAAATGAACTAGGTTAAGTCGCCCCAATTCGAGACATGACTTAACATGTTCTCAGTGTCAGTCACAAGTTTATTCCTGTTCTCGACGACACTTTCCAGAGAAATATTAGTACATGCGGTATAAAACGTATCCCCAGTACTGTCGTCCGCATAGCAATTAATGCTGTTGTTATGTAACATTTCATTGATATGCAGAAGAAACAGAGTAGGCAACAGCACACACCCCTGCGGGACTCCAGCATTCAGTCAGACTTCAGGTCAGAGCATGATCCGTCAACCACGACTTTGATACTACGTCCCAGAAAGAAAGCTGGCGACCCACGCACACAATTTGTCAGGAAGCCCGTATGATGGAAGTTTAGAGAGAAGAGCCCTGTGCCATACCCTGTCGAAGGCTTTCGCTATGTCCAAGCTAACTGCCAGCGCCTCTCTTTCATCATCATCATCATCATCATTGGCCTATCTTAGTCCACTGCTGGACATAGGCCTCCCCCAATGAGCGCCATAGCGTCCTGTCCTCAGCTTGACGCATCTCTTTACTAAAAGATAATCAGCCGAACGACCACGGCGAAAACCATACTGGTGATCGCTTAGTAGCTGATTCTCTTCTAGGTACCTCAAGAGCTGGCAGTTTGTAATGGACTCCATTACTTTGGAGAGCAAAGAGGTGATGGCTATAGGCCTGTAGTTGGACGGTTCCGAGCGATCGCCATTTTTGGGAATCGGGTGGACAAGGGCTGTCTTCCAAGAACTCGAAACAACGCCCCAGTAGTGTAAGAGAGCTGGAAAAGGCGCGTTAGAAACGGCGCCAACTCAGGAGCACACGTCCGAAGCACAATGGGACACTGCATCAAGCCCACTTGACTTATGGATGTCAAGGGAAAAAGAGCCATATGAACTGACCTTTGCAGGAACCAAATTTTTGGCAATGCGGTATGGTTGGTGGCGAGTTTTCCCCATCGTTCAAGGTAGAGTTTGATGCGAAAAGTGTACCCAAGAGATCGGCTTTCCCTTTTGCAAATGGAACATTATGGTGTCTCGGACAACTCGCTTACCTTATTGAAATCATACCTCACTGGCAGAGTTCAAAAAGTTAATATTAACGGTACCGATTCTTCTGGCGCTCCGTTACTCATGGGGGTGCCCCAGGGTTCAATATTAGGACCTCTTTTATTTCTCATTTATGTAAATGATCTACCTTACTACACCGAAGATCTTTGTGAGATAGTATTATTTGCTGATGATACCTCATTGATTTTTAAAGTTGATAGACATAGAGCAATATTTGACGACGTAAGTAATAGTCTCTCTCAAATATTACATTGGTTTACCACTAATAACCTGCTGCTTAATGCAAAAAAACTAAATGTGTGAAATTCACGATGCCTAATGTGAAGCAGGTTAATACCAGTATCACTATGAACGATGAAATAGTTGAAATAGTTAACTCGACAGTTTTCCTGGGTATTACCTTGGATCACAAATTACAATGGGGTCCTCATATTGCTGCCTTGGCAGGAAGACTTAGCTCGGCTGCCTATGCGGTTAGAAAAATAAGGTCACTTACTAATGTAGAAACGGCAAGATTAGTTTACTTTAGCTACTTTCACAGCGTCATGTCATATGGTCTTTTATTGTGGGGCTCAGCGGCTGACATTGAAACCATTTTTGTGTTACAGAAAAGAGCCATTCGAGCTATTTATAGCCTTAGACCCCGTGATACGCTGAGAGAGTTATTTAAGCAGATTAATATTTTAACTGTAGCTTCACAGTATATTTATGAAAATATCGTTTATGTTTATAAAAACTTAGATAAATTCAAAAAAAAAAAGTAATACCCATAATTTTAACACAAGAAATAAAAACAAACTTGCCGTTCCAAAACTTAGACTCAATAAGGTCGGTAATTCATTTGTTGGGAAATGTATAAAAATATACAATAAAGTGCCTGTCACTATAACGGAACTGCCGCTACACAAGTTTAAGAAAGAAATAAAACAAGGGCTAATGAAAAAAGGTTACTATAAAATTAATGATTATCTTAATGATAAGAATGTGTGGTCATCTTAGTCTGCTCGCCTGCACATGTTATTTCACAATAAAAAAATTTATTCATATAATTTTTATACTGATATATAGTCTTTATAAGCAGTGTCCTACAGATAACAAACAGCGTTGAGTTAAATATATCATTAAGTTTTTATTTAGAGTATCTTGAGTGTGTCATGCTCTCTTTATTGTCTCTGCGGTGGTGGCGTGTGCGTCGGGTCGTTACGTTCCCTAAAATATGGTTGAGCGAAGCGATGGCTGATTCATATGTCATACTCGTGAACGGGTGCCGCCTGTGGAGGCTGGTCTGCTCTTGCATACTTATCTTATTTTTAGTATTATTCACTATAGTTTGACTTTGTTCTTCTAAAACAATTTTTGACTTTTACTAGAATGCTGTAGTGGTACTGTATGACATTGTGGAAATTGAAACTTTTGCCTGATGTAAATTTGTTAACCTAGAATTTTTTTTTTTACATGTTGTGGTTGTCTTCTGTAAGTATGTTTTGTGTTTATTTGTAATGGAAAGTGTCCTGCTATGATCGGGCATTTTCCAATATTTTTGACGCTGTAAGGGAGAAAAGATCTGGACACTTGCTGAGTTTCTTGCCGGTTCTTCTCAGTACAAGATCTCCCGCCCAGAGTAGACTTACGAACCGATGGCATAGTGACATTCATAAGAGCTACTTGTAGCCTAAACTGAATAAAATGATTTTGAATTTGAATTGAATTTGAATTTTGCAGTATGGGCAAGGCAATCATCAGTCTTTGTGCAGTGGTGGAAGTGACGGTCGACAGAAATACCTCAAAACAGCCTTGGCGAGAGATCAGAATGCACTCATACCCGAAGGAAGACGCACTAACCTCTCGCCAATTCTACCTATGAACGATGACTTTGCCTTGGCAATGTCCTTCTAAAGGACCTGGCAGCAAATTTGTACTCCTTTTTGAGCACACTGGTGTTTGGATCCTTTGAATTTGATTAATCCTTACGAATATTAGAGTTGAAAAATAATAATAACAACGCCATATTTATAGATATACGTAAATAAGATCGTATGTTGATGATGTAGTTGTTGACATTGAACAAGGGTAGTTTGGATACCTACTAAGTAAAAAATATATATTAGACAACATCACATTCATTGTCCTGATCTCAATGTAAGTAGCTAAAGCACTCGTTTTATGGAAATCAGAACCAACGACGGTACCACAACCACCCAGACCCGAACGAACCAGTATGTAAGAGGATTACAAAACCCACACATATTTTTTTTCAACATCTTTCCAAACTTATTAATACTTTTCAAAAACTCTCTTTCGCAACTTCAAACGAATCGAAGTATTCTCGATCAACGGCAAAGTATTTCATGATTCGAAATGATTCCGATATCACATGAATTTTGCGCGCGGTGAGTCGGCAGATCTCATCAGGTATATACGCCATCAAATTAGGGCAAATCAAACTCATTTGTGCAAATTATACGAGATGGGGCGGAGACAGTGGGGTATCAAATCGACAATAACGCAAACGGGACTGATGCGAAGACTTTATTTTATTTTTATTTGTGAATCTGAAGTATACATTTAAAAAAAAAATATGAATCTGTTTTTAATTAAGTCTTAAATATTTTGTTTTTAATTTGCATAATTTTTTTTTAATTTTATGTTTTTATTGTAGTTAAATACTAATTATGGATTGTTTATCAGCAATAAACTATTATTTATTTATTTAGGGAAATGTTATGTTTGTTTTAAATTGGTGATATATAAATATTGAACTAGTTTTTCATTTTTACCCATTTTAAGGATAGATTTAAAATTTTGTTGTTCCCGGAAACAGAAAACCCTTTGTCGAACTAATGGTATTAATGTGAAAGTGTGTCTAATTTTTCCTTTCTTCACGTCAAAACGAAGCAACGGATCAACTATACTGTTTGCGAATGGAGAGCCTGCCATTTTTACACCTTGTGACACCTTGTGGCAGAAGTGACACGGGAAAAACCACGTTCAGTACCTAGTCATTTTAAAAACGGGAGACTCAAAAACCGTATTCAACCGTAATATTTCCCACTCCGGATAACAAGTCCGGTGTAAAATACGGTTCTAGTGCGTTCATTTATGGGTCAGCAGGGGATAATTGTACGTAATCAGCAGCTCCCGCCCAGGGGACACAGTAATAGCCAGCGTGGACGATACTTTAAACATATTTTGTGTCCTCATTACCCCTTTGTACCGTTTAACGTCACAGTTTTTGTGCACGATTTCTTTTTTGTGCTCTGGCGTATCAAATTTATTTTAACGTGGCTAATAGAGTGTTTTATGTACTTTTAGTCCTTCCAAAAATACCTAAGTTATGCCTATAATTGAAATTGAGTCTTGTTTAGCGTAATTTACTTCGAAATGGACAACATTGTCTTTTATAAAATATTTAATATTGCACATTTTGTGATTATGTTCTTGAAAAAATGTAAAAAAAAAACAAAAACCCGCCTGTGTAAAATATAATAACAAAATAGAAAATCAAATGAAAAGGCCGGAACAAGAAAAAAAAACAATAATTACCTACATAAAGCCAGCGAAATAAATCGAAACAATATCAAACATAAGTACTGTATACAATTTAAAATATCAGTACGGTAGTCCTTCGAAATTTTATGCAACGTCATACAGTCGGAGGCACGCACAAAATAAGAATGATTTGACTTATCATTAAATTTTATGCCTCCGACTGCATGTTATGTATGATGTTGCATAAAAGGAGGTCACTAATAGTCCATACATATTTGACCATATTTGTACCTTAGATACCAAAACGTAGAGAAAAATTCGAGGATTCCGAAAAACGTATAATTATGCTTTTATATTTAGATACAACTAGATAATAAATTAATAAAGTTGTTAATTACTTGTAACACATTTTTTTCATGTGGTAACATTGGATGTTCATTTGCGTTTACTATTAGAGTTTTCAAATACTGAAGTGTTAAAAAAAAATATTTGCTGTTAATTATTGCTAATGCATCTACATGTTGTTCATTTTTATCAATACATAATTTAATGGGCGTAAAACAATAAAAAATAGAAAATAATAATATTAAAATCAGCAAATAATTGTATCTATGCAAGTAACCAAACGCTACAAAATGTCAAAATACAACTAATGTCACACATATATTATATAAAAACACAAATGCCGAAAAAACCTCCACAAGCAGGATCCGAACCCGCACCCCTCCGACACACCGGGTCAGGCGCTCCTCCAATTGAGCTATCGTTTTTGTAATTTGTTTCGCAACAAAATTTGCGTTATAATTATTTAAACATTTCATATATTATATCTTAATATTTTCTAAAAATGTTAAAATTAACATTTTAGCCAGCGTGCACGATACTTTAAATATATTATATTTTGTGTCCTCATTACCCCTTTGTTTCATTACCGTTTAACGTCACAGTTTATGTGTACGATTTCTTTTGAGTGCTCTGGCGCGTTAAATTTCACATAACGTACCGTGGCTATAGAGTGCTTTAGTACTTTTGTCCTTTCAGAAATCTTTAGAGTAGGTATGTGTCCCATTTAGGATAATGAACTTTGAAATTGATACCATTGTCTTTTGAATATATTTTTTGTTCTTAAAATGATTAATTCTTAAAAAAGGTTTCAAATAAAGATTAATGTAAACATTTAATGATTTGAACTACATGTGCGGAGATTACGTATAGGCAAAACTAGGGCGCCCTCAGACTAAATAGGTGGAGCGACAATCTTCGCTAGGTGGCTGGCAAGAGGTGGATAAGTGTAGCCGCGGGTCGTGCTCAGTGGCGTGCACTTAGACAGGCTTATGTCCAGCAGTGGACTTATGTAGGCTGATGATGATGATGATTATGATGATGATGATGGTGGTGATGGTGATGATGATGGTGGTGATGGTGATGATGATGAAGGCCTTACCCCAGCAGTGTGACGTTTATAGGCTAATGACGATAACTGATAACTGCCCGATCGATTGATGGTGGTGATGGTGATGATGATGGTGGTGATGGTGATGATGATGAAGGCCTTACCCCAGCAGTGTGACGTTTATAGGCTTATTACGATAACTGATAACTGCCCGATCGATTGATTGCTAGCTAATAGACAGATGATAGAGAGGCTCATAGTTTCGTAAATATGTACTATATTTAGCTGCCGTTAAATTACATTGCCATCAGTAGTTTTTAATGTTCTAATATTATGTTCATTACAATTTCATTAGTTCAGATCTCCCATTAACCAAGGGCTCTTGATATTCATTCATTATATTTCGTTTAATAATAATTGTATTCATCTATATCAAAAGTGATTGAATGTTTTATGAGCTGTAATTATTATCATATCTATGTATAGGTGGAGCAAACTTAATATGATGTTAAGAGTTGGAATTAGATCGGACATAAAGGTCAGTGTCCGGAAATCCGAAACTACTGAGAGGCAGAAGATTTATTTCTAAGGAACTGTGTTGTCGTTTTTAGGTCAAACAAAACTGCTTTCTCTCATTTCAATATAACGCCTAAGTAGGGTTGTCGTGTTAGAGACTGCGTCACCTTATCATCACAGTTGTTTTTAAACATCACAGTCTTGGGCTCATGTCTTCTGACATGAACAAAAATCTTGCGAAGTTCAGGCTTTAACCTACCAAGCTGGCCCAATGTGGGTTAGTAGGGTTTAACGACAGCAATCTTGATATTAACAGAACCAACGGCTTAAATGTACCTGTCGCGCCTGCACCACACACACCATCACAGCGCAGGATGTGATAGAGTACATCAAGACGAAGACAAATTTCCTTATGAAGGTGGAACCGCTGGAGTCACGACACAATGTCAGCTTTAAGGCATTTATGGCGGGTGCCCTTCGGTTCGCCTAAAATTGTTTGTCCTAATATGGTTTGGCCAAACCGTTTTGGCCTAAACTTAAAACGTACAATTATTGTTTCGCCTAAAAATTGTTTTGCCACCATTATAGTTTGGCCTAAGAATTGAAAGGCCTAATTTTAGAATGTCTAATGTAAAATAGCCTAAACTATATTGGCATAACTTTATATTGGCATAACTTTATTTTGGCATAACGATTATTTCGCAAAATTTATAAAAGCTCTAATTTTAGCATATCTAAAATGAAATGTGCCAATAATGTATTGGAATAAAAGCATAGAATTTTATTGAGAAAATAAATTGACAGAAGCGAATCGCTGCAAACCCGACTCCACGTAGTCTTGTCTGCCCTACGCTAGAGTGCAATATAAAAGCACGTAGGCGCGGAGGGGCGAGGCGGCCCGCGAGCTAAGGAGCAGGTGGGTTGAGCTCGCCGCCGGGGCTGAGGCTGGCCGGCGAAGCCGGCCAGCAAGCCGAAGCCTCGGTGGTGAGCGAAAACCATCTGCGACGAAAAGCTCGCGTGGGACCGCCGGAGCCCCGCAGCGCCGAAGCCGTGACGGAAACTATGCATGCTGCATGCCTGCATGCATGCTGCATGCCTGCTTGCATGCTGCATGCCTGCTTGCATGATGCATGCATGCATGCTGCACGCATGCTGTGTTTCTGCTTGCATGCTGCATGTCTGCATGCATGCTGCATGTTATGCTGCATGTCTGCATGCATGTTGCATGTTTTATTTTTAATTTTGTGCGAATTAATATTTAGGAATTGTAAACTTTAGGAATTACGAATTGTTCTGCCAAATGACGCATTTAGTAAATGACAATGTGGCGATAAAAAGTTAGGCGAAGTGAAATTAGGGCAAACACGATTCTGAAGAGTGAAATTAGGCGAAAAAATTTTAGGCTTTTCGTTTGGGTGCCATTGCAAATTAGGCATACAAAAATTAGGCGATCCGATAGAGACCCATTTATGGCGCAAGTCCCGACAACCAAGCTGGTCGACACCTTTATGAGGAACGACTTCTGGCCGAAGGGCGTGATGTACCGGCGTTTCCGCGGAAGATTACCCGTCAACACTACCGTAACAGCACAAGCTAGTGCTTAATATACTAACATAGTTATAAGTTATATATCTACTAACAAAAATTGTTTTATGTTGTATGTATGTTAGTCTGTAAGGTATTTATTATATGGGCCCCTTTGTGTTTTTACCATCTTGTACATTGTGTGTTGCCTGAAATAAATTATATATTTACCTATTTAAATGCCATTCAATGCACGCGGGAGCTACGGATATTTTTAACTTACCCTATTAACCCATCGCGTGCCTAAGTATTTCAAAATTTGCTTCATCGTCAAGATCACAACCTACGCTACCAGTCGCTACGTCATCAAGCTCTTTTTTTATTTATTAATATATCGCTTGCTAATCCAACCCACCATTAACCATGTCATCAATGTCACAAAACGTAACACTAAATCTGTTTCCCATTCAGTGGGGGATAATCAAGATGTAATCAAGCCAGCGTTACCTCGTTACCCCGAGGCTGACGTAATTATCGGCAGAGCAACGTGCATTACCCGTGATTGTCGTACATTACGCACTTTCCAAATCAGTGAACCTATACCGGACTGCCGGAGCGGTAGATAGTAATGCGAAAACAAAAGAACACCAATAAAACGAGTGTATTGTTTCATCTTTTAATGGAAGGTTAGAACAGTAAGCATATTTGCTATTAGGAATTAAGTTTTTTTATAGAATTTGCTGATTGCCACTAGGCGTTTTTAACTGCACCGGGTTTTTTTTCCTCAAGCCGTGGGAAACGAATCACTATCAGAGCTTTTCTAGAGGGAACGGCATCACGCACTAATGCGTGTCCCCGTGCCCTACTAGATTCTCCGCGGGGTTCAAGCAAATAAGTGATACCTTTTATTTTTTTTATTTTGAAGCGCTAGATGCTGCTCTAAAGCTGAATTAAATAATTATAAATGGCTGGGTCGGGTGGGCATTTAATTTTTTCACTATATTTTATTTATATTTTTAGTGATACCTTATGACACATTAATGTGATGACAATTTAAGAGATAGGATAGCCAGATTAGCCATTTCCTCAATAGTTGAGGATTCTTGGTACAGTGCGCTTCCTTACGGACCTTCGTGGTTTTATCCGTAATTTATAAAAAACCTTGCATTGTTTATTTATTTATATTGATTTGGTAAATAACATATTTTTTTATACATTAAAAAGAGGCAAACGAGCAGGCGGGTCACCTGATGGAAAGTAATCGCCGCCGCCCATGGACACACCCGCAAAACCAAAGTAATCGCAGATGCGTTGCCGCTTGCCGGCCTTGAGGAAGGAGTTGGATCTTGAGGAGGAAGTAGGAATTGGGAGGGGGGAGGGGTGAGAGATGGGCTACATATACATAGCTACAGAAAGTAAAATATAGTTTAGAGGTGGTTTCCTTTAGACTACACAATATGTTATTTTGTATAGTATGTGTCAAGTAAATGATTATTCTATTCTATTCTACGTACAACAATATAAGTTGATAATTAGAAATATAACACTTAGTATGCAATAGGTGATTTAGGACAAAGAGTAAATCACTTTATAATTTTACTTCGATAATGAATAAGGGCAAAGGTAAAATGTAACCGTTTGTGTCTAAGTCAATGCAAGTCATTTCAACAATATCCAATATGCCTCAAAATCGCAATCAGTCAGACTCGAATATTCAAATATTCAAAGTAGCTTTTCGCACGTACCTACTTTGCCCTGTTGTATTTTTCTGTAATTGGATTTTTTATTTAGCATAGCATCTATTAAGTTTGCAATAAGAAATTTTGTATTGTATTTTACAAAGGGCTTGGGCTTTGTTTTACCTAGGTCTTTTTTGGTCTTAACTCGCCTTGTCTTGGCTCAACAATTCTGTTGTCAATTTCCCCCACAGTCAGGCCCTTGAGACACGATTGTGGAAGTCGTGAAATAACAGAATCGTTATACCCTGATAAGTGAGGATAAGGTCAAAGCTATGTGTGCACTTCAGGTAGAATCTATAATCACCGAGGAATTGGCTTCCTTACTACTTATCTACCTGATATACAGATAAGATGACAGACTTATATGTATAAGATGGAGGCAGGTAAAAAATTCTAAATACTAAATCATTTATTCAGCTTAGACTACAAATAGCTCTTATGAGCACCACATGGTACCCACAGGATGGAAAAAGAAAAAAGGGACGACAACGGAAAAGATGGGAAGATGAAATTAGAGAAATGGCAGGTGTTCTGTGGAAAAGGCAATGGACAGAGAATCGTAGAGGAATCTAGGGGAGGCCTTTGCCAAAGGGCAAGCCGACACGTAGTTATACGTAGTACTCAAGTTCTTAATAATGTCAAAAATGTGTTGGAAATAAAGGCTTTATTATTATTACTAGCGGCGGCAGTCCCACCCGCGTTCCCGTTCTCGTGGGAATATCGGGGTAAAAAGAAAAAAATTCTATGTGTTAATCCAAGTTATAAACTATCTGTATGCCGAATTTTATACAAATCCATCCATCCGTTGCAGCGTGAAGAAGAAACAAATATACACATATCCACACAAACTTTCGCATTTATAATATTAGTGTGATAGCTCTTATGAATATCACTAAGCCATCGGTTTGTAAGTCTACTCTGGGTGGGAGACCTTATACTGAATACTTATACTAGAAAAACCGGCAAGAAAGTTAGCAAGGCCATTTCTTTTCTTTCTTACAGTGTCAAAATATTGGGAAAATGTCCTTTTATGATAGGATGCCCTATCATAAAAGGGCATTTCCTATATTATTATTATTATAAAAGGACACTTTCCATCACAAATAAACAGACAGTGGAGCTCGATGGCGCAGTGGTTAAAGCGCCCGGTCTGCGAGTGCTGAGGTTAAGCAACTTTCGCAAAGGCCGGTCATCGGATGGGTGACCAAAAATTTTTCATCTCGAGCTCCTCCGTGCTTCGGAAGGCACGTAAAGCCGTTGGTCCTGGCTGCATTAGCAGTCGTTAACAACCACCAATCCGCAGTGGGCCCGCGTGGTGGTTTATGGCCCGTTCTCTCTATCCATCCATAGGGAAGGCTCGTGCCCCAGCAGTGGGGACATAAAATGAGCTGATGATGATGATGAAACAGACATTCACAACTAGGGTTGCCACCCTTACTTTATTATAAAGTATTGTACGTTATTTCAGATAATTGTAGTCTATACTTTATGAGAATAAAAAAGTACGCGAAAATACTTTATTTCACATATTTTATTTTTCTGGGATTCTTTTTACATATAATACACGTAAAAGTTGCTGTGCAGATATTTAGCAATGATAATCGTTTGTTAAAAGTTGTTTAAAACAATGAGAAGTATGTATAAATAACCGTACTCTATTTTGACACAATGTACTTTTTTTTTCTACCTTGTAATAATCAATGTACTTTATTTTCACAAAAAAGGTGACAACCCTAGTCACAACATGTAAAAAAAATATCGAAACTAAAAATAAATATTTAAGTTTGCAAAAATTACATCAGGTACCAAATTCAATTTTCACAATTCCATACAGTACTAACTAATATAAGTCAAAAATCGTCTAAGAAAACAAAGTGTAAGTATAGTTAATGATATTAAAAATAAGATATATGCAAGCAAGAGCGGACCAGCCTCCACAGGCGGCACCCGCGTGCTTAAATAGACAGACTAACACCCGTATTTATAAACAAGTCATTACTTAACAATTACTTTGTTCTTAGAAATGTCACTAAGATCTAATTTCATTTTATATACAAGTAAAGTTTAATTTAGAATAGAAGTTTTCTTATTCAATTAAATAAAAGTATTATTGTTATTATCAAATTCATCAATTTTATATTATTTTAGACATAATACAAACTGTCACACGGAATTAAACCTCAATTCTACTTGTCACAAGCTTGTCACTATGAATTCTTTGAGTAACCTAACTAGACTATTAAAGATTATTATTTAGTAAAGATATTGGCGACTATTGCTTGGCTAAGAATTCTAGCTTTTGGCGTTTCTAACTTCATCGGTTTACTAAAGAATATAAAATTTAACTTAAGCAATTACTTTGTTTCAGTATGAGCTTTTTTTTTGTTTTTTTTATTCGTAGCACGGCAAATGACTCCATTTCACCTGATGTTAAGTGAATATGGAATCCAGATGCGACGACAACTGGTGCAGCGTGAAAACAACGCAGCATCAGTACCCTCACTCTGCCGGCCCACAAGGTGCCTCTTCACGCCTCGTTTGAAGGACCCCATATCATAGGAAGGAGGGAAAACGTGTGCTGGCAAACTATTCCATGTTTCGGAAGTGCGACAAAAAAATGAGTCACCAAATTTCTTAGTGCGCGATGGAATATTTGAGACAGTGAAGCGGTGACTCCGGAGAGCAGCACGTGTACTCCTATGGAGGAAGGGAGAAGGAGGGATGATGTCAAAGAGTTCTTCAGAGCACTCGCCATGGTATAAGCGGTAAAACACGCTGAGTGACGCAATATCTCTACGCAATTGCAGCTTTTACTCGTTTATAAATACGGGGGTTAGAACAAGACTATTAAACCGACTATTATGTAGATATCTGCTGAGACATGAAGGAAGAACATCTACGAGTAGTCCTGAGGCCGCAATGGCTAAACTTAACCTAAATGGTATTTAATGAATGAAACTTGGTTAACTTATCATCGGAGTATGAATAACATAACTGAAACTCAGAGAGTCAGTTGCAATGAAACTTCGCCAAAGGACTATCGGAGCTTAGCTGAGTAGCGAAGCCTGTAAACTTACTAACTTAGACGGAAAGTGTTAAGTAAGCAAATAAAGTGCAAAGCCCGGACTCCCAAATACTGAGGCACTGGCTATCTTATCTCTAGCTGCGGAAACACAAAAATGCTATAAACATTGATGTTATGGCGACATATTTAGATAAGATAGTGATAGGACAAAAAAGCACCACCAACCAAACCGAGTACACAAATATGTACCCCCTGCTGGGAATCGAACCCGGGACCTCTGTGTCTAAACCGGTAGTCTTAACCATTAGACCACAGAGACGATTTAAACTTGGATAATATGCCTAAAGAAATTGGTTGGCTAAATGAGGCACAATAAGTTAGTAAGGCACATCGTGCAATATTATTATTTTCATTTCGAATTTTAATTGTCGCACTTCACACATTATAAGACTTAAAATAAGCCCTACCACCAACAAAACCGAATACATGTCACATGAACCTGGTACCTCTAAGTCTGAGACCGGTGATACCACTAGACCACAAAAGCGGTTACTAAATAAACTCATAAAACAAACGTTACTACAATTT
This sequence comes from Eudonia mercurella, assembly GCA_963082485.1. Classification (NCBI taxonomy): domain Eukaryota; kingdom Metazoa; phylum Arthropoda; class Insecta; order Lepidoptera; family Crambidae; genus Eudonia; species Eudonia mercurella. Next base: position 11,786,365 of record OY720041.1, read on the forward strand.
AAATTGAAAATTGTTTACTGAAAACAAGTGAACAATTGAAACAAACTCGCACACAAAATTTTAATAAGATCGCCGATATACAAAACGGAGTAGGCCTCAACAGCTTCATTGTGGGCCGGGCCTCGTGTGGGATATTCCATTAAGGCCCACGAGGCCCGGCCTTAATCGCGTTATAATCTACGTCCTCGTTACACGAACAATGGCCGCCGATAATTACTCACGAACAACTATTTATTCAACATCTCCTGTGATGTGCGCCGCGACGAGCGGGGGTGTGTTCAACATTATAGCGAGAGTGTTTTGATGCGTTGTTACACAGTTACAATTAGGTATACCTATATAGATTAATGATTATGTGTTCGCGTTAACAGTTGTGTGTTACATGCGGTGAATAATTTGTCGGTTCAAATGTACAGGTTTGAAATATATTTAGCACTAAAGTTGTAGTCAGTTAGTTTTATTTAAACAATAAGCAATCGTTAACTTACAGATTGACTTTATTTACTACACGTACTGTGTTTATTAAAATTATAGCTCTTCTTACTTACGGAAGAAACTAAAAGTAAATGCATGATATTTTTTAAAGCTATTATCTAATGAGAAATAATAAATTGGTCCACAAAAAAATAGACTAGCACCTAAAATTGCTAAGTTAGCATCTAAATAATAGTTTAGGTGCTAACTTTGTATTTTTAGGTGCTAACTTAGTATTTTTGTGGGTTAGGTTAGGTTAGTTTGGTGATCGATTAAATACAACCCTTATCTAATTAATATCGTTTTAGTCAAGCGACAGACGTACGGATTTCTCTATTGACCTTGCGTTAGTCGCATTAAACGATTTTAAAAGGGTATTTTTTTAGCTTATTGCAGTTTGCACAAAGCCTAAGATGATGATAAATAAAATTAAGTATGTTACTATGATAATATTTGATTATATATGTTAAATAATAAATGATATTCCCCTAAACCCCTTTGAGTTTCAGTAAAGATGTGGCTCTTTACTTAGACTTCGACTCCTTAAGGAAAAGGGAGGTACTGTTATAATATGCGGCAGACAGCAAATATTAGAAAATACTGACTAAAATCTTGATGTGTCCCTACGTTTCATTTCACGCATCATTTCAAGTTCAATATTGTTTCCAGGTGCACAGCACACGGCTGCCGCTGCCGACGTTCTCGCCTCGCGCGGTGCTCATGTACAGCGCAGCTGTCGGCGGCGAGGGCGCAGTAGCGCTGCAGTTGCGCGAGGCCGCGCCCGGCGAGCTTGACGCAGCCCGCCTGCACAACGAGCGACTAGCCATCGCCTACCATGAACCCGAACTACTCGCTGACCTGCTACATGCAGCCGCTGACATCGGTAAGTGTTCAATGACCTATATAAAACATCAGTAGAGCCCAGCTGCTGCGGTGAGGGCGCAGTAGCGCTGCAGCTGCGCGAGGCCGTGCCCGGCGAGCTTGACGCGGCCCGCCTTCACAACGAGCGGTTAGCCATTGCCTACTACGAGCCAGAGCTACTAGCTGAACTGCTACATGCAGCTGCTGACATCTATAAGTACTAAATGCTACATATCATGCTACTCATATAGAACTACAGTACAAAGCAGTTGTCAGTGGCGAGAGTGCAGTAACGCTTGCCATCAGAGACAAGTAAAAGAGTAAAAGGAATGAAGACTACCTAGTCGTGATTTCAAGAACCAAACAATGTTTAAATGTTCTTACAGCTTATAAGAATATGTTAATGTTAAGCTAATTCTATCTCGTCAGTCACGAAATCAGAACTAGCATAAGTTAACTTGCAGAATATCTTAGTAAAAGTCAACTGAATTGATATTCAGATGTCACAGCGGCGTTCAACTTATTTTATTCGAGTACAAGGAAGAGTCGTGAGAAGCGGTATTCCACGACTTGCTTCCGCTGGGAGCTATGGCTGGTATTTTGAAATTCAAATACAGAGTTTTGCATTCGAAACTGGCATCGAGCATAGCTCCGCGCTGGACATAGCGCGTCGCCATTTGCAATGAGAGCCATTTAGATCTGGCGATTGTCGGTTGTCTCCGAAAAAAGTAAATAAATCAGCGGAACGAGTCTATGGAAAAGAGGAAATTGGGAGCGTTGCCCTGAACATGTGATCATACGTTTTGTAAAGTGGGTGCCTATGAATATGGTACCGCAAACTTTGATTAAATCTGTGCAGGAAGTAGGATGTTTATCTAACGTATGGAATTTGTAATGTTCTTCATTAAGTACTTAAATAAATACCAGTGTATTTATGATATCGAAACAGGGTAACTTGTATTTTATATTTTATATGCCAAAAGGCGCATTGGCGCATTAGCGGGGCGGTTAACGCGCCTGGTCTGCGAGTGCTGAGGTTAAGCAACTTTCGCAAAAGCCGGTCATCGGATGGGTGTCCAAAAATGTATCATGTCGAGCTTCTCCGTGCTTCGGAAGGTACGTTAAGCCGTTGGTCTTGGCTGTGGTTGTTAACGACTGCTAAAGTCGTTAACAACCACTAATCCGCACTGGGCCCGCATGGTGGTTTATGGCCCGTTCTCCCTATCCATCCATAGGGAAGGCTCGTACCCCAACAGTGGGGACATAAAAATGAGCTGATGATGATGATGATGCCAAAAGTTTTTCTCAAGATAACAAAGTAGGTACACAACCTTTAATTTATCAAACGCGCAATTAAACAAAATTACGGTTTCATAAAACCTCTTTGTACACAAATGAAATGTACTTCGAGAGGTTATGAATATTAAAAATAAATTCACAAAGGCGTCACTCCGAAAAATCATTCTACACAATACTTTAATCCGCTTTATGAACAATGGAATCGGCTTCCGTTTGTTCATATTACTTTTGTTTTCGGAATTTAATGTTAGCTTTGCATAATTACGCATTTTCAATAGGAGGAAAATTTTGCGAAGAAACGATCCTTTTCAATTTTGTAGCTGAAGAAGTAGGAACGATTTATTGACAAAGGGTTACAATATTTTTAATAATTAACTATTGAAAATATTGTAACCCTTGTATTTATTACCTTGGAACTATTCCGGAGGTTAGAATAGTTCCTGCTCTATATCTTTACATGAATTGGGTATTGGGACAAATGAGTGGTTAATTCGACCAAATGGTGTCTACGAGCATCTTGACCTGATGAGATTAATCTCATATGATGATAGTGCCGGCGATGGAAGAGCACTTTACCAGTAATTAATCTAGAAGCATTAGTATAATTTGTATTTCAGTTGATACTTTACAGTTACGTTTGAGTAATTTCCCAAAAACATTTCTAATAGATCTTCATACGAAAAGTCTAGTAAAAAATTAACATAAATTCCCTCGGGTAGACACATGCCAATGCACAAACACTGTTTAAAATTTACTTGTCTCAACTCCCAAGTTTACGAATGTTCGGGCCATTCAACCCAGGGATGTTCATTAAATGTCAGAACATCAACTTGTCAAAATTCAGTCTGGAAACCCCTCTCGATTATGCTCAAAAATGCAAAGTCATGCAAACGAGCTCTCAAAATCCCTAATTGAATTACAGCTCCTTAAATGAACAATGAAAATGCTTGGTCTATTCCTCTTCTACTATCGGGCGCGTAATTGAAGAGATCCAACTGTTGTGCATTTCAATTATGAAGTTTTTATTCGATTTGGAGGCGAGTAATATCGGCGCGACCTCCTTTGACAGTGCCTTTGCTAAGCTTCACACAATATTGTCGTACAAAATAGATTGCTTTTCTCGAATTCGGATTATCAAAAGTTATCACTTTGTTGTTGTATAATTTGAATTCAGAATTTCATAAAATGGATGTCTTAGATAATTTTGAACAGCTCTATTGCGATAATCACGAAATGTAAGTCTTGTTTTTAATTAATTGGAAGGTGGAATCGAAATAGACAACTAGTTTCAAATTTTAACGCTGTAATAATAATGATCTTACATTGTGGTGATAGATCGATTAGCGCGCCGCACGATGATTGTCGATATCACCATTCCCCATGACTAGAACCTCGTGAAAGATGAGAAAGAGAAACAAATCAAATATCTCGACTTAGCACACGAGGTTGTTGATACGTGGAGTGTGGATTCGGCTGTCATCGTACCGATTGTTGTTACAGCCAACGGCCTGATGGCCAAGAGCCTCGATTAACATCTAATGAGGCTCTCGTCAGGCGGCTGGATCAAGGGCCTGATTCAGAAGGCAGTTCTCCTCGATACGGCACGCATTGTGAGGAGGTTCCTGTCTCTGGAGTCCTAACCACCGGTAGCTTGGATCCTGGTCCCGATGCCGGCGGACCCTTATTTTTTTAATATTTTTAAATGTTTTACTTATTTTGTTTTTAGAAAATATTTAAAAATGTTATATGAGAAAAAATAATTAAAGGAATGATCTTACTATAACCATACCAACATGATGTAATAAATAATTATGACTATGACTATGACTATAATATTTGAAACACATGATTAATATAATGTCCTCTATGATCTAGCGATTTGTACGTTTTAAACCTATAGTTAGTTGGTAGTAGGACTGAATCTAATTTAACTTGGCTATAATTAGCACCAATTTTCTAAATCTGCCGCCACAACAACAATGTTGATAGTGTTATTGAGCTAGTAGTCAATGGTACCAGGTGATGCGCGTCCATCTTCAGCCTTATCTTCACTAACCATAGGGAAGATACCTCTAAAATAAAAAAGCAATGACTGCTAGTAAATCATCGTCCTGAACAGAGTAGCGGTCGTAGCTAATATTGCTGTCAAAGATTACCTAAACGTAACTGCCTGAAATAACTCGGGACTCCTGTTATTCCCCGCGTCCTATACAAACAAATATGTCACCATCTTGTTTTCCTCAGCCACGACTCTTGTCGGCAAACATTACGGAATCCCATTAGCCAAACCCGGAGGATGTATTCAATTAACATAATAATCAACGACTTCCTAATTTGTTGGGAATGAATGAAACTGCTTTCTTTTTTATTTGTCCGCATAGCAGGAGATGTTGGGCGAATTAAGTTATTACTTAAATTAAGTTAAGTGTTTAAATAGAAATATAAGCTTAGCTAACAGTTGAAACTAATATACAATTTGCATGAACATATTTATATACAAACCGAATTAGGTTAAAATAAAGACAAAAATAATCAACAACATTATTTTGACTAGCGGCCCGCCCCGACTTCACACGGGGTGTACTTTTATTTTAAAACATTTCTTTTTTTTAAATATAGCCTTTGCAGCGCTAATGTAGCATTCTAATGGTGAAATATTTTTTTAAATCGGTCCAGTAATTTTAGAGTTTATTCGTTGCAAACATACATACAAAAATACAAAGCTTTCCTCTTTATAATATTAGTATAGACTAGCTGACCCTTCGTACCGCTTTGACAGTTTCTGACAACAAAACAAGCAAATCGCATAAAAGCGTATCAAACATACAAACCAAAAAAACCTTTTTTTTAAATAATAAGTATTCTATGTCTTTGATTATAAAAAAATGCATGATGATCGATTGAAAAGTTTACGCGTGAAAGCGTAACACACAACAAACAAACAAACTCACTTTCGCATTTATAATATTAAGTTAGGATTACCTAGACTAAAGTCCTAAATAAATAGCCTGCAATGAAAGGGTTATTGATTTGCATTCTCGCCACTTGAACACTTACATAAGGTATAAAGTGTTTAATTTCAAGGGGGTCATTACCCGACATTCTGGCCTAGTGTGGGTCGGTGTGAATTAACGACTGCAACCGAGACCGGGTTAAGTTGTTAGTGCCTTCCTAAGCACAAAGGAGGTCGAGATAATTAAATATTGTCACCCATTAGGGCGAAATGGTGAAAGTTACTCATCTTTAACGAAAGGAACTTGGACTCTAGCTAACTACAGTGATGCTAAACTCCTCGTAATCACAATCGCTCGCTAACCAATTATACAGATACTCAATACTCAGTGACAGACGTCATACATTATTATTCGTTGTTGATTGGTATCTGCAGTATTATACAAATAAACAAAGAATAAGGTCCGAATAGTTATTCCGTGTCTTGTCTCTTTTACACTAATTTGAAATGATGTTTAAATGACAGGAACAAAACACGGAATAACTATTGGGTGCTTATTCTTTGTTTATTTTTAAGGCACTCAAGGTTTCATTTGGTTGTTAACTGATAGATTTCGAAAATTGGATTAACATATTATTTTGTCTTACTTGGCTTACTAACATACGCTTTATCTGATGGTAATCGATTACGGCAGCTGTAAGACGTTTTCAACATGAAATATAACTCGTGCGTTGCTGACCTTTAAGGCGCTGGCAACCATAAAACAGCGCTATCTGTCGAACTGCGTACAAGCAAAAGGGATGCAAATAGTGTGAGACCGAATGAACGGGTTTTCTGCTGGACTGGTAACCTTCATGATCATTAGCATCATCATCACCATCAGTTGATGTAAGTCTTCTACTGGTCAAAGGCCTCTCTAGTAACCTGGCTTTTCTGTTTAAAGTTTTATTTCGTTTACATTACAAAAAGCCCAAATCTATACGATGTTGTTGTTGCTAGGTAAGTTATTTCTTTGAACAACATAAATCCTTATTCGTGTTTATTCCTATTTCCCCGTGGTGTTAATCTTAAAACTACGTAAACACGCCTCCGAAAGCTCCACTTTCGTGGAATATACGAGAAACGGATATCCTACTTTTCCTGCGCTTCCTCAGACAGTAAATCTGCATCATTCCCCATTCTACTCTCCTGGTAGCACTGAAACACTGAGAATGTGCTCTCGCAATCAATCAAACATGCATTTGAATTAAATAAAAGACAGTCGGAAATAAAGTTTTTTGTTATGAAAAAGCGACGACATGGACGCTATAAAGGAATGTGTAATGAACAGTATGGTAGTTTTGTATATTTAATGCTATTCGCATTTCAAAGGATAAGCACTTACAAAGATGAATTGTCACTCCTGGAATTGTTTCAGGAACTGAGGGAGAACGTGCAATGTCACAAAGGACATTACGCAAGAATGCCACCTTGGTTTCGCGTTTTGAATGAATTTTTGGTGTACCGTCTGACTCGTTTTTCATTTAGAAAAATATGATTTACCTTTATAATACTGTTCTTTTAAAAATAACGAGACATTAGTGCAGCTGATTTTACTTAAAAAAGTAGAAGAACATATTTTACTAATCTTTTCGCGTTTAATTTTTGCATTATATTTTAACCCTTTTGTTTTGAACCCTTTACAGGGTCCGTAGTACAGGGAGACAGGTGTTGTCGTTTCTAAATTACTAAAGTAAATCGTAACGCTACCGATAAAAATAATAGACGGTATGCAAGTTACAAATTAATTTTGAGCCTGTCTCCTGTCTCCATATATCCACGGACCCTCAAAATGTAAAAATTAAACGCAGGTAGATTCGAAAAAGCGTTTCTTTACTTTTTGTAAAATCAGCTTTACTTCTGTCGATAACGGGGGAGGAGAACAATTTTTTAAAATATCTTATGTGTAGTTTCATTTTCTCTCAGGAAGTCTCCATCTTTGTCTTCATCCCCTGAGACCGAAAAGTGCTAGTAAGATCCGGTGGAATATCATCCATCAATTTCGAATCATAAATATAGAATCGACATCTTTAACCAATAAATGAAACAAATTTCACTGAAGACTAGGCTGTATGGGCTAGATCCCTTTTTCTAGATAAGAAGTAGAAAGAAGTTATGGGAGAAAAAACAAAAATATATAAATCAAGAAAGTGTCTTCTAATTGTCTGCGCGACAACATAATTTAATAACTTTGAATTTCGGAAGTAAGTTCGTTTAGTAGGTAATTTTGTTTCACAACCCTCTGTACACTTGGCATGAGTTCGAGCCTAGTTATTTACGAAATTCATAACTAACTTAAAATAGTTGGGCAAGTGTACAATTTCATTGTCAAGCTAGTAGGCTTGCTTCGATATATTCAAACCTTTATTAACAAAGTTACGCGAGGGTTCATGTTTGTCGTAAAATTTAATAGAAACGATCCCCACCGGATTGGCGTGCCCCAATTGAGGGCGTATTTGCAAATCATTACGTACTCATTTTGAACCCGGAAAAATAGTCGATGCAATGTGCCCCTTGTGGTTTTGTAAGTCACAAACGGATTCTTGTAGTAAAAGATTTAATGATTGCTTACTTGAAGCAATCGTTTGTTTGGTGCTACACTTGAAGTCTGTAAGCGTTAATGTTTGCTTAATACGAAAAATGTTTTGTTCCAAAACAGAACTTTTAACCTCTATATTAGAAACGATTTTACAGTAAAAAATACACAGCATTATACATCCTTTTGGTTTAGGCCTCACTCTCTCGCTCTCAAAGAAGGAGACGGACAACTATGTCAGTTGACAGTACAGGTTACAAAATCCCATTTTTATATTTAATTTTCTTTACATCATTCGAAAATTATTGAATTAAATTTTAGTTAAAATTATAACTGTGCTGTGGTGGCCACATGAGTAATGGTGGTGGCATTCAAAAATCGAACGAAGAATTTCGAAGCATTTTTGTGGTTGTTTTGTATGCATCTAACGTATCTACCATTATAACATTATTGGACGCACACACGTACAAACCAACTAACTACATAGAAACGTCTACATCCGGTCGTAAGCATCATAATTGATTTCATCCTCAACCGTTAACTTCAAAATTTAACAAAAAGTAGTATAACGCTCTTAATCTCGAAAATGGAATTAAGACACTTAAATAAGAACGGTCATAAAGTTTCATTATCCAATTGACCTTCGACACTAAATAATAGCTCGAACTCCGCCGTCTGCTACAATAGAAAATAGAAACGAAATTCAATTTTCAATTTATAAAGAGCGTTTGGAAAGTTTTGTAACGTCGTCAGATAAAGTGCCGTCGACAAAATGTAGGAGAAATAATATCAACTGTGTGTTAGTTTTGCTTTTCGTCTATTCTTATTTAGAACAATTTTAAATTTTAACTGTGTCAATATTATTTTTTTCACATAATTGTGTCATATTTTGAAAACTGTTAATAGTCACGATGCTTACCTGTGACATGCAAACCAAAGACTAAGAGAGCTCTGAAGGTATTACGAGTATATGCGATCCCAGGATTTTGTGGTTGAAAATGCTATCGTTAACAAACTTTAAAATCTATCCTATCAAAGTGTAAATCACACACACAAATCTATTGCAAAAGTATGTAAGAAAAAAGCTATAAGTAAGTAGTATAACGTTTTTATGTAACAATGTTCTTTAAAACTAACATTTGTGTGTATCCGTAAACATATAAAACACGCTACACTAACAAGGAAACCGCAACATAACCTTTAAAATCGTCTCTGGGTTTTGTGTATAGTTTAAATACGGTATTTATTATATAATGTGGCATTGAAATAAGGTAGGATATTATAAGTACATGTGTTAACGCTCGAATAAAAAGATTGGCCAAGAATAAGTAGTAAGTAGTTAGTTAGTAAGTAGTAGCGATAACCGAAATAATAAACATTAGGTAAACTATACTAGCTAATTAATTACTGTTTGCGTTCCATTTCCTTCGTTTTTTTTTTCATTAATCTACGCGACTTTCGCAGCTAATTCGCTAAAACGAATATCTCAGCCGTCACCCGCCCGCTTCGCTGTGCGAAAATAATGGATCAATGAATGCTAAATAAAATCATTATTAGGTTTACCAATATCATATATAGCCTATCATTTGCACAATCTAATGTTCTTACTACATACACATTTTCATCAAGATTGATCAAGCCGTTCTTTAGTAATAAGAGGACATAAAGACAGACAGACAGACAGACAGACAGACAGACAAAAATTTCAAAAATCGTAGAATTGGTGTCAGTGAGTCATAAAACGAATATTTATCCCAAAATTTATCAGAAAAATTGAATGTATAGACAGAGATACAGATTTATATAGTATAGTATAGATATAGATAAATGTCATAGCTGGCGTGCAGTTTATGAAGTGTATTCAGAAATGGAGGGTTCTGTTTCACAATTTATTTATGCGACACTAATTTGTGCGCCACTTTACCCTACAGCGTGAGGGGCTCCGATTAGGGGCCTCCTAATCGCTTAAGATGGGCTTGTAAATTTTAATTCAATCGTTAACGGATGATTTAACCTTACGACCTACGGATCTCATCTTTCGTTGTATCTTAGGTTCTGCTAATGACAATACAGAATGTATGAAGTCCCGCCTCTAAGGTTTTACTAATAACAATAAAACTCTTTATAATACCACAATGTACGAAAACTCGTCTCTATAAACAGTGTGTCTTACCCACAATGACTTATTGTGCTGCGACATGAACGCTATGAAGAAGACAGTGTAGCAATGAGACTTGCACAATGGGCCAATGTATGCTTTTACGAGTAGTAGAATACTTTAGTAGCAATCAAAGTCCGCGTAGAAAGTAGTCACAAGCAGAAAAGACGCTACGCCACTCAGATAGGCTACGGCATACCAATGCGACTACGCCGTAGCAGCTACACAATGTCGCCCGTTGGCAAGTGACCGGTCAATTTATTCTGAAGATTTATGTAAAATCATCGAGAGATATATACTTAAAAACGAAGTTTAAGTTTCATTTCATAGTTGGAGAGGTTACACAGTACATTAAATCTGTGGCCTAGTTATTAAACCACCGGTCATAGATCCCAAAATCAATCCTCAGTAGAAGAACAATATTATTCTTCTTGGTTTGGTAGGTGGTATTACCAGTTTTTGGTTCGATTGGCTATCACCTGCCAACATCTTTGAAGCCTACCGTTGTTACAAAACGCTGTTGTAGCATTGTTGTTCAATAGTTGAGGATTCTCGTTAAAACGCGCTTCCAGCTAAAGCCTTATTGTCGCTTTAGATTAGGTGAGATGAAGGCCAAAGAATTCTTAGTAGTGGAATTAAGAACAATAAAAATAATAACAGAAATGACTGGGACAAAGCAGTTCTTTGTAATTTTAGTACTTAGACGTAATAGCTGCGAATAAATGTTGTAATAATACTGCCGTACAGTATAGACAAGGTTATCTGTAGACTGAAGGCATTTCCTCAAATCAAAAGTAGCAAATTCTTATTTGCCGTGCTTCTCAGAAAGTTTCTTTATCCTTTACAGAAAAAGGTTTAAACTCGTTTCATTAGAACTATAGCCAGTCAATTACTTTTAATGAGTAATTTTTCAAAAAGCCCAAATCCTTCAAGTGGATTTAATACGATTCAAATTTAATCTCGCCTTTCCGCCGGTTCTGTTAACAACTTGCGGAGACTTCTTTTATTACTTTTTTTTAATTGAGTACAATAAAACTCACTCGTGCCTAAAACTCGATTGTAGTACTCTGCTTCTTTGATTCCCGACACAGAGCTCAAGAAACATTTTTTTGTTTAGCTCTCAACTATTCTATTTATTCTTATTAGGGACATTTGAATAAAGGTAGTAACTAAGTAGGTTTTTGGCGCCGTACTTTGCGCTGTATTTGCAGTTGTACCTTTTCACCGACAATAGGTATATATTTTTCTCCCTACTTTCACATTATTTTCTGTCCGCTGCAGTGTGCCAATCTGGTTAGACTCGTCCGATTCGTCACGCCATCTTCGCTGCGGTCTGCCGCGACCGCCGCCTTCTTGCGTTAGAGAGGACCAAAACGGTCGCTTCGAGCCAAAGCTAGGTGGATGTGGCCGGTCTAATCCCATTTTAGTAAGGTACGATACCGGTTATAGATAAGGCACGTGGCATGCATTAGGAAGCCTATGCTTAGCAAAGGACTGATTAGGAAAGGTCAGATTAGGATAATGATGTTATATAAAGGTAAATAATTTTTATTTGTATAGAATATTATATATGCGCTATTAATTATTAGTTAACCCAGGTGGTTAATGTTCTAGGTAGAAAGCGAATATTGTATTAGGCTTATGGATTCAGATCTATCTATAGACTAGCTGTGCCCCGCGGTTTCACCCGCGAACGCGATTAATTAGCGAACAATCTAATTTTCCCGTTTACGCAACATTTTTCACTGCTGCTCCACTTTTATTAGTCATAGCGTGATGTAATATAGCCTATAGCCTTCCTTAATAAATGAACTATTCGACACAAAAATATTTTTTCAATTCGAACAAGTAGTTCCTGAGATTAGTGCGTTCAACCAAACAAACAAACAAACTGTTCAGCTTAATAATATCTATATATTATTAATACGTGAAGCAAAAACTTTGTACCCGTTTTTACGAAAATTGCGCGGACGGAGGAGTATGAAATGTCGCACACTTATAGTTTATATTGAGAAGGTTATCCGAATGTTAATTTTTTAAAAACAACATTACACACACTACCTTGTATTTGACACACACGTATTATTTGTCTTTAATGCGGCTGACATCTGTCAATGCCAATCTCACATTTTATTTTTTTAATTTTCATTGCTTAGGATACAATCCGTGCAGGTCGAATTTCGACCACTGGGCGACCACTAGTTAGTATAGATATATCAGAAAGAGTAGTCTAACGAAGGTATCGGTTTTGAACCACTTCTTTTCACTTTAAACCCAATAATATATCTCTCCGTTCGGCTACCGACGACGCTTGTAAGTTGTGTTATGTTAAGTTGTAATAAACAAAGGAACAAAACATTAAGTTTATTATTTAAGAAGGAAAATTACTGTACAAAGAAAGGAAGCGATCAACAACATCGTCGCAGGAAAACATTTGCATATTGCCGCGACCCTCAACTATGTTTACATCGGGTCTGGCTACTTTGTACTGTGCAATTTTCAAAATTAAATTAACGTTTTTTGTAAGTCTATACATTTTAGCAGAATAGCTGTTAAAATTTATTTTACATAAAATACATTAGCGTTTAAGCACCGCTTTAAATGCTCATTAAAGTTATTTTAGTTATAAACTGACTAATAGCGTTTATGCATTTACTACGCTTTAAATTCTCATTGAAAATATTATTTGGTTGAAAACTAATGTGTTAAGAGTGGCACTCGAAGCCCGAAGCCACGACTTTTGCAATTCTTTATAAGAGTAGTAGCTTTTTAAGCTGCTATTATATTACTATAATATTAACTTACTTACTCCGATAGCTCAGCGACCCAAAGTAAGTCCTGGCCTCCGACACAAGGTGACGCCACTGCTCCCGGGATGTTTTGCGCGATCTCTTGCCAGTTGCTGGTTTCCAGGAGCTCATGTAGGTCCTTGGCGACTTCGTCCATCCAGCGGTACTTGAAGCGTCCATTCAGTCATACTTAAAACTGGTCGTCGCCCCTTAGGGACCCTCAAGTAAGCACGCTTTGTCGCTCGATCCTCCCCAATTCGCTCAACGAACTGACTCTTAACACTATAATACTAACTAAGACGGAAAATTGTATTAATATGTAGTAAGTATAGATAGTAGTATGAAGGCGTTGGATAAAATATAATTGTTTTTGACATTATTGGTCCGCTTACACTTTTAATAAAGCTAGTTCATAACTCGGTTTAGTTATTTTAAAAATAATCTTTAAATTACTTTCGTTCGGTAATTATATTGTATTGTAAAAAATATATTTTAGTTTCTTGTAAATAAAATAACACATAGTTTCAATTTACAAATGCTAAGGTTATCTTTTAGAAGAAAGCCATATAAAAACAAAATAAAATAAAATTGTTTCGTACAAAATCTACAAAGTTGTAAAATAGAAGCGTGAATCCTTTGCTCGTAATAAAACGTTTGACTCGGCGGCGCGGCACTAGAACAAAACTCTATTAAAATGTATGAAATAAACTGGGGTGTTACCTCCATAGTGTAAGTAAAGTGGCTCTTGAACTATTCCTATTGAAGTTTGGTTATCGTTAAGAATTCTCGCGAGTTGAACATGTTTTCATCAGGAAAACTGATTCTGCATTTAGTTTTGAACATTAGGTTCATATATGCATTTCATTTTTTCTTTAGCCGCAAGTTATGTTAATTTTTAAAATAATTTTCGACCAGCCCAAGATATTTTTTTATTCGATATTCATTCATTCATCATTCATTTTAGCTGATTAATTTATTGTCAGATTAACTATGTCTTAACATATTTTATTCAGTACAAGTTGATTAAACATTGTCAGTATTTCAATCAATACACAAGGCACATAGAAACCATATACATAAATCGAAATGTATCATTTATCATCAATAATATACAACTAATAACTCTTACTGTACTTATTGCTTACTGTACTTATGCTATGGTTTTAATGTTGATTTTGATCAAATAATCCCATACCATCACCCCTCCCCCTGTCCCAATTCCTACTTCCTCCTCAAGATCCAACTTCTTCCTCAAGGCCGGCTACGCATCTGCGATTACTTTGGTTTTACGGGTGTCCATGGGCGGCGGCGATTACTTTTCATCAGGTGACCCGCGTGCTCGTTTGCCTCCTTTTAATATAAAAAAAAATGTTTAAAGTTATTACTTTACAGCGAGCTCTCCAATATTGTACAACGAAAACGACCATCGCTGGTCGAATGTTCGATTTATAGAGTAGGCCTCTAGGCTCCTTAACGCCCCATTCCTTCAGCGTATCTGCCGTGAAGGACCGGGCCGTCTTCCCAGAATAATAATTTTAAAAATATGGTTAGGCCACTTAGGGTTCTGTGCTTACAAGGTAAGTCCAGTCCATATTAAGTTTGTACACAATAAAATGGTGTTCCAAAAATATCTTAAATAATGTTGATATAATATTGCACTATTTGTTTTGCAACCTACGAAACAGCACAGCCTCTCTCATGGAGTATAGAGCCAACCACAGTTACTTTGCGATTTTTAAGATACAAATCAATCAGGGTACCTTTGTGAGATTTAAATGGTAATGGTAGTCTATTGCAACACTATGTGAACAAAAATATAAATTCATACATACAAATAATTATAATAATTAAACATTTTACCTTAATCTAAAAGACCACTACGGGCCACCCCCTGCTCAAAGGTTCCCATGATACCGGCAGCGTTACCACGTTGTAATGGTAGGGAGAGTCTCTGAACCAGGTATGACCCGCAGCGGCGATCGTACCCACGATCCGCTAAACGATGCCTTACTTTAGCAATAAAATATTTCGCTTCCGTGCCCCACACCCCAGAAGTCTCTACAGCGAAAGGGAGAAAGTGGTACTGTGACTTCAAAGCAGCATACTTTAAATGTTTCTGCCTCGCGGCACTCTCAGCAGCAGACCCATGGTAGTCTATTATAATTATGCCTAATAGTGTAAATGAACGTTCCGTAACAAGGTAACTTAATTATTTTTAAAATAATTCAGCATCTAAATGTTTATTAACACTTTGATAACGTTTGTCTTCTAGCTATGTAGAAAGAACTAAGTTAATAATATCATTATATTCTTTTTTACCTTTTCTCATATGATTTATTAATAAGTATCGCATTACTTTATATACACGTAAGTAAGTAAATAAAAACTTAATTATATTGTTTACTAGCAGTTTGCACGCGACTTGATCCCTGTTGATTAAGTTTTTGCCGTACAAAATGAATTTTCTCATTTTAACAAAATAAAATATAGCATATTATAATTTTTATAAAATACAGCGAAAAAATTAAACGCCTACCCGACCCAGCCAGGAATCGAACATGGGTCTTCTTACGTCAGATAGACCCCCTTTAAAGGTTAATTTTCGATAATATTTCATGAATATTCAGAAAAATACGGCCAATTGATGAAAGCGCACTTCACCCGGAATCCTCAATTAGTGAGGCACTGGGTATCTTATCTCTAGCTGCCGGAACACAACAATGCTATAAACATTGTTGTTGTGGCGACATATTTAGATAAGATGGTGGTAGCTAGCCAGGCGGGCAAATAAGTCCGCCCTACCACCAACCAAACCGGGTACACAAACATGTACCCCCCGCTGGGAATCGAACCCGGGACCTCTGGGTCTAAACCAGTGGTCTTAACCACTTGACCACATAGGCGGTTAACTGCCTAAAAGAATACGGAATCCGGGGCGCTACCACAGAGTCTCACTTGTTTCCTTTTTTAATGAAATATCCGAGGCCGAGCCGGGTTTGGTTGCAAAGGGGCGGCTCGTAAAGTTGCAAATGAAGTAATATTATATAGGGCTGATATCGGTGAGCTGGTGAATTTTCGTGATTGCAATTTTTCACATTTTTGGTAAAAAAAAAGGGAATTCGAGATGTAATGTGTTAAAATTGTTTCAATAAAGATTTAAAATACGTATTACCTAACATACAACGTTTTCTGTTTGATTCCGATTGTCCCGATTCCCGAACTAATCAAAAGGATTCAAAGCACGAAAGAACTGCAGATATTATTTGGTTACCCATCCGGTGATCCGGCATTGCAAAAGTTACTTGACTTATAATATCGAAAACTGAACACGCTTAAAGCTGCACTCGCTTAACACCATTGAGTCGCACTTTCGAGAAAATTCTAGGAGCAGCTCAAAGTATATATACCACACTTCTATAACTTCGGAATATTAATATTACTAACCGAACTTACATACAAACCACATCTTTTATTCGTACTTTCAAAACCGTATCGTCTTTAATTATACCTACATCAAAAGCGAGTTGACTCATACTACGTACTGTTTCGGTACACCGTACGTACGTAGGTATTCATTGAAAATCAACATCTCTTTCATTGTCGCAAGCACAGTCTCGACCAAAAACAATGTCCACATAGACTGCCCCCAATTTGCACTTACTATTTACTCAACGTCATTTAATTAAGCTGTATAAATTGGTCGAGAGTCGAGTAGTCGAATGCCGTAGCCGTTCCGTATTTAATATTGACCGTTCCTTCCAAAACTGCGTGCCTTGAGAGTTGGACCGTTGAGATCTATCCCATAGTTGAATGTAACAGAGTTTCTATTACAGCCTTTGTAGAGTTAGAAGAGAGTATTTGTATGGTCCTTGATCTTCGAATGTCGTTTCATTAAATATACCAGAATGTTAGAAATAAGTCGATAATATAAAGACTAGTATTGGTTTTGATAATTAAGACGAAGTCTTTGTTTGGAGCAAAAGCAAGCTCATCAAAAATAATTTCCATAAAACAACTTTTACGCGTTTATTTTACACATTGGTTTTATTTTACTTTATCCTGACGTTTCGAACCTTTTTACGGATCCGTGATCACAGGGAGACTAATGTGTTGGTCGTCTCATAATATGTTTTTAAATATCGGCTTTTTATTTAAATCGGGTGCGTTCCGTTTTACCCAAAAGAGCTAATCGTATATAAGGTCACATTTTACTAACTGCAAATATTTTGAGGATAAATTCAACAACATAATAAATAAACTATTTTTAAAACCTTAAATGTTTATACGCTAGTTTTAAAAGAAACGCCAAAAGACATTTCGATTAAAAAGAAAAATAAAGCCCTTTCGGTAGTTTCAATTCAAAGGAGCCGAAACAAAGAGGCCGCAACGCCTTCACCGCTTACACTTGCCCCTAGTTTTATTTTAAAAAAAACCGACAGAGAGGCCGCTCTTAAAAATATTACAATTTTTGTGTCAGGAAATGTAAAAAAATAACTAACCTGATTTTTTTTTAAATACTAGGGCCTTATTTCTGACATAATTAGATGTTTTGTCAAAATATTTGCAGTTGATAAAAAGTGACCTTATATATTGCTCTGAAAAAATACATTTCAAAATTCATTACGAAACCGAATCAAAGCGTCGATGTTGAGTCAAAAGAGCTTTGTAATCTAACTGAGAATTGTCATCGAAGTTTGCCTAAATACGTAGGCTTTTAACTAAGTCAGAAATGCCCTTCGGCCTTAAGGTACGGCTCAAAGGTCACGCCTTTTAATAGTCGCAGCGTTGAAATAAAAATTTGAAACATCTTTTCGATCAAGTGATATATGTAAACCGTAGCTTATTTTAAAAACTATGATAGAACTAATAATAGCCTATATATTATTTCACTGCTGGGCAAATACCTCCATCATTGAAATCTATTGACTTATTTACCATACTTGCCAAATATAGATTGGTGAGCACAAATTTAGACTATTCGTTGAAAATCTGTCACATATGTTGCCCAACCTGGCAATTGAACCCAGGTCCTCTGAATTGGCTTTACCACTCGACCACCAAGACTCCGCGATTTAATAGTCTTTGAAAAAAAAATGGAGTCAGTTTAGTGAAGATCACATAGTCATGATAATTAAAAACAAAAGCTAAGGAAACTATAAGTCTGATAACGTAACTATCAAATGTTTTGCTCTTCATGGATTTAGAAATAAGAACCGCTCTACACTTTCGCGAAAAAGTGTCTCGCCGAATTCCCTTGAAATCGAGACGATTTTTAACTCGAGACCATTTCCAAAAATATCATGTTCCTGTGTAATAGTTGACAACTTCACTGCCAATTCACATGACCCTTGTCAGGCATACACGCTTGGCGCGGTGCCACGCGGCAGAACAAAAGAGCCTCCTATCAGGCTGAAATTCTGAATATTGTTTTTACTACTTCGCAAACGAGCTGTGTTGTTCAGCCCACTTATATGATTCAGAACGCTCTTACTTTAAAAGTTCAATTCCCGTAAGTACGTTATACGATTCTATTATTTCTCAGGATAAGTATTAGTAAAAATTTGTAAAAATAATGTTTATTCAACTCTATGTAAGAGGTTTAAAGTCTTTTGCAGTCTCATCTTAACTTTGGATGAGACGTATGGAACTCGCTGAACGTCCAGGTTAGAAGCTTTTTTATCTCACTTCACTTGTCTCACCTGATGTTAAGTGATGATAAGGCCAAAGACGGAAGCGACTCCACCCGGAATCATCAACTACTGAGGCACTGGCTATCTTATCTTTAGCTGTCGGAACATATCATGATGTCTAGTTTTTTGTTCACCAAATCTGTGAGTTCGTTTCTAAATGTGTACTGTCTCGATGTCGCTTTTACTTCGAAAGTTTGAAGAAATATATATTTGAACATTCATAAAATTTGGTTATGTGAGGAGGTCCTATTTAAATTACATATGCGTGACTTAGCTCTCATTACACCAGCCTACTAACATTTTAAGACCTCCCTTAAATAGTTAGTTAATTGCCTAAAGTACCAAAGCGGTATCATCCCAAAGAGACTGATCCACGTTCACTAACTGAAAGTTAATGGATCCAAATCAGGCGCTTAATTAAACGAGTCTACTTTAATAGGCAGTCAAGGATCAACGGAGGAGCTACTGAAATCTTACATACCTAATTAGGGGCTGCGGCGAATAAGGGAATTGCTCAAATGCCATAAATAATTTATAGGGATTCGAAGCTGTACAAGTTTTGAGAGCTCTTTGGTATTTCCCTGAGCCCTCTCCGGGCAGTCTCAGTGAAAGCAATTATGTTGTCAGACACTTTATTTAAGATTATTTTGTGCCATGAAATTTATGGCCGATATATTAAATATGGGGGTGCGCCGCTGCGTACTTAATACGGGTTAACGTGACTAGGGTTACCATATCTCCGGATTTGACCTGAGATCCCAGGATTTTTAGGCTCCTGACAGGATTGCGGAAATCTCAGGATTTTTCGATTTTTCAATAAAACACAGTACTTACATTATTCAGAATTTTTATATTACTCAATCAAAATAATATATGACTTAAGACTTAATTCGAACTGACTGACGATTCTGTGCGAGCCCGCGGCCGCTCAATCAAATCATTCTTTTTCTCAGGACTTTTAAATTTTTCATCTGGTAACCCTAAACGTGACTCGATTAATAGAACATGAAAATGAAAAAAACAGAAAAGTTGATTTACCAAAGAAGCTCGAAAAACTGATTAAAGGCAGCACCAGTGTTCGACACTTTAAGACCAGTTTTCGACACATTTTTCGTCGCCAAAAAATAACATTGGTTGTCATTGCTAGCTAGGAAGGTGGTCTGTATGGTTGCCTAAGACTAAAATGAGTTGCTGATCCCTATTTTTAATGATTATAGGAAAAAAATTTTTGATCACTGGTTCCTATAGAACACTGATATCACTATCCTATTTTAAAAATAACACTATGTCAACAGACTTAAATGCACATTCACAGTCAAGGATATCTTACGGAAGGTACAGTCAGTAACTGTAGCTCACTACTTTTATGCGTATTCATCCCCGCCCGATCCTCAAAATACCACTACACAATCAGATTCACTAGACATGTAGTATAGGCCACTAGTATAGGCCTAGTACACCGTACTCGTAGAATGAGAGTACAAGACGTAGTTCACATGCGCTATATACCAGCCCCCCAACCGCCTAACACTCTCGCTTTCGATCGCTTTGAAAGCGAGGCCCTCGCCTCGCTTTCTAATATTATATCGAAATATTATATCGAATAATATCGAAAGCTATAGCCTATAGCTTTCGATATTGTTTTCATATTGCTTTCGAAATGACAAGATGACGCCTCCTCCTCGCCTCGCCTTCAAAGCGATCGAAAGCGAGAGAGTTAGGCGGTCGACCCCCTGGTACGGACATGTACCCAGGAGGTTTTCCCCACGACATCCACAACCCGGTCAACCCAAGCCGTGTTCCTAGCGTTGTTCCACTCTCGATTCGATCTGAACCCCTCGGAGAATCTAGTAGGGTACGGGGCACGCTTACGTGATGTCATTCCCTTTAGATACTTATATATGGGATCGCAGAAAGTTTTGTATACTGGTCTCCAAAAAGAAACCCTCTGACGGTGCTATGTTTGGTGTTAGGTGATTCTGTAAAGGCCATAGGCGGTCAAGACCTAGCCCTTCCCTTTCTTCAAGGCACACTACAGCTAAACATGGGTTTGATCAGAAATGTAGTAATAAGGTAGTGATTAACCACGACCTTATTACTACAACAGTCGTAATGGTATATTCTGTCGGTGTCAAACACCAAATTTTTCAGGAGAACAAAAGACTAATAATATTTAATTATTTTCACGGTGGTTGAACTATCCTCGACGATATTTATAGATTCTATGGGACTGAGATGTAAGTAATATACAAAAGCCATATATATTCAACCATTTCAAACTGTAATAAGTAGAGAATTTCACTTTAAGCTATATATTGTCAATAATTGTAATTTTTTTTAAATAAAAAATTAAGATATAGAATATAAGGAAAAAATGGCCCAAAAAGGGAACAAAGCTGGATAAGATAGAATTAAGTAAAAGCATTTTTGTAAGATTTTGCCATTATAAGAACATAACTGTGTTGAAAAACTCATTTAGTCAAACCTTATAAAAATAATTAAGTATAAAATAATGCAGAATAGGCTTTAAAACAGGCAGAACACCCACGAATGAAATTGCCAAGGAATGAAAGGGATATAAGAATGTGAAGTATGTAGTATGGAAGTGCGAAAAAATGATGGAACTTGAATGGAAGAGTATTAGAATAGCTCCGATCACGTTGGAGGAGCAAGTATTAAAAAAAATATATATACAAAAGCTACTTTGAAAGAAAAAGAACCTTATAGCCGAACACGTTGTTATCGGTATTGTATTAGGGTCCATTTTCAGATGGCGAGCATGGTGGGCTCAGCGCACTCCTGGCGGCGGCGTCTCCCGACCTGGCGCTGGCCTCCGACGCGTCTGACAGCCTCCCGATACCGGACCACGATAGCGGTGAGTTATGTGGACGCGTGGACAATGGCGTAACATACAGCTCTATATATACAGTAATGACTTTGAAAACTTCGTTAGTGTGTGAATATGCAGAAACAAATTAAAGAAGGGCGGCAGCTCTATATATTATTATATACACAGGGCATTTGAAAACTTTATTAGTGTATACATAACAAAAGAACATGGGCAGTTTGGCCCAGAAACCACAACGCAGGCCCAATGCGTTGACTGTTTTAATAAATTTCATCTTACGACAACACTGTCATAGTAAAGTTCCCTAAAACGTTTGAGCGAAACGATAGTTCAATTCAATTCAAAGATTTATTTCAGACAAAGAGTCCATACATCTAATCTATATATTAACTTGCGTGAAGCAAAAACTTTGTACTCCTTTATACGAAAATTGCGCTGACGGAGGAGTATGAAATTTCGCAAACTTATAGTTTAGATACAGAAGGAGTGCAGAATGCTAATATTTTATTTAAATTTTGCATTAAAAATACATTAAAATAAACATTGTTTGATACATTTTTCAAAAATTTCAAAAATGGAAGAGGTTCGGCCGAAATCTGTCAATGCTAATCCAAACTCACATTCTATCTTTTTTATTTTTCATTGCGTTGGATACAATCCGTGCAGCCTTAATAAATTATTGTATCAAAAATGGGATCGGAGGAAACTAAGTAATAGGGGTTTTTGAAAATACTATTTTATTTAATGTTTTTTTTCGTATTAAAATCGGAGTCATAATTATTCATACACAGCACGTGTATGAATAATTATGATATCTACATTTGGAGGTCCAAGAAGGTGGGGTTTTTTTGTTATTAGCTCTAAACAGCGTTTTATAAAAATTACGGTCGAATTTCGTCCACTGAGCGACCATTAGTACTTTTAAACGAGCAATTCTTCTATTTATACTATACTTATATACCTATAATCTGAATCTCGAAAACGGCTCCAACGTTTTTCATGAAATTTAGTATGCAGGCGGTTTCGGGGGCGATAAATCGATCTGGTTAAGTTTCATTTTTAGAAAACATAATAAAAAAAATAACTAGCAAAGCTCGGTCATCCAGGTAGGTACTATAAAATTAAATGAAAAAGGTACAGTCAGCAAAACTAAAAATAAAAAAATACAATTTGTGCAGTGATAGTGACGGAATACTAGACGGTTTGCATAATTTCTTTTCAAAATGACATTTTTTGATTAAAAACAATTTTTATTTGCCATCAGTACTGTATGACATTAATTAATTAAGTGATATGGATGCAAAATCTACTCTTCTACTTATCTGTGTTTGCGATGTCTTTTTAAGTCTTTTTCCAATAATCTGGCGCTAAAAAAAGAATTTGGAAAAGAAAAGCCTTTACAGATTTTTGTCTGGTTTTCTCGGAACAAGCTCTCCCGTCCTAGACTTACGAGCCAATGGGTAAATGATTTACATTATTATTCATGAAAGCTATCTTTGCGACCAAAATTTAATAAAAAAAGGCAAAACTTGATTGACTTAGTCTAATCTCAACTATGCTTATTTATTCTTCTTATTATGACATAATCATTACTTAAATTTACACGAGGACTTATTGTTCTGGGTGCCAAGGGCGAGATCTATTTCGTTCCATTCGCCTCAAAGAGGCGCCTCCTGCTTCCATACGAAGAGAGTAAAGATTCTGTCATACCTACAAATTCTTGTTTTATTGGGATAGAAATTTCGCACTAAGCCTTACGTTTTCGATAAAAAATCGTTCTAGACCCACCAAACGCGCCAACCTCTTCACCATCGAGCTTTTCCTCCTGTTTGTAAGAAAGAAAGAAAGAAAAAAAGAAAAAAATAATATTTGGTTCATAAAACTAAATAAAAAATACATCACTATATTACACAAATCTAGAGGTATGTCACCTTTAACGTCACGTATTGACGCATTCGTTAACATGAAGCAGAAATCGAGTTAAGATTCAACACTCGTGTACACGCCGTCACATTGTCGAATCGCAGCGCTAAATGCAAATTATATCAAAGCATAATAATATGAAGACGTTACATAGTTAGGTTGCGACAAAGCGGCGGGCGTCTCGTCTCGAAAGACCGAATGTCAGTGCTTACGTTCTCTTTGAGCTATTAGGTTATACCTAGATGTAATTGGGCTAGGGCTACAGTACCGAGTTTAGAGGTGGGCGTTTAAAGCAAAAGCATTAAATAATAAATAAATAATAATAAATAAATAAATGTTTCCCACACTTACACCAATTATCTAGCCCCAAGAAAAGCTTCCTTAAGAAACTCGTTATATGGTTAACTAGACAACGGATAAACATACTTAATATACATAAATACATACTTATTATACATAGAAAACACCCAGACCCGAAACAATATAGAAAAACAGGTATTTCTAAATTGATCCGACCGGGGATCGAACCCGGGACCTCAGAGATGGCGACACCATGAAAACCGGTGTGCAAGCCACTCGACCAAGGAGGTCGTCAAGGTCGTCAAACCTTATGTACTTTTTTAAAAAAGCACGCTTTTCTAAAAAAGTACATAAGGTTTGAACGTATGATGCTTTTCACTTAAAAAAGTGTTCGCACTTATTTTGATATTTTTTTTGTTTACATGGAAAGAAGTTAGATTAGAATTAGATATAAATGTACCTAAACGAAAACGAAAACAGAAAGTAAAAAGTAGTACGTTTTTCAGTGTGAAGCGGTAAGTGTGCGTTCTTGTGTACTGTGCTTGCTTACCTGCTTATTTACGTGCTTTATGGAAATGTGCAATAATATAATAAAGTTTCAAAATTTTGTGTAATGACATTAGTGTTATTAACTTCCAGTGCAAATAAATTTTGAGTTTAGAATATTTTTTTTGTAAAGTACGAAGGAAAGTTCATTAATAAAAAAAACATTAAATTCTACATATTTACGTCGTACAACTTAATAGTTAAATATTCGTTTAAATAACAATTAAACATGTTGACAACAACCTAGCCAGCTTTTTGTACACGAAAAAACAAAAAAGCAAAAAAAGCACTTTTTAGTACAACGCTTAAACGTGTGAAAAAAACAAGTAGCTTTTCCCATCTCTAGCCGAGTTGTGTAAACGTACTCTCTTTGATACAACCTGCAATGGATATGCGGAAACATTTCATACTTATTTATTCCCTTAACAGTACGCTCGTTACGCCAATATTAGTTTACTTTTTCGTTAGTCATTTAAAGGTAACCTACATACATCTATATAAATACAATATATACATATAAACTAAGTATATATATATGGGCTGCTTAAAACTCTCCATAGATTTTGCTCTCCTGACTTTTATCAAATTAAAGAAATAACAGATTATAACATTAGCATTCTGTATAACACGAGGATATTATGTATTATTATAGTTTAGGAAGTGAGACTTTAGTTTCAACTAGTCAGGCATGTTATGAGTCTTTGAATTTTCATGCTGTCTAATGTTGTCACGAGTGTGCTTACATTCTCTTTGAGCTATTAGATTATACCTAGATGTAATTTGGCTAGGGCTGCAGTGCCGAGTTGTGTAAACGCACTCTCTTTGATACAACCTGCAATGGAGATGCGGAAACATTCCATAGGTACTTATTTATTCACTTACAGTGCGCTCGTTACGCTTGTTGCGCCAATATTAGTTTACTTTTTCCTTTGTCGTTTTAAGTTAGATGTAGTTATCCTAATAGTGTTTAGAGATACCGTACCAACTTTATATCTACGAGTATACTATATAAAGATGAAAGCTATGTATTTTTGTATGTATGTATGTTTGCAACGAATAAACTCAAAAACTACTGGACCGATTTAAAAAATTCTTTCACCATTAGAATGCTACATTAGCGCTGAGTAACATAGGCTATATTTAAAAAAAAGTGTTTTTTTAAAAATAAAAGTACACCCGTGTGAAGCCGGGGCGGGCCGCTAGTTATAAATAAACAGCTTATCTATACTAATATTATAAAGTGGAAAGCTTTGTATTTTTGTGTGTAAAAAAAACATATATAATGTTTGCAACGAATAAACTCAAAATCTACAGGACCGATTTAAAAAATTCTTTCACCATTAGAATGCTACATTAGCGCTGAGTAACATAGGCATATTTAACATATTTAAAATAATCGGGGTCTAGCTGACCCCGATTATTATTATATAATTACTATTTATTCTTAGTTCAACTTAAATCAAGGTATATGCTACCTACAAGCTTATGCGTCTATCCATGTATTCTACACTAAGTCATCCTTAGTAAAGTAATATATTTTGTAAACAGCCGACTGCTCATCCTTTCCAGCCAAGTGTAGAGATTTACAGTGTTTCGGTGAAGTAGCAATAAAGTTAAACTTTTTCGAGACTTTACCCTCTTTTGTATTAAAACTGGCACATGTGAGTAATCACCTGAACAGCGTTCATAAAAGTAAAGTTATGCAATATGTGTCTGAAATTACATAGTACTGATATTACAGTCACCATCAGAAGTTGATAATTACTTTCGTATAGCATCATTGCCTTACTAGAAGTTGACATGCGCCTATTATGGTCGGGACAATACATACATTTTATTTAAATAATGAATTCAAAGACAGTTAGCCTTTAAACTGTACCTACAAAATATTATACAAGGTGGCCGTGTTTCAATGTATCTAACTCAATGGCTCTACGTGCCATTGTGTTTCTAAATCGCTCGAAACGCGACCATCAGAATGAGCAAAATTAATAGGACGCACGAACCGCGACCAATCGGTGACGGCATTTTTATTATAATTTACAAAACGCACGAATCGCGACCAACTTGCTTGTTTACTAAAAATCGACGATGCACGAACCGCTACCAGTCCGACCGGAGCGATCACCGTAACGTAACATTCGCGGCGAACTTGATAGCCATTGCTGACTGACCGATAACAAGGCGGCGAGCGGCGAGCAGCTCGGCTCACTGTACTGACCATGCGAATGCTCGCACCGAACATGTTGTGTTACGGCAAAATGCTCCAGTCAGTCTCCTCTCCACCTTTATATTATTTAGTTGGTTAGACAAAGTGCTAAAGTGTACATTATGCGATTATAATTAAATTGTGATACAACCGTAACATAATACACACTCGTATATTCAAATCAAATATGTTTAGTCTTTATTGTACGCTTCATTCCCCAGTCAACGTACAACAGCAGCCGAGTGCTCAACAAATAAATTAAAGTGAAACAATTGTGGCAAAGTGGTAATCAGAGAAAAAGAGATTGTTACAAACAAACATTCCAGAAATGTTAGAGGAATTGTGAAGAGTACTGTGTTCCTTTGGCCTTGAACTTTGACTTTTGCGACTGCGTTTTGTTTTGGAAAGCTTTAACAGTTTTTTTTTCGGAAAGTAGGCATGGCCACGAGTTTGGCCACATGAAAACAATGTAACTCTTAATGCAATGAAATAAGAGTCAAAAATGTATACATGATTATGCTCATGACTGTACTGATAGATAGTAGATGTATACAGAACTAGCTGACCCGGCGGACTTCGTACCGTATTTCTTTTTAACCGACTTCAAAAAAGGAGGAGGTTTTTTTTTCTTTTAGTTGATGGCTTCGTGCGATTAGCATATTTAGCCAGTGTCAAAGTAATTTTTCTTACAAGTAATACATAAATAAATAATATTTCTTTATGATGATGAATGATAATAGAAATGAGAAGTGAGAAATAATATACCCCCCAACCCCTCGCCCCCCTGTATCAGTAAAGATGTGGGGCTTTACTAAGTCCTCGGGCAGACTTCTTGAGAGAATTTGTAAAGTGACGTTGCACTGTTTCATTTGCCAACACTCATGCACACTCACGAACACTTAACGGTTAATAATCCACCATTATTTCACATTAATATTTCATAACACCAATTTCAGAAAATAAAACAAAACCGCAGACATGACTCTTCACTTTCCCGCTAAGAAGTCCCCTAAGGAGGAGGTTATATGTTCGACGTGTTTTTTTTTTTATGTATGTTCTTTTTTTGAATATAGCCTATGTTACTCATCGCTAATGAAGTATTCTAATGGTGAAAGAGTTTTTAAATCGGTCCAGTAGTTTTTGAGTTTATTCGTTGCAAACATACATACAAAAATACAAAGCTTATTCCTCTGTATAATATTAGTAGAGATGAACGGCACGCCCGCAACTTCGTTTGCATGAACTCATCTCCCACGAAGGTTTTACCAAGAAGAATATAATAACCGTATTGGATATAGGAACTGCATACGAGACAATCAAAGAAACATTTTTTTTGTAAATTATTGCGAGTTTTAATGCTTTTTACAAACATTAATTATAATCCTGTTAGACAATTCGGAAAACGAATACGCTGTTTTTTTTTGTTTTTTATAGCTTACGAGTAATCACAGTACCTTCATCACACCTAATGTTAAGTGATGATAAGGCCAATGGTGGAAGCGCACTTCACCCGGGATCCTCAATTACTGAGGCACTGGCTATCTTATCTGTAGCTGCCCAACAATGCACAACAATACTACAAACATTGATCTTATGGCTTGTCTTAAGTATGTATGTCGTCAGTAGTCTTTCGGGGGTATAGGAATTGAACTACGACTTTTTACATGCAACCCGAGCAGTAATTCCTTTGAAGCTTTTATAACGTAAACACATAAAATAACATAGAAAGTTATAAACGATCAAAATTACTTCACAGCTTAGCGTTTAAACGCACAAAACCTACCCAACTCCCATAATAACAAGTGCCAGTATTGCATAACTTCTTCAACTCCGTAAAACTTAACCCGTTATCGTACCCCCAAAATGTGTAAGTTAGGGCACATGCACATCACTAGCGTAACAAAATTACAAAGCTTAAATACTAAATATACATTTTGACTTCTTAGCGGGAAAGTGAAGAGTCATGTCTGCGGTTTTGTTTTATTTTTTATATTTTTGTTATATCTAATATTAATGTGACTGTGTGTATCTGTGTGTATCTGATATTAATGTCTAATGTGTAATGGTGGATTATTAACCGTTAAGTGATCGTGAGCGTGCATTAGTGTTGGCAAATGAAACAAAACAGTGCAACGTCACTTTTCAAATTCTCTCAAGAAGTCCGCATGAGGTCTTAGTAGAGCCCCACATCTTTACTGAAATACTCAAGGGGTTGGGGGGTGTATCATTTCTCACTTCTCATTTCTATTATCATTCATCATTATCATACAGGAAGAAAATATTTTTTATTTATATGTATTACTTGTAAGAAAAATAACTTTGAAACTGGCTAAATATGCTAATCGTACGAAGCCATCAACTAAAGGAAAAAATAATAATATATAAATTTCCTTATGGTGATGGTTTTTTACAGGACGATTTTAAAATATGTGGACTTCTTGGCGGGAAAGTGAAGAGTCATGTCTGCGATTTTATTTTCTAAAATTTGTGTTATGTCGAATATTAATGTGAAATAATGGTGGATTATTAACCGTTAAGTGTTCGTGAGTGTGCATGATTGTTGACAAATGAAACAAAACAGTGCAACGTCACTTTTCAAATTCTCTCAAGAAGTCCGCCCGAGGACTTAGTAAAGCCCCACATGTTTACTGAGATACTCGAAGGGTTGGGGGGTCGAAGCCATCAACTAAAAAAAAATCTGTGACGAAGTTACGTCGTCGTTCTAAAACACAAAATTTCTTTCTTTTAAGCTTAACGTCAACATATATAAATAAAATCGATCTCCCCAAAACTACAAAAAAAGAGCGCGATCAGCCGACAGATTAAGTATGGAGGAGGTAAATATTTGTTCAATTGTTCAGTTTCATAAGATAAACAACTTTTCAAAATATGAACACTGTTTACAAAATCTCCCTGAATTGATGAATGGTTGTTTACTTACGAATACGAAGTGGTTGCGTTTCTTGACAGGAACTACGAGTATGCAGGAATTATACCACAGGTATTTTCCTACAAATACTTTATAATCACATTTGTCTGGCATTCGTAAAAGCACAAACATTGCGCTTAAATCTATGCACGCTTAAGCAGCTGTTTAAAATTCGCAGCATCCATGAATCTTGTGATACTGTACATTTCATCTCCATTCAAAAATATCACACAAAAAACAACGTTCCTTCGGATAAAGCGTTCAAAACTCCTTGGAGTCTAGACCACCACGATAGTCTTATTGGCAGTACGCCTGACCCGTATTGTCAGAAAAATACAGCTAAAACCCGCTCTAGCAATTAATTACAACAAAATTCTCATAAAAGACAGAAAAAAGGAAATAAAGTAACGTTTATTTAACATTTTAAAACAAATACACATATCAAAAAGAAAAAGATTTATTTATGAAGCCTTTAAACTTGGTTGAGATTCTTTTACTGTGAACTTAGTGATTTAAATTCTAGTTGCATAATCTATATATTAATACGTGAAGCAAAAGCTTTGTTCCCCTTTTTACAAAAATTACGCGGACGGAGGAGTATGAAATTTCGCACACTTATAGTTTGTATAGAGAAGGATTACAGAATGTTAATATTTTTTTTAAATTATGCATAAAAAATACATTAAATCAATAAAACAAACATTACACACACTACCATGTATTTGACACACACGCATATATACTCTTTTCAAAATTTCAAAAATGGAAGAGGAGCGGCCGAAATCTGTCAATGCCAATCCAAACTCACATTCTATCTTTTTTAATTTTTCATTGCTTAGGATACAGTCCATGCAGCCTTAATAAAATTACGGTCGAATTTCGACCACTGGGCGACCACTAGTAATAAGAAATAAGTCAACACTATAGCTTGTAAATCTTGAAGTGTATCAATGCATTGTCTTGGTGTATGTTCTTGCTAGTTGTCCTTAAATAAATAAAACAAAATAAACAAACAAAAACTGGAATGCCAAAACGGCTTCTTCTCAGCTCAATGCCAGCCGGAGCATACGTGTATATCGCATCGCTTTAACATGCCACTGGCCTTACCCTCTCGTCACACGTGGCGCTCCACCATTTTGTTTGAGGAACCCTACTCCAACTGCTATTTGTCATTCTCATCTGCATCTAGTTTCAAAGCGAGTTTATTTTGAGCAACTCGCAGACTCGTACAACTACAGACACGCGTTCATACACGCATTATAAATGGTGACCTATTTGTAAGATGAAATCTTAGTTTGAAGTCTGCAGACGTTGTTATGAAACTTTGAGAGCGAAAATGTGGGTAGAAATGTTGGTTTTTTTTCAAATGGTTTGGTTTGGTTTGCAAATTAGCCAATGTCAAGGTCAGGAAAAAATACTGTTGAATAAAGCTTTCATTGTTTAATAATTTAGTAGACTCTTTGAATGAAACTAAAAATATAAATTATAAAGTAAATCTTGTGTTCCGTCAGTTACAAGTAAATAAACCAGAGTTTTAGATTCTGATTGAACTGCGTTTCCATATAGCATTTAAGTTTAGTTGCACCAAGTTTGTCTAAGTTTAGCACTGGTATATAGATTTAGCTACGGAAGAGCAAACTTGACGGTTTGTACAGGCATTTTTTTTATTAAGTAATTTCGATCTCTATATAAATGTAATAAGTAAAATTCCACAGTAAATTTATTTTATTTCATATTCAGCTTTATCGTCATTCATAATCAGGTGAGATAAAGTCTAATTTTCTAATTACGCAATAAGAAAAACCGAATTTAACAAAAATACATCATACCAAATACTGAATAACAAAACAAATGGATGTTTATTATGAACAAACATGTTATTCGTAATAGAATCTCATTAGTCACCGATCACCGCGTTATTTTCGTGAAGGCTTACGCGCCATTTGATCAGTCGGCTCGTTCCGATGCTGAATAAAGTTGGAGGTTTTCCTTTGAGATCGTTTGCTCATTACCGAGGCAGTACAGTTTTCGTTCACTGCGGCTGTCTTTACAAAATGGAGTATGTATTGTTACTATTATTATGTTTGATTAGTTCTGTGCTATAATAGCTATTTAGAATATGAATAAGAAACATTAATTGTGTGTAGTGTTTAAGCTCTATTGTAGTTACTAAGAGTCTATGGAATTATTTCGAAATAAATTCTTATTATTATTATTGTTATTAATATCATTATGTTATCATTATTAATCATATCTATGTTAAATCTGTTCGAAGCTCAGTGGTGTCACAATGCGTTTCTGCTAAGGTTATGGAAGCACCTTAAACAATGTTTGGTTTAAAGACGTGACGTGATATTAAACCCACTCGAAAATATATTTATGAAAACAAACAATGTTAAAATATTATGATTATATTTATATATAATTTTTGAAATTGTTAAAATATCATTTATCTAATTTCGTAAATAAGAACTGTTCACATCATATTTCAAACATTTTAAAAGTTTCCAACTTCAATCGATGTGACATTTGTTTAAATACATATAACATACTCGTAGTATGATAAAAATGATGCCGATATAAGACACCCCACACAGAAGATTGTATAGCAAATGTATAAAATAATAAAGGTTTATTTATAGTGAAACTGTCGGAATAATATGGAAATGTTAAGAAAACAAGCTCCAAATAAGCGGCTGTTTACGGCACATAAATCAACGATAGCGCACATGACACTGACGGGTGTGCGCTTTAAACAGTTCGAGCTGAATAAAATTCAGGTCGATACTGTAGAGGGAAAAGTTGCAGAGAACTTTACGAAGACGGTTGCGGAGGTGATTTGTAACAAAACTCGATAGTATTCAGTTTACTTTGCTTAAAGCATGCAAAACAAACTGCAAGGAGGTGGTTGCATTTACGTAATGGCACGAAAGCAAGTAAATACAGCGCTATGCGCCGAGGCACAATGGTGATGTACGCGTCACATTCAACGCGCGCACGCATGTCACGCGAACGGTTTGCGAGCAAGGATCCACACCTGTGCAATTGAAGCGAACATTTCAAAAGGTGGCTAATATATGTTCCTAAGATGCGCGTGAATCGCATTTTTCTTGTCCACGAGAGGACATTATAACTTGCACGCGAAATACTCGCTGACCTCGCGAACATGTCCAAAGGGATCCGTCCAAACTTTTTTTGTAAGTAACTTATAATATCCCACTGCTGAGCAAAGGTCTCCCCGATTTCCTTCCGTCTTTTTCGATCTCCAACTGTCTCCGACCAGCCTGGGCAGAACGAAACCAAATCTTCGCACCAACGCTTTCGTGGTCTTCCTCGATATCTTGGCCCTGTACTTCGTCAATCAGTAGAAATGTTTACCCACCTTTCAGGGTGCGTGCGTCCGAGAGATCCTGTCCAATCCCACTTAAATTTTGCAGTCTGAAATCCCACATCGATAATTCCGATCCTGGAGCGTAGAGTGGTATTACGGTTCGATCGGTTCGCCTAACCTTAACATCGCCCTCTGGCATACTGTCCATACTGTTTTAAAATGCACGCGAACCGCACTGTTCGCGCACGCTGCGTAAGTGTGGACCCACCTTTATAAAGTAGTCGTGCATATGGTACTGACAAGTGAGCACTATGGCAGCCAAAGGCGAATACAGGTCGTTAATGCAGTTGGAAAAATTGTTACAAACTTTTTGAATACAAATGGAAAAGAGATTTGCAACAGAACTCGGCAGTGTTCCAGTTTCTGTTCCACCTAGCTTGTTATAACCGCCTCATCTAAGTCTGCCAACATAACAACGATTTCAACAACGATCTCAACAACGTTATTTATAAACAACAAAGTTAGCAACATGATACAATAATGTTAATCTTTCAATAAGCAAATACATAAAAAAAAATGTGTTTTCGAATTTTTCGATTTATCACAAAGCCTGGGTTTGTGATCACAAACCCGCTTTTGCAAGCGTGGTGATTAAACCATTACCCATCAATTGTAGCGATGACTTGATTTCAATGATAGAGGCCTTTGCCCAGCAGTGGGATAGTTCTAGGCTGTTTACTTAACACTATCACGTTCCGTTAATTTAATCATTAGACGGAAAACTAACAGTGACAAGTGATTCCGTGAGAGGTTTGTTTCTTTCTATGCCTCCTCTGAAGGTTAAGCCCTTACTCATTGGGAAATTGCTTTCTTTATCCTTTTCACAATCATAAAACACTAAAAAATGTTCATTGTTTTCTTTGTACCGAAACGAGTATTTTATTTTGGCTCAGACAATGTCACTTTACTTTTTTTGGGGCGTCGAGAAACTTAAGGGTTTCTCGAGCCGCGCGATCGAAACACCGTCAGAGGGTTTTTAGAGGGAATGGCATCACGCAAACGTGTCCCCATTTCCTACTAGATTCTCCGAGGGGTTCAGATCGGATCAGCCGTCGTTAGTACAGCTAAGCGATGCGTGTAAACTGTTGTTTCGTGAGCCTTTAATAAAAGAACCAACATTATTGTTCGTGGAACATTCAAAATACACAGCGTGTAATTTATAGACACTACTATTTAATTTTCTCATAGGTAAAGGTCAGTTTATGAATATTTACATATAATTTTACGCAAATATTGTTGCGAACAAAGAAAAGTCACAAAGTTTCAAAAAGGTTAGTTTGATATCAGAGGGTCAAGGACGACTTTTATTCGCAATCGAATCGAATTAGAGATCGAGTTATTCCGAGATTCATCCGTCATTCGATCTCTAATTCGATTCGATTGTGAATAAAAGTCGCGGGTGCCTAGCGCGAGTTTCATTCGCCATTCGATCACGTTAACGAAAACGAGAATTTGTATGGCAAAATTTTAATTATTCTCGTATGTCGCCAGGAGGCGCTGCTTCAATGCCATACTAATGTTCGTTTTCGTGAACGTATTTGAATGAATACGGATAGTAAACAAAACTCACACTAGGCACCCAGAACTTTAAATACATCAAACTCGTAGCGAAACGGATACACTAATAAACAAATGCTATTCAAGCAATATAATTGCATTGAGGAAAACTTTAGTTCAATACCACATTTGCTCCTACAAGTCCAATTAATACAGCACAGGGCCAATTGTTCCTATTGTGTTCTCGAGAATCTTAGTCAAGCGTATTTTATGACCGTTCGGACTATTCGCCACAAAGCGATTAATAGACAAGTAGTGGTCGCCCAGTGGTCGAAATTCGACCGTCATTTTATTAAGGCTGCACGGATTGTATCCTAAGCAATGAAAAATTAAAAAGATAGAATGTGAGTTTGGATTGGCATTGACGGATTTCGGCCGCTCCTCTTCCATTTTTGAAATTTTTGATAGATAGATTTATAGGTACATACGGTATAGGGGTAGTGTGTGTAATGTTTGTTTTATTGATTTAATGTATTTTTAATGCATAATTTAAAAAAATATTAACATTCTGCAATCCTTCTCTATATAAACTGTAAGTGTGCGAAATTTCATATTCCTCCGTCCGCGCAATATTCTACAAAGTTTTTGCTTCACGAATGAATATATAAATTATAGCTTTTTCCTTTTAAAGCAATCAACCTGACTTGCTATAAGCTATTGAGTCAATGCCATCCCTGCATTTGAATTAAGACCCACTATTCGTTTTGGAAAGCTCAGTGTGGGCAAGCCTCCAACAAGGTAGACCGACGATCTGGTGAGGGTCGCAGGAGGCCGCTGGATGCGAGCAGCACAAAACCGGTCGTTGTGGAGATCCTTGTGGGAGGCCTTTGTCCAGCAGTGGACGTCTTTTGGCTATGATGATGATGATGATGATAATGACGATTAGACCATTATCTTTATTACCATTAACCAAAATAGAAATCAACATGTGTTCAAAAAAATATCCTTATACGCAGGTCTCTTTCGAAATAATTATATTTTTATTTTCATTAAGCCCTATTCAAAAGGATTGCTTTGTCAGTCAATTTAACGCTATCTCTATTCATCTATAATAATTTTGATAGCGCTGAGATATAAACAACCTATGTCTATTGTGTCTGCCCATAAATTGTGTAATATTTCAAACAAAGAACTAGAAACAGACAAATGAACCGAAACAGGTCTATTCTGCACAATAATTATGCATTGAAGGCACGATTTGTACCTGTGCTCAAGACGTGAGCCAATTACTCGGCTTAAATGTTACTAGCTGGCGCAGAATAGCTCGGCTTTACACAAAAGCTACATAGCATTAGCCACACACACTTGAAACGACTGACAATGCTGTACGAATCTTAGAAGGTACCTGATATGAAAGATAAGTGGTAACAAAAGTAAGCTTGTTATGGGTAATTTTCTATACATGCTTGATGATTATTGGTTGCAATAACCTTTGGATAGATGGCACAGTGCCGCAATAAGCTCTCAAAAATTAAAAAGCAGTGACAAAATTCAGCGTTTACGTCAGCCTTCCCGGTAGCATAGCGGTCAGTGCAGCCGCCCGGATTGCGGAAGACCCAGGTTCGATTCCTGGCTGGGTCGGGTGGGCGTTTAATTTTTTCACTGTATTTTATAAATATTTCATAAATATTTAATTCAGCTTCAGTGCAGCAATTTAGCACTTCAAAATAAAAAAGTAAAATATGCTTGATAATGTTATCGGCTAGCATGGAATGGTTTAAGAATTTTCTTTGCTCACATTATAGAGAAAGGATTGTAAGAAATAGAATCAAACAGGGAAGACTTTTAATCAGCAGTGCTGGGATATAATGGGTAAAAGTAAAAAGTAAAGTAAAGCCTACTGCCCCACAGTTGAGCAAAGACCTCTATCATTATAATCAAGTCAAGGAAATAGAGGAGCTCGATGGCGCAGTGGTTAACGCGCCCGGTCTGCGAGTGCTGAGGCTAAGCAACTTTCGCAAAGGCCGGTCATCGGATGGGTGACCAAAAATTTATCATCTCGAGCTCCTCCGTGCTTCGGAAGGCACGTAAAGCCGTGGGTCCCGGCTGCATTAGCAGTCGTTAACAACCACCAACCCGCACTGAGCCCGCGTGATGGTTTATGGCCCGTTCTCCCTATCCATCCATAGGGAAGGCTCGTGCCCCAGCAGTGGGGACAAAAATAAGCTGATGATGATGAAGGAAATAAAACGTCAGGCTAAAATAAAATGTAAAATAAACATGAGTGAGAAAATCTGAAAAATTAATACATCTTCGTAAGTAGTTTATAGAACACACAGAAAAGGAAAGCACCTATAAAAGATTTATTTAATTAACTTCGCCCCACTGATATAAGATTTACCTACATATATAATTTGATTTCGATTTGTAAGAATAGAAATCGCAAATAGCAAATAAAAAAATAATGTCCATTAAATTAACAGCACATTTCTCAATTTAATGTTAACACTGGCTTAGTGAAACCTTACGGAAATTTCAATGAAAATTCACCTGAAAATTCGCCTTCGCGTATTGACTGATTTCCCAGAATAAACTTG
Organism: Eudonia mercurella; assembly: GCA_963082485.1. Lineage (NCBI taxonomy): Eukaryota > Metazoa > Arthropoda > Insecta > Lepidoptera > Crambidae > Eudonia > Eudonia mercurella. The sequence goes on from OY720041.1 coordinate 11,823,404, forward strand.
TGCAGACGCTTTTGTGCTTTTACGTTAACTGCTAGTACATAAAATCGCGGCGAAGCCTTATCCCGGTACCCCGTTGTCTATTGAACATTTCTTCTTTTTTTTTATGAGTTATTTTCGGAGTTTTGATGAGTAATAAGGACGCCCCGGGAACTTTAAGGGTTTAAAGAGAGCAAGCAAAAGTTTTGCGACAACAGCCCACGGGAGGGTTCCGGAGCGATTTTCGAGATGACTGCGGAGACAAAGGAGTTTCGCACTCGGACAGACGGCAGCAGAAGTAGCTGATTGCTACTTGCTTCGGGATTTTTGTATGTTTTTTTTGATGAAATCAAAACCTCGCTTACATTTTGAGATAACTCGTCATCATCATCAGAAAGAAAATTTTAAAAATAACTCTTAGCGATGTTTACAGTTTATAGCTGCGAAATTTCAAGTTAAGCTAGGCTTTGCTTAGCTTTAAGGTTCCTGGGATTTCGTGGTATGTATGTAAATAGTTTGTCACCAGGCTGTAGTATCTCATGAACCGTGATAGTTCGGTTCATGAGATACAGCCTGGTGACAGACGTTTCACAGATGATGTATTTCTGTTGCCGCCATAACAACAAATACTAAAAAACAGAATAAAACAAATATTTAAGGGGGCTCCCATACAACAAACGTGATTTTTTTCCAATTTTACTCGGTCTTAATAACGATAACAGGTAGAAACTTGAAATACTTTTATAGATACTGGTAAGAAACCCTTGGTGCGCGAGTCCGTCTCGCACTTGGCCGGTTTTTTTGTTTTTAGGTTGAGAATTGTAGTTCAATTCCCACAGCTCCGTTGGACTATTGACGTGAACCCTTAATAATTAAGTTTAATGAGAGGTAGAAATAAGGTTAATGAGACTATTAATAATATTAAAACAGCGTAACATTAATCATATAAAAATAGATTATCAAAGCTAAATATGGGCTTTCATTCTCTACCAATTTCGGCCCATACCTATAGGTATTATCGCAATTCAGTTTTTAAATGTTACAATCATTTAGAACTAGTTGTGTTGTCATATTATGTGAAGAAGGTTATGTTTATTGTTTTCTAAATTGTATGCTAACACTACACATTGCAATAAATAACTTTATCGCGCCTCGGCAGACGTAGTGTAGGCACAGAGTACATACACTACTCTGTGGTGTAGGACGCCCCCGGCTAGGTGAAGCGACGATAAATACAGAGTCGCTGCATTTAGGCACAAAATAACGAGTGACCAGAAGGTAACCTTAATACATACCGCCCTCGAGCAACTCACACGTAGACCCCTTTTTTATACTAACGAGTAAGCACAGTGCCTTGATCTCACCTGATGTTATGTGATGATAAGGCCAATGATGGAAGCGCACTTCACCCGGGATCCTCAACTAGTGAGGCACTGGCTATCTTATCTCTAGCTACCGGAACACAACAATGCTACAAACATTGATGTTATGGTGACAGATTTAGATAAGACGGTGGTAACTAGCCAGGCGGATAAACAAGCCCTACCACCAACCAAACCGAGTACACAAACATGTACCCCCAGCTGGGAATCGAACCCGGGACCTCTGGGTCCGGTGGTCCGGTGGTCTTAGCCATTAGACCACAGAGGCGGTTGAACGTTGCACAAACGCGGATCTCGGAACAGTCCAAGCGCAGCTGTCACAAGATTCCGTGTCCGTGAAAGGTTGTCTATGTGTTGCGTTGCTCGCGTTGCTAGCGTTGCTCGATCGCCTTTGTATTAACCCGTCCCGCGCTGTAGGTATAATTAGCAGGCCACCTTACGTACGACCGTGCGTACATATGGCGCGCGAGGGAAACTTACTTTCTGCAATCTTCTTATTTTGTGACTTGGGTGAGAAGAGTCAAAGAGCGGGCTTAGCGGCATGCATTGGGACAGGCTTATGTCCAACAGTGAACTGGCATATGCTGATGATGAAAATATAAATCTATTCGCGTTTATAACTTTTTTGACCTAACTTCCGCATCGTTAAAACCTGTTCCTCATCAAAAATATCAAAACATTCATATTTGAGACCAAAACGTCGCGTCGTCAGCGTGTTCAAAAAAAAATGTTAAATAAAATCGAAAAGATCCGTATATTTGAGGAGCTCGATGGCGCAGTGGTTAACGCGCCCAGTCTGCGATTGCTAAGGTTAAGCAACTTTTGCAAAGGCCTGACATCGGATGGGTGACCAAAAATTTATTATCCCATGGTCTCTGGACCCGTTTGGTAGCTTACAGCCCATTCTCCCTATCCATCCAAAGGGAAGAAGGCTCGTGCCCCAGCAGTGGAGACATGAAATAAGATAGCGTATGTGCGATGCTGTGAGATCCGTATAAAGTACCTCACTCAAAGCTTCATTCGCTTAATAATATGCACCCATGTTGTTTAATCATCGCTCAAGTAGGTTTCTGTAACCACATTTTAATCAGTTAGACAATGGAGTCTTGTAACCTCATACGCCAAGGTTTTCGTATTTAATCCCTCCCCCATTACCTTCCCATTACCTCCCCCTTACCCCCTTTCTCACGTACGGCATTCATGTAAAGATCCAATTAATCGAGGGTGCAACTTTTTTGCCGTATCGTAAATGTATTAGTCTAAATAATTTCATAAATTAATGTGGCATACAAACAGTAAGTACATACATACTTGCATATTGTCATTTGATATTGTAAAACGCATTAGTTACTTGCAAATGCGTAAGTTTTAACGTAATATACAACAAAAAACAATTCGGTACGAACTACGTCGGAAAAATGTTCCGGTATAAAAAATTACGTATAGTTTTAAAGGGCTTTTTTACTACAAACTGTTAATTAGAAATAGTAATAAAAACTTGGTTAGATAGTAACCGCTTTAACTGACATTCCAAATTTAATTTACATAGTTTTTAATCCTTAGCTTTATGGTTCTAATTTATGCATGCATGTCTTAGTTACAACATTATCGATTAATATAATTTAATAATAGTGTCCAGGCTCAAAAACCGTTCTCTCGAAATACGAGTTATAAGGATAAAGTTCAACTACTTTTGCCAAAACTCTATTTACTATATTATATTAATATACTATATTTCGCATTGTTTTAAAGTCGGTGATACAGCCACATCTCAAATACTCGCACTATTGAAAAACGATTATCTAATAACGTTACGTTATTTAGTAACGTTATACATGACGAAAAGCAAAAAAAGACTTTCAGGTTTCACGACTGATTTATAAAAGCTTTGGAAAATCATTAAGGTTGTCAAAATTTGTTTTTAAAGAAACAGGATAAAATTGGTGTTGTGTAATTAATGTGTTACCTTTTGCATCGTTAAATGTTACTTTCGTTAATTATCTTAATCGTTTAAATTGTCAAATTATTATTTTGATTGTCAAAAAAATTGTTTTTATTCTGTTCTTGGTTCCGGATATGAAATTAACAAACAAAATTACACTCTTCACAGCCACGATTTGAATTTTTAATAATATTGCTGGGTCATATTTTCAAACGGTAATTCTTAAACGTAAGAGTGATTCAACGCCTCAATACTGCTATTTAAACGTCTACAATGTTTTTTTTTTAAACCGTCGTCGACCTACACTATGTTGGGCCGTTATTGAGTTAACATACTTTTGGCCCTACAGCGATAAAGAGACGGTCTCTACTATTATAAGTTTCTTAAGGAAGCTTTTCTTGGGGCTAGATAATTGGTGTGAGTGTGGGAAACATTTATTTATTTATTTATTTATAATCATATAACCCTATATTTCTTTGAAACAGACGATCGGTGATACAGGCGTGTAATTTCGGCAAACCCCTTGACGGTGTTACGTGGAGGTGACAGCCCTATTGTTGAGTGCGAAACAAGCCATTTGTATTCATGGCGACATCTTTCGTTCGGTTCGGAGGTGCTGGCGCGCAAATCGCAATCTCTCAGCTCCCGGGCGGCCTTGATTCGGTATTGTCGTAAGACATGTCTTCGCGAAGAATCGACACAAAATCAAATGTCGAAAAAGCCCTACTATTGGGTTTATCATATGAAACCCGACCTTGCAGCGGCCGCACTTATATTTCAGCCGCAGAAAGCTGCAGCGACCTGCATGGATGCGGTTTAGTTTTAAGTTTATGTAATGACTAGCATTTTTCTCGCGACTTAATCCGCGTGAACTTGAGATTTTAAAAACCTGCTCAAACAAACAAACTAAGTCACAACCCAAACTGTAATTTATAAAATATACAATGTGTCGTAACACATTTTTTACATAAATTGTATCTTTTTGCACTCCTTCTCCATATGAACTTAAGCGATGCCAAATCTCACATTTCTCCGTGCGCGCAATGTTCTTAAAAAGGGGAATCATCTTTGTTCTTTACGTACTAATATAAAGATAACTTAATATCTATCTCATGAACCGTGATAGTTAGACAGTTGAAATTAAAATAAAAAACAGAATAAAACAAATATTTAAGGGGGCTCCCATACAACAAACGTGATTTTTTTGCTCGTTTTTGCTCGATATTGATAACGGCAACAGGTAGACGAACAGAAATATTCATAGAATATTGAGTTATATAATTCACTTTAAAAATAAATAATTAAACGTGATATTTTCCAATTTTTTTCTTGGTCTTAAAAACGATAACAGGTAGAAACTTGAAATATTTTTATAGATAATGGTACGGAACCCTTCGTGCGCGAGTCCGACTCGCACTTGGCCGGTTTATTCTTAGTTATAACGCCTCGGTGGCCGCGTGGCTAAGCGCTTGACCCTATACCCGAAAGTCCCGGGTTCAATTCCCAGGTCGGACACAGTGTGTTTCGGATTATTCGATGCATAGCCCGGGTTTGTAATCACCAACCCGCAATTGGCATGCGTGGTGATTAAGCCATTACTCATCAATTGTAGAAATGATTTGTTTTCAATGAGAGGCCATTGGAGTTTGAAAATATCGGTTATTAACAATACTTTACTTTTATAAAATTATTATAAATATATATTGTAATTAGATATACTTATATTTTTAATTAAACGACTTCATGACAAAATAGAGATCTAAAGCATTCGTCGTTAATAGAGGCAAGATCACGTTCCTTTATCTATACCTAGTTCTTAACTAATATACGTAGTAACTATTAACTAATCTGTGCTAATATTATAAAACTGAGGAACAACTGGTTCGAAATGAAAAAAAAAATTGTGTTGAATAGTTCATTTATTGAGGAAGGCTATAGGCTATATTACATCACACTATGACAGCAATGAAAAATGTTGCAAAAACGGGAAAATTAGATTGTTCGCTTATTAACGGGGTCGCAAGTGAAACTGCGGGGCACAGCTAGTTCTCAAATAAAGGCCTAAAACTCATTTTTCCGTAGATATATTCAAAGCAAACTTTTCTACAACTTCATTCCCCTATCCCATGAGAGCCTTCCTTTTCTGTAATAAAAAGTAAACGAAAAGTTGGTAAGTATATGGGCAATTACCATGCCAAGTTTGAGCATTGTTGCTATGGCGGCGCATTTATATAAGACGGTGTAATGGTAATAGGAGCTCGATGGCGCAGTGGTTAACGCGCCCGGTCTGCGAGTGCTGAGGTTAAGCAACTTTCGCAAAGGCCGGTCATCGGATGGGTGACCAAAAATTTATCATCTCGAGCTCCTCCGTGCTTCGGAAGGCACGTAAAGCCGTTGGTCCCGGCTGCATTAGCAGTCGTTAACAACCTCTAATCCGCATTGAGCCCGCGTGGTGGTTTATGGCCCGTTCTCCCTATCCATCCATAGGGAAGGCTCGTGCCCCAACAGTGGGGACATAAAATGAGCTGATAATGATGATGATGAATGGTAGCTCGCCAGGCGAATTTAACACAAACCCTACCAGCTACTAAATATTTATTATAGTATATACTTTACCATACCTTTTACTACTTTATTTTTCTTTATCTCGAGTGGAGACCACGTATCGGCAAACGTAGTGTAGGACGCCCTCAGACTAGGTGGAGCGACGATCTTCGCAAGGTGGCTGGTAAGAGCTGGATGAGAGTAGCCGCGGATCGTGCTCGGTGGCGTGCACTTGGAGAGGCCTATGTCCAGCAGTGGACTAGGCTGATGTTGATGATGACGATGATGATACTTTGTCATAATTACTTAACATAGCCTTTTTTCTTTCTAGGCTAAGTTTACATTAAGTTACAGCGTTCGTTTAACTTTATCTAACCATATATCATAATTTCTCCATAATTTTTACTTTTGATTTGTAAAATAACATTTTTGTAAGGTTATGTAAAACAACATGTTTTTTATGATGATTCTGCATCATAAAAAACATGTTTGTTAACGTTAGGTTGGAATAAATATTGAGTAGAGACTTTATACAGAGAGAAGTCTTGAGAACGATCACAATCCTCAAACGAAAATTATTGTCCTCTAATAAAGGTCTCAAATCGCATAAATTTAGTTGAACAAACTTTTGTAAAGTTTTCTATTAACTATTTAGATCTTTGTATTATCATTTTTAAGTTAAAGTGGCTTTGGCATTAAATTAATTATTTTTTAAGGTTATTTTTGTATCCTTTAATGTACTATTTAACGTATTGATAACAATCCAGTTAACTCACCTAGAAGCTAATTTGCTTATGATAGGTATGGATCACGTCAGTTGTATCAGTCAAACTAGGAGATATGGTGATTTAACCACGAATCACCACCCGGCCATTATTATCTATATAATACGTGAAGCAAAAACTTTGTACCCCTTTTTACGAAAATTGCGCGGACGGAGGAGTATGAAATTTCGCACACTTATAGTTTATATAGAAGGATTGCTGAATGTTAATTTTTTTTATTGTGCATATGAAATACATTTAATCAATAAAACAAACATTACACACACTACCATGTATTTGACATACACGGAATCTTCAATTTCAAAAATGGAAGAGGAGCGGCCGAAATCTGTCAATGCTTTGGTTTAATGCTCTAAGGTCAATGCCTTAGAGCATTAAATGCTCTAAAGTCAATGCCAATCCAAACTCACATTCTACCTTTTTTAATTTTTCATTGCTTAGGATACAATCCGTGCAGCCTTAATAAAATTACGGTCGGATTAAGACCACTGGGCGACCACTATTTATTATTATAATTACCTACGACGATTATTTTCACTTTAACTTAGTAAGCCACATATTGACAATATTATAAAAAGAGCATCTAGAATGTTAGGGTTCGTAATACGAAATGGAAAAGCATTCAAAAAACCAAAAACTAAAATACTTCTGTATAACACTTTGGTGCGAAGTATAATAGAATATGCCAGTGTTGTATGGCGTCCACATTACGCGGTACACATTCTTCGAATAGAGCGGATCCAGAAGAGGTTTATGTGGCACTTGGCTTATTCCCTAGGATTAGCAAAAAAAAAGCGTTCATATCTTGAACGGTTGAACCATTTTAATATGTTTTCAATTAGTGATAGACTAGATTTTATTGACTTTAAACTGATTTATAATATAGTTAACAGCAAAATAGACTGTCCTGATTTACTAAGCAAATTAAGTTTTAGAGTTCCACGCTGCATCCCTAGAAAATCTATAACACCTCTCTCCCCCCCATTTCGTCGTTCCGTACTTGGGATTAACTCTGCCATACCTAGACTTTGCAGACTAGTAAACAATCACAGTAACAGTATAGACATATTTAATGACTCCATACGAAGCATTAAGCGTACATTTTATGTGGCCAAGAAAAAACTGTTATTATTAAGTTAAGAAAAGAAAAAAAGATAGAAATAAGTACAGTTTCATTTTATTATTTAGTTAGTAGATAAATTACTACTCTTTTTTTGTCATGTGGTGTCTACCTTTAATTAGTTTTTTGTATTTACCTGTTGTCACTTTTATGTATCATATTCAATGTATTAGTACAAAAACTGTTGGTAGACCATTTAAAATAAATAAATAAATAAATAAGTTTGTATGAGGTACAAAAATGAATAAAGGCTGTATGTAATTAGTAAGATATGTGGCGGAGTAAATGAGACGGTCTTAATTAACAGGCGTCGTGGCAGCGCGTCACAGCCCCGTCTCGGCCCCGTCTCGGCATCGTCACGGCTCCGTCAAGGCCCCATCTCGGCGGGTTGTTTGTCAGCCCGTCACGTGTGCCGCCAAATTTATAGCCAACAGTTAACTGAAGACGTCACGAGACGAGGTTTGCACGGAATTGCCCCGGGCGACGCCTAACTGCAGATTTGGGGCACGTCGCATTGTCAGCTCGCCTTTTAATTAAAACAATATTATGTGGCGTTACTCAGACTTCTTTGTTAAAAGAGCTTACTAATATTATAAGCGTGAACGTGTGCAGTAACTCATGCTTTTTTAACAATTGTATGATGTATTATAATTATAAAACGCTTTGCGATCATTCAGCAATATAGTTACAAGACTTACAAGTTACTTACACGTTATATTGATCCACTAACGAGCACAGGTCCAAAATAAGTTGCTAGATAATTTTTCACATCTATTCGTCACATATTTTTTTTCATTTTTATTTTACTATTTAAAATCAGACTGATACGTTTTAAGGTACATAATTGCGTTACAAACAGAAATTCCAATAACAACCGATTTACTTATGATTATATATCCGGTCAAGTCAAGTTAACCGCGACGTTTTCGAGCCTGGTGCCGAGATAACTTGACAGTTAAGCCAAGACTTACGCGATTCATAAGTTTAGTGCAAACGGGTGTAAGTGTTGAAAAAATATAAATAATTCTTAACTGATCTTTCAATATTTGTAAAAATATTTAGATCGGATGTTTGATGACGTAGATAGTGTTGATTAATTTCGGCAAGTTGGATTGAGCCACGATAGCATAGTTGGTTAGTGCACCTGACCCGGCATATCATGGGGTGCGGGTTAGAATCCCGCTCGTGAAATTTTTTTGAACACTTTGTCTTTTTTCACGATTTACTTATGTCAATTAATTTATAAATTAAACTGCCTTACCCTCTGTGCTAAGTCACGATCATTAACACGTGTATACTTTTGCCTAGTTTTGACTCTTATTCCATTGCAATAAGAGTTACATTAATTAAATGTTAATGTCGTGACTGTCCAATGGTTAACCCTTTAACGGGCACAGCATGTTCACATTTTTCATTGGTTTTCGACCTTATCTCAATTATTTAAAGTTCAAAATATGGTGGCAGTATATATGCCACTGCCTTATAAAGAGTTAAATAGTGAGTTCTTAATACAGTATCTAATGCGTATTTTTGCTGAAGTAAAGAGTACAATAGACTCAAATTTACCGCTAGTATACTGCAGTACATAAACAAATGCACTGTTTTGTACAAGCTTCGTGAGCAACATTCTAAGTCATGTCACGCGTGTGCTCATTTAACTGATTTTAACTCCGGGTTCCAGACAAGATGTCGTGTGGAATTACTGTGAGCTAGCTGTGTTATTAGTGTTCATATATATTCTTAAAGATTCGGTTTAAGTAAGAATGATATGTTAGAATGGGGCTACTTCTAACTAACTAGAATGGCGCAGCGATCCAAAGCGAGTCTTGGCCTCCGATAATAAGAGTCGCCATCTGGGTCGGTCCTGCGTCACCTGGTGCCAGTCATCCGCGTTGAGCTCGTGCAAGGCTACTCCTAATCCGATCCAATCCGAACCCCTCGGAGAAACTAGTAGGGCACGGGAACACGCACTAGTGCGTGATGCCGTTCTTTCTAGAAAACATCCGAAAGTGATTCGTTTCACACGGATTGAGGAGCCCTTTAACTTTCTCGCCGCCCCCAAACAAGCCCGGTGCAGCTGAAAATGCCGTCTGAGGCAATCAGCAATCTCTCTCCAAAAAAAAAAGTGCACCACTTTCATCGAATAGTTTAAGACTATAATATGCCTAACGAATCTGAAATGTTGATATACGTAAATTCATGTCTTTATCTTGAATTTGCTAGCTCAAATACACGATAAAATAATTTTGACCACAAAAAAATCACTATTGTTGAAATTACAACAGATCTCTGGATCTATGGAAACCACTCAAATACATTGATAACATCAATATTCGTAATTTCGTTGCTGCATATTTTGATAGCTGAAACCAATATTTTTTTTTTACATTTTGTTAATTTGCTGTCTCAATTATCGCAGGCACTACGTATTTTCGACCTTTTGACAGTTCAGGAAAGGTTCAGCCTTTTTGAATGTTCACAAAGCGAAGTGTCGTATTTTGTGATTGTAGACCGCGTCATTCGTCACCGCCAGTTTATCAGACGTATCTGCATTCGGATTTATTGCCCGAGATACGGCAGTCCGCACGAATGTGTAAGATTTTGCACGAATTCTACGAGCAAATGTACAAGTACGTACTTAGTAAACATTTATTCAACAATCTAGTCGCGTTTTTTTCCATATTATTTTCTTTAAAATTAATTTGTATTATAAACTTTTTTATACTATTAAGCAACAAATATGTCTAATAAAAAAACATTTCTCAAAAATCCTCTATTAGAAAGCTGCTATCTCAGCTCTTTTTATATTATTAAAACGACAAACGAACAGGTGAACGACCTGATAAGAAATAGCCATCGCCACCCATTAACATCGTGTGTTCAGATATCTGCAGCATCTAAGAAGCAGCATCAGGCTATATGTTACCCACTGTGATAGATATTAGCAACTATGTTTCCATCGCTTGCTCGTTGCCGACCAAGTAACACCAGTTCACTTCTTCTTTTAAGCACCCTATGCTGTGGTCCATTAGAAAGACCTTGGCAGGAAGCCCAAAGCATTTGTGGAAAGACATTCCTCGAAAACTGTGGATTCCTTGACAATTTTTTCTTATTAATATTTTTTTAAATATGAATGGCTTAAGATTGCTATTGGAAAGTTGTCCTAAGCAAACTCTACAAGTAAGTCGTATAAGCTGACAACGCTCGCTTAGTACTTCTGTCCACACTCCTGAGCCCAACAGTGGATCTCGTAGCAGACAAACGCACGCGTAAAATGCTATTAAATCTATGCAACGAATAAAGCTGTATATTTCGTAAAAATGTTCAATTATAAAACTCTTTGAACAGTTTTTCATCTCATTTTATCATGAAACTTCATTAAGGTGTTAATTATTGGCTACGTTCTCGGGGAGAATATTTTCATATGCACGTTGTTATGAATAATGAACTAAGTTATCGAGTTCAAACAAACGGTGGATTTTAAAATGTAAGTAAATTGTTTTGAAACTGCAACAAAGAAAATTAGATACCGTATAAAATTTAAATTGTACTGTTTCAATTTAATGAACTATTTAACCACTTTTAATCTTATACGTTTAAACGAGCAATTCTTGTATATATGTATGTATATATATAATCTGAATCTCGGAAACGATTCCAACGATTTTCAAGAAATTTAGTATGCCAGGGGGTTTCGGGGGCGATAAATCGATCTAGCTAGGTTTCATTTTTAGAAAACGTCGTTTTATCCGTACAAAAATACCGAGCAAAGCTTGTTTACCAGGTACAAAACATGTGATCAATCATCGCAATAATGATATATATCCATTCAATGATACGTTTTTATGTGTGCAGTGCAGCATATGGTCAGAGTTGTGTTCACTTTGTGATAGATTTATTGAATAGCGTTGCACTGTTATATTTCTGAAACACAATTTAGTTACTTCACTAAATTTGATATATAAAAATAAAAAATAAATATTAAATATGTACTTCTAACACTGCTTACTTATTCGTTCATCAAGCTTGGATGCTGTTATGCTTTGTTTATAAAACATGTCTATAACCAAAAGCTATATGCAAGCACCGTCCTCTCCTCCCGCAAATATATGAAATGCAGATGGATAAATCATGCAAGCAAACATGCACACCAAACCGACACCGATCCGATCCAAAACCCTCGGAGATGCTCCGATCTGATCCGAACCCCTCGGAGCATCTAGTTGGGCGCGGAGACACGCACTAGTGCGTGATGAAGTTCCCTCTAGAAAACTTCTGACGATGCTTTTTTTCACACGGCTTGAGGAACCCTTTAAGTTTCTCGCCGCCCTCAACAAAGCTCGGTGAAGCTGAAAATGCCCAGGGGCAATAAAAAAAACCAAACCGACACCCAACACATCATGTTCCGCCTTTCCACGAATGATGCGACGAAACGAAAGTTATGTATCTTATATTTCATACTTAATTTTATAGATTCTTACATAATTTTGTAGCTTCAAAATAGGATGCTAAATTCTCTCTAATCGAATATTGACTTCCACGTCTTGATAATTTGAATTTAGAACTCCTACGTACTGTTTTGTTGTTTTGTTTTGATTTTTCGTGTGAACTATATAGAGCTGTAAGACTATAAATCGTAAATCAATTACGTATGATACTATACTTTCCCGTCATTCTAAAATATTGTAATAATAAGTAAAAGGACCAGTTCTATATAATTAAACAAAGAATTTAAACGGGTATTAACGCAAACTAATTAGTAAAAAGGTGTCATACCTTCTTTATACCCGACATTTCAACCGAGTTACAACGGCTGTGGTCACGGGTTGACTGCTGTCGCGATGTTGCGCCTCCGTTTGCGCGGCAGAGTCTTCATCCACCGTCACATTATTTTGCCAACTACCGCCACACACAACACTAACGGTGTCCCTATTACGTACTCTATATACTCTTTAAGGGGGTGCAGCGCGGAATTTGAAAATTTACGTGTTTTTAAGTCACTGGTGCTAGGCGCTGAATAGGTCTTATACATTAAAAGGACTAGTATAGGTTAGCTTGATCCTTTCACAAGGTCATGGTTGTCTTGGAATTTGGAACAAATACCCAGAAACTGCATAAACAATACGTAAAATAATGATATCTAAAAACTTATTTCTTCAGAAATTTTGTAAATATAGCACAAATGAAACAATGATCCGACATCAAAATGTTTGTATTGATATTCCGCAGGTCACTGTTGTCTTATTTTTCAATAAAAAAACATGAATATGAAAATATTAAGACTTTTCTTATTTTTTACCCAAACGCCTATGATTTTACGAAAGTAAACATCGCTCTAATTAAATCACCAGCCTACTCTGTACAGATATTAGTGTGCGTGCGTATTCGTAGTCGTGCGCCGTTGTCACACCACTGCCTCGCGCCGCGCCGCTCGCTCGCTATCATAAAGAAACTTGAAACTCGCAGTTTTGCGTCCGCGCTGCACCCCCTTAATTGATAGAAATCCGACGACTGCCGATACACGAATTTTTTTAGAGACATCTAAAAATAAATGCACTGTACCAAAATGACAACTCCGCGTCTCCATTTTACATCAAAGTAACTAGTTTTCTATCATTCTAAGTCTCGTTGAACTGCTTATACCACGCTCATTGCACACTTTTACTAAATGAAAAGTGGATGGGGAGAGACGCGAAGACTCTCTAAACACTCTTAGGACATGACTAATGGGATTACTCTGCACTAATGTCGTCTTTCAATAGTTCGTTTCGATGGAACTTCTGCTTCATGGAATTCAGTTCCACCGTCTACGTCCCAGGAAACATTTACTTTATAGAACTTTAATATAGATAAGGTAATTATATTATTAGTGTAATTATTAACGGGATTATTACTATGTTATTATTTGTCTTTCCTTCTGATTTGATGTACGTAGTAAATGATCATGGCTCATGTTAAGTGTCTAGTGCGATTTTTCTTCACCGCTGACGAAAACTAGTATTCTTTATGGCTGCGCCTCTTGGCTTGACAAACGAGGCGAGTTGCAGCGTCATAAAAAATCTTAATTTGATCGTAATATTGTATTAACTTTGCACTAGGTAGTTACTTTGATCGCAAGATATAGCTATAAGTCACCAGACATTTACAACTTTATTTTTAAGTTATATGCTCAATTCGCAATACTTATAGCATCTTGGCAGTAAGGTCCGGATTATTTAACTGTGACGCAAGGAAGTTAAAAACATCCAAAACTCACGAAGGTAGACTATTAAAATTATTCAAACTAAATAGCCAAAAAAGCACTGCAAAAAATTCGTCCAAAAATAGTTTTTAATATAATGTTTTCTGTGGATACACGCTAAAGGACGTGACTGTGCGTGCCCCGGGCGCGAGCGGTTCCGACCGTTGGCTTTACAATGTAAAGAGTTACCAGTTGCGACTTGGGTAAAAAATATATATTTCTTATTTAAAACCGCACAGTCAATTACATAAAAAATTAATAATTCTGGCACTAACTGTCCTGTAGTTAGCAGATGTATTGGGATTGGGAATCGTCTTTCAAGTAGGTTCGAGTAAAAGTATGTAAGTACGTCAGTAACATAACAGTAACATAACGGAAACGGTTGTTAACCTAACCATGTCATGGGGTTTTCTTTGAAAACAATGTTGCGATGAGTATTGCGATATTTGTAATATGTCCACTTGGTTCAAGGCGCATGTGTATGAGAAGGCGCATGGGCAGTGGGCGTCTAACTGGCCGCCGTGTAAGCAATCGCTATTTGTAAACCTAAAGCATCAAAAACAAACTTGTAAAAAAAACAAGTCTCGCAACTCAGTTCTTCCACCGTAAAAAGTTGTGAGATCCATGTAATACCAAATCGGTTAATTTATTCAGTCCCTACTTAAGGTACCTTCTGTCTTAAGTTATTACGTAGTTAGCTAACCTAACAATATCTTATATAGTAGACCATAATATCAATAATAAAAATCTTTTATGATTGACTTGGTCATCGCATGAAAACACAATGTATCTCACAAGTAAGACATATATTATATTAAATAAGCTTTTTATTGAAACACGTTGGCTTTTCGCAACAGAACAATTTATTAAAAAAAAGGAATGACGTTACAGTACATGTCATTACTACAAAAATAACATAGATGGCGCTAGTAGTTAGAAATAAGTAGGTTTATAACATTACTTTTGATATTGAATACTAACACCCCCACTTATCAAAACAAACCAAGTATACAATTTAAAAAAAATAATTACATAGGAACTATGCCAAGCATGTTCATAAATTTGTAATGTTTAATATGACACAGGCCTTTGGTCAGCAGATCAGCAGGCATTTCCTCAGTAGGAATGTATTTAATTTTAACACACTTTTCTTTGACAACATCTCTGATATAATGAAAACGAACATCAATATGTTTTGACCTGTTATGACTCTGGTGACCAGATGCCAATTTGATTGCACTTTGATTGTCACAATTCAAAGTTATTACATGCAAACTCCCAGTAATTTCATAAATCAAATTTCTTAAATAAACAGCCTCTCTAGAAGCTTCGGACATGGCAGTGTACTCTGACTCTGTACTAGACAGACTAACTGACTTCTGTTTCCTGCTTTGCCAAGAAATTGCTGAATTTGACATAATAAAACAAAATCCAGTATAGGATTTTCTGTCTGTAGTATCAGACCCCCAATCACTGTCTACAAAGCCTTGTATATCCAGATCATTACTGGTATACTTTAGACAATACTTCTTAGTACATTGCAAATATCTCAATATACGTTTAGCATACTTATAACAATTTAAATTATAACAATTATTAAATTGACTGAGATAGCTAACTGCATAGGCAATGTCTGGCCTGGTCAATACAGCCAAGTACATTAAACTGCCAATGAGTTGTTGATAAGGAACTTTAGGTAAACATCCTGTAGATTTTTCTATATTCAACTTTGGTTCAATAGGAGTATTTTGTACTTTACAATCAGACATTTGAAACTTAGAAACTAACTGTTCAATGTACTCTTCTTGATCAATAGTAATCACACTTTTATTTAAATTAATTCTCATACCTAGATACTGTCGTACAAAACCTAGATCCTTTAATTTAAACTCTGAACTTAAAACATTCTTCAATTTCTGTGTTTCAGTGTCATTATTTGAAAAAATCAAAAAATCATCGACATACAATCCAATGATTATCTTAACATTGCCATTGGTTTTTGCAAACAAACACGGTTCATATAAACTATTTTTAAAACCCAAGTTAATAAGACAAACTTTCACCCTCTCATACCAAGCCAGAGAGGACTGTTTTAATCCATAAATAGCCCGTTTTAATTTCAACACATTTCCCCCACTTTTGTTTGCAAATCCCTCAGGTATTGACATATAAATGTTTTCTTTTAAAAATCCATTTAAAAATGCAGTAGTTACATCTAAATGAGTTATATTCATTCCCATTTTAACACTCAGAGCAAACAACAATCTGAGAGTGGAATGACGAATCACAGGTGAAAAAGTTTCTGTATAATCGATACCTGGCTTTTGCGTAAAGCCCTTTGCTACAAGTCTAGCCCGATAACGCACATTATTGTATACATCAAACTTTTTACTTAGTACCCATCGACACTTCACTATTGATACATCACCTGGGTTTTCAACAAGCTCCCATGCATCATTGTCTTCAAACGACTGGAACTCCTCAGCGATGGCACGTCTCCACTGCGCCTTCTCAGGTCCCTCGAGAGCCTCTGAGAACGAGATCTCCTTAGACTCTGGAACAGTACTGGATACACACATGTTGCTTATGCCATAAAATTCAGTCTGTTTTCTTTGCCGCTTGGTTCTTACATCTGGCTCTGGAACTAACGTATTCTGAACTGCAAGCTCTGGAACTTCACTTGATGGACTTTCAACTAATGTATTATTGCCATCCAAGTAAACTGAAGAATCCGAAGAGGTGTTAGCACAGTCTTCCTCATCTGTAAGATTTACAGAGGATTCCCCCACTGAAACACTACTGTCTTTCTCCACACTAACCTGTGGTGGCTCCGTGTTATTCTGGGGTGCGCTCTCATCTGTTATCCAGACAGCCTCTTCAACCTGTTCACAGCCCGTTGTGTGATCTTCCATCACAATCACATCCCTGCTGAAAATGATAGTCTTCTTGATGGGATCATACAATCTGTATCCTTTTATATGCTCTCCATATCCAACTAAGATGTGAGCTTTGGCTTTCTTATCCCACTTCAAGCGTTTTTCCTTAGGGACATGTGTCATCACTTTGCTTCCAAACAATCTAATGTGACTTAGCTCTGGTTTTGACCCATACCATAGTTCATATGGGGTCTTTGGTATTCCTGATACAATAGACCTGTTTTTTAAATAAACAGCTGTATTGGCAGCTTCAGCCCAAAACTTCTTGTCTAACTTTGAATCATATAGAAGACATCTACCTTTTTCAACCACAGTGCGATTGGCCCTCTCGCAGACTCCGTTCTGTTCAGGCGTGTAGCTGTTGGTTTTTTGATGTATTATTCCAGATTGTTTTAAATAGTTCTCGAATTCTTTACCACAGAACTCTAGTCCATTATCAGTGTGAAATATCTTTATTTTCTTCTCTTGTTGATTTTCTACCATTGATTTAAATTCTTTAAATTTATTAAATGCTTCATTCTTGTGTTTAAGAAAATAAATGAAAGTCATTCGACTATAATCATCGATGAACAGCAAAAAATATCTATTGCCATTCAGTGATGAAACCTCCATTGGTCCACATAAATCGCTATGTATTCGGTGACATGTCTCTGTGCTTCTTTCACCTACATGAGAAAATGGTAGCCTCATTTGCTTACCTTCACAACAGGTTGTACATCCTGACTTTGTGATGTCAAATGAATCATCATATGACAAGCCTTCCACAATGCCATTTCTCATTTTGTTCATATCCTGACAGTTGATGTGACCGAGCCTTCTGTGCCATAGTCTCGCTGTAACTGCAGAAGCTGCCATCAAAGAAATTGGCGTCTGCAATCTCAACTTATAAACCCCATCAGTTAAATCAGCGACCGCCACTAAAACATCATTCTTGTCATAAATATAACAATGTTTTTCTTTAAATATGACATTATTGCTATTCTTTAAGAGCTCGCTAACTGATAACAAGTTGGTTGTCAAACTAGGTACACATAGCACATTCTTCACAGTTATTTGAACTTTTAAATCCGAAACTAGATTTACATCTCCGGAACAAATGACTGATACTTTTGATTCATTAGCGACTACTATTTCTGGTAAACACGGCGATATGTTTTTGTTCATAATCCAATCTTGGTTAGCGGTCATGTGCGCACTCGCACCACTATCGACGTACCATTCGGTCTTGTTGAATTTTCCATTAATAAAAACAACGTTAAATACACATTTTTCGGCGTTTTTCTTTAACAAAGGACATTGGTTTCGATAATGCCCACTATTTTTGCACTTATAACAAATAATTTCTTTTGTGTTATCTGTCATTGAATCTTTCTTGCTTGACGCCATTTTGGACGCAAATGAAGATGAAGATGAACCGCCATTTTTTCTTGGCTTATTGTTGCCAGAATAATTTTTCTTTTTTGCCACAAATGCAGTGGCGCCAGGTTCAGACTCGTTGGCGACTTCCATGTCGAGTAACTTCGACTTTATGACGTCAGCTGTTATCGCAATACCCGAATGTTCAATAGCCATTATCATAGGCGAATAACGTTCTGACAAACCAGCTAATAATAATGATCCCACCCAATCATCGGTTATTGTAAAGCCTGTGCCATCTAACCTTTGAGCTGTTTCGACTATTTGTGTGACGTAGTTAGCCATTGAATCACAATTATCTAGTCTAATTGATATCAAATGTCGAAGCAAGGTTATTTTTCTTGAGAACCCGGAGTCGTCAAACATGGTCTTCAGTTTAGTCCATAATTCTGCTGAACTACTCGTGTTCTTTATATGCACATACAAAGCTGGATCAATCGTCAATATTAGCTTTGCCTTCGTTTTTGCATCTTCCGCTGGCTTTATTTCGAAACCTGCCGGTGGTTTGATGTACTTGTCCATGCCGTCCAAGACTAGCAAACTTTCAGCCGCAAAGCACCATTCATCATAATTCTCCCGGCCTTTTAACTTCGGAACACTTGCAATATAGTTCGAGTTCATGTTTCCGCGAAACAACGCACACAAACTTATCTATTTTTCACAAAATAACTGATAAATTTGGGAGATGCCCATAACCTATTGAAACACGTTGGCTTTTCGCAACAGAACAATTTATTAAAAAAAAGGAATGACGTTACAGTACATGTCATTACTACAAAAATAACATAGATGGCGCTAGTAGTTAGAAATAAGTAGGTTTATAACATTACTTTTGATATTGAATACTAACACTTTTGCCTTAAAGTTTTGATGATCGGTCAGTGAGTGAGTGAGTGACAAAATTAAGAAACTTTGACTAGTTATTCTTAAAGTACTGGTTCAAATTGAATGAAATTTGAAATATACCGTGTTTATACAATGCCTGCTTGGTTATTGAAAATTCAGGCTTCTAGTTTCATCCACAACGAAGTTATAGGGTGTCGAAAATGGCCTGAACTGTTTCGAGAAAAGGATGGTACGGCCGTGCCGCTTTTTTGCTCGACTGTGCGGGGGCACTGCCGTGCTCCCAGATAGAATACAGGACTGAGTGGCAGCAATGGCATATCTATAGACTGATGATGAACAGTATTTAAAATGAACGTGTAAGTGATTATGCTAAGTAAATTTAGTCTAGCTATTTTTAGTCTCAGCGTATAAAGAGATATTATAGCAGTAACTACTTACTTGAATTAGCTCAGTGGTGTTAGACAATGTTACCACTGCTATTAGCTTGGACTTGCTTACGCACGGCACACTACACTCACATTATCAGAACGTGAAACGTAATTTTTGTTATTTTTGCGGTTTTACCTAGAATTATCAACCTTTTTGGTTTTATTCATATAGATTAATCAACCTTTTTGGTTTTATTCATATCAGACTTTTAGTTTATGAAATACTTGTATATGTCTAGACTCTATGAATTTAAATTTAGAATTTAAAGCAAAATTACGCATCACCAACTGGTTACTGCCTTACTAGGTAAGGCTGGGGTCACGAATATGAATAATTCTCCAATCTCTTTGTTTATACGTTCTGCCCCGGAGACAATTGTGACGACTCGTGAACTCGCGACATTGCCGTTTTGTACAAATCTACGAATTTCATACAAAACGAGCGGGTGCATGGGAAAATATGACGTAGTACCCACTATGTTGACTAATAAAATTACTTAATACAAATACACTCTGTTTTTCTCTGGATCTACTCACGTCAAGACGTTTACAATTAAATAATATGTAACATAAATTACTTTTATTATATAATTTTATATTAGTTTAATAATCATAAAGACATAATAATCATAATTACAAGTTATATAATTATGTGTAATACATAATTATAAAACTTATGTGACGATTATACAAGATTCAATGAAATCTGTTTTAAACTGTCCACAGTGCTCCGGGTTCTTTGTTTCGCATAGAATCTTTCATCATCATCATCATCAGCTCATATTATGTTCCCACTGCTGGAGCACGAACCTTACCCATGGATGGATAGGGAGTACGGGTCATAAACCACCACGCGGGCCCAGTGTGGATCGACTTTTAGTCACCCATCCGATGACCGGCCTTTGCGAAAGTTGCTGCACCATCGAGCTCCTCTTTACTTTCTCCTAATTATCAGAATATTTCCTCTGTCTATTCGAGCCCAAAAACTGTAATCTATATGATCAATCGCTGGAACTGTGAAAGGTCGTGATCTCGAGACCACATTTCATTCATTTCTGTCTGACACGTGTATATTATCTTTAGGAACACTGTTACTAACAAAATTACAGGTCGTAGGCGTTGAAGTAAAGGCAGAACCGTTAGAATACCAAACAAATAAGTGCTGACGTCAATAAGCACTTAAGATCTGATCCTGAGTCTATTACTGTTGCTCATATCTCATATCGCTAATTCTCCTTCCATTTGCGTGGCATATTGCGTGTCCTGTATAAACGGTTTATTTCGGCACAAACTATACATCTCGATATATTTGTTGCGTAAATCAATTACCACGGGAAAGGTCAGGAGACGCTCTGTCTACGTTATTGGTGTAACAATATTTATGCGACGGCAGTTATGGCGTTATTAGTTAATGATTTACCGATTTTGAAGGAGACACACATAACTTAGGTAGTTACATAACTGAGACTTCTGGGTCAGGTGCACTACCAATCGTGATATTGTGGCTCTGCCTACTACTATCTACTATTTTTAGGGTTCCGTAGCCAAATGGCAAAAAACGGAACCCTTATGGATTCGTCATGTCGTGTGTCTGTCTGTCTCTCTGTCTGTCCGTCCGTATGTCACAGCCACTTTTTTCCAAAACTATAAGAACTACTTATACTGTTGAAACTTGGTAAGTAGATGTATTCTGTGAATCGCATTAAGATTTTCACACAAAAATAGAAAAAAAAAACAATAAATTTTGGGGGTTCCCCATACTTAAAAACTGAAACTCAAAAATATTTTTTTTCATCAAACCCATACAAACGTGTGGTCTTCAAAAATGATATTGAGGTTTCTAATATCATTTTTTTCTAAACTGAATAGTTTACGCGAGAGACACTTCCAAAGTGGTCAAATGTGTGTCCCCCTTGTAACTTCTAAAATAAGAGAATGATAAAACTAAAAAAAATATATGATGTACATTACCATGCAAACTTTCACCGAAAATTGGTTTGAACAAGATCTAGCAAATAGTTTTTTTTAATACGTCATAAAGCACGGAACCCTTCGTGCGCGAGTCCGACTCGCATTTGGCCGGTTTTTTAAGCTAAAGGTGCCTTATTCAATGTCTACAACTAAGTCGGTCACCAACAACAACAAATTTTGCGTAAAAATTTTAAATAACGATATACATACATATTAACGTATGTACACAGAGATATCTACTGTGCCTGCACTACTCAACTATTGTAAACCTGTGCCAAATGGTCTATCGATACTATCAGGGTAACTAGAGCTAAGCAACTTTCGCAAAGGCCGGTCATCGGATGGGTGACCAAAAATTTATAATCTCGTGTTTCTCCGTGCTTCGGAAGGCACGTTAAGCTGTTGGTCCCGGCTGCATTAGCAGTCGTTAACAACCACCAATCCGCACTGGGCCCGCGTGGTGGTTTATGGCCGGTTCGCCCTATCCATCCATAGGGAAGGCTCGTGCCCCAGCAGTGGAGACATAAAATGAGCTGATGATAATGATGATGATGATGAACTAGATGAACAACCATCTTTTTTTTGGCTTATTACTTCGGCACATAATAATACTCGTACTTCTAACAATATCGTTGTTATGGCATATTTAGATACGATTCCGATGGTAATATCTATAACCCGGTGCACTTTAAACAAGCCTTTTCATCAACCATACCTGTGTACCACTTACATGGAATTCAACCAGGTTCGCCGGTGTCTGAGACCAGTTTAACCACTAGACCAATAGGCGAAAAAATTTTTAGTTTAAGGCACAAGTTTTATACCTCATCATCATCAGCTTATATTTTTATGTCCCCACTGCTGGGACACGAGCCTTCCTTATGGATGGGATAGGGAGAATGGGCCATAAACCACCACGCATGCCAAGTGCGGATTGGTGGTTGTTAACGACTGCTAATGCAACCGGGAACAACGGCTTTACGTACCTTCCGACACATGGAGGAGCTGGAGACGAAAAATTTTTTGATCACCCATCCAATGACCGACATCCAATCCAAATTCGCTTAACTTTAGCACTCGCAGACCGGGCGCGTTAACCACAGCGCCATCGAGCTCTTCAATTTTTTACTTAATTTGTTAAAATACTATGTATGACGTAGCCTCGGCTGACTGTACATACCTACTTACCCTTAACATTACGCGTTAGGTCACTATAGCCGAGTTCGTAAAGACCGCAGCCTTAATTGCGCCTTCAGTAGAACTTGCGTCTCCAAACGACTAGAGACCTTCACATCAACTCAACTTTAACGACGCCATAAAATAAAAGGAAACTCTCGAATGAAACGTACAGTCAGCAACAAAAACTTGTTATTCGATTTTATTTTTTAATTTAATTTTTTAATAAATCACTAATAGTCCCATTATATTATACTAGCTGACCCGGCGGACTTCGTACCGCATTTCTTTTTTCTTTTTTTAAATATAGCCTATGTTACTCAGTGCTAATGTAGCATTCTAATGGTGAAAGAATTTTTTAAATCGGTTCAGTAGTTTTTGAGTTTATTCGTTGCAAACATACATACATACGAAAATACAAAGGTTTCCTCTTTATAATATTAGTATAGTAGACTTAAGAATCGATGGCATAGTGACATTCACAAGAGCAACTTGTAGTCTAAACTGAATAAAATGATTTTGAATTTGAATTGAATAGATAGTCCGGTCACAGATTACTTAATAATTACTACGGTCCGGTATCTAGACGTATAGGCATATGTTTGGGTTGAATGTGAGAAATCATGGTTAAATCCTTTAACTTCTCTAAGCTACTGACATGAACCTACACAAGCTCATTAGCTTTCTAAGTGTGTTAGTTGTCCTATTCGACTGTTATCAATGTGTTAATAGCGCGTTAATAATAATGTATCATTATCATCATTTTCAGCCCGTATCTACCCTGCTGGGCATAGGCCACCTCTAGTGTTCTCTCTGTTACGCCATTCCCTTCTGAGTTTTGAGCTGATCGCATCCAATTTTTTTTGTTTTTTATGTAGGTATAATAAAAATTAAATTACTTTCTCAATTTCAATATAAAGCAATGTGAATGTAAAATAACAATTTGAAATAATATTGCAGCATTGAATTTAAATTAAACTGCAAGATATCTCACTTTACATATAACATTAATTGACAGGTTAAATTTATACTTTATGTGTGAACGCATACGATGCGCTGACTAATGTGGGCGCATTAACTATCTTCCGCTCTGTGACTCGCTCATGCAACTCAGGTATCCCAGAAATCCGAGAAATTGTGTTCAAGACAGTTTGAGCTAGTTTCTCACGATTCAGGCTTAGACTCAGGCCCATGGTGAGTAGCCAAATGGCACTTGGGGAGATTGAAACTGTAAAATGACTAATGGACCCGGCGGACTTCGTACTGCTTTGACAGTTTCCATTCATTTCCGTGGGAATATCGGGATAAAAACTATCGTATGTGTTAATCCAGGTTATAAACTATCTGTATGCGGAATTTCATCCAAATCCATTTAGTAGTTTTTACATGAAAGAGGAACAAACATCCACTTTGACAGTTTCCATTAATTCCCGTGGGAATATCGGGATAAAAACTATTCTATGTGTTAATCCAGGTTATAAACTATCTGTATGCCAAATTTCATAAAAATCCATTCAGTAGTTTTTACGTGAAAGAGATACAAAGATCCATCCATCCATACTTACAAACTTTCGCGTTTATAATATTAGTAGGATTTTTTATTGAATATATTACCTATTTATACTGTGGCAGTAGCGAGCACCTTGAAGCGAGTTTTCCTGTTTTGTCACCGACTGTACATGTTCGGTGCCGGCGGCAATCAAGAGACTAGAACGAGCCATGTGTTGCAGTACGAGTATCTGAGCTACGAACACTCGTTTAATTTATCGCCTTGTATCGCAACAGTCTACTTCATTGCATGTCTACGGACTCGTATAGGCATATACACTGACGTTTGTTAAGTTTCAAGTTGCATTAACTGACTACTGGGCTTAGATACGTTTACAATCATGTGTCGTTGGTCTGATTTTGAACATCATCATCATCATCATCATCATCAGCTTATGTCCCCACTGCTAGGGCACGAGCCTTCCCTATGGATTGAAAGGGAGAACGAGCTATAAACCACCACACGGGCCCGGTGCGAATTGGTGGTTGTTAACGACTGCTAATGCAGCCGGGAACAACGGCTTTACGTGCCTTCCGAAGCACGAAGGAGCTCGAGATGATAAATTTTTGGTCACCCATCCGATGACTGGCCCTTGCGAAAGTTGCTTAACCTCAGCACTCACAGGCCGTCGGGCGCTGCCACTGCGCCATTGAGCTCCTCATCATCATGTTTTGCTAAGAGCTCGAGCGCGCGAATACCAGACACAATAGAATTTTAATTGTTATCGGCCACCTGGTGGTCGATCGACGCTCAAGGGGTTAATTCTAAGCCCTAAGCATAGTCCTAATGTCAGAATCAGGCAACAGATACACTATTGGGAGGTTATTGAATTAGCCAAATACAAATATTTATTACGTGCCAAGTGAACGAAGGTGATATTGTTACGAATGGAACTTAAATACTTAGTCGCCCTTTTTGGACTTAACAATTCACAGCAAGCCTTCTTATAACAAGTATCTTATCTTATCTTAGTGGGGCCTGCCGAGGTTTCCCTCTCGCAGCAACATTTCGACCCATCGGGATCTTTTGTGCAACCCCATCCTTTCACTCCTCTTCCTCTGTAAAGATAGATGCCATAAGCTTGGCAACGTCCTTAAGAGCAAAGAGCCTGAAGTCTTTCGGTTTCGGATAGGCCGACCGAATAAGTATGTCATCTAGGTAAATCATTTTATACGTAGATGACACAGTAAAAGAATGTAGTTTACTATTACTACTACTTTTTAACTACTACAAATTTTTAATTCTGTCGTGGTGACAAGTAGGTGTGTTTGCGCTAAAATTTTATATAATGCTGTGTGTACACGTTTTTGGGTCTCGATCTAGTTTTTAACTATTGAAATTCCTGTCTTCTACTTCTATTTGATTGTTACCTGTTGTGTATGCCAATATATAAATAAATAAATAAAAATAAAAGTATTCTACTTTAAACCAACTGACACTGAATATCAATGACTGCCGAGATTCACACGAACGAAATTTTTACATACAGAAAGGACACTGAATAGTTACAAGGTTTTTTTGTTTTAATCTTCTACTCATTCAGTTTTAACTATTTATCACTTTGCGTAAGTAACGGACTCGTGACAATTAATGTACAAAACCAATTCTCTTAAAAGGCAAAAAATATCGCGTACCTTGAATTAATTTCCTTAAAAGGGTCAATTTGAATTCTGGTTATTTCCCTAGAGTCTTTGTGAAGGACAATATTTATGAGTACCTAGTACCTAACAATATCGATTAACGGATTTTAAGAACAGTCAAGTTTAGGCTGTACCGGTTGACTTTTTTATCACCGTCCAAACCTTCGACTCCCGTGATACAAACGAACAACTCTTACTATTGGACCAACTCCCTAACTCGAAAATAAAATTCAGATGTTCCATATATTTTGGTAAAGGAGTTCGATGGCGCAGTGGTTAACGGGCCCGGTCTGCGAGTGCTAAGGTTAAGCAACTTTCACTAGGGCCGGTCATAGGATGGGTGACCAAAAATTAATATTTTCCCGTTTTAGCAACATTTTTCATTGTTGCATTCCACTCCTATTAGTCATAGCGTGATGTAATAATTAGTCATAAATAATTAGTCATAGCCTATAGCTTTTCTATAGGCTTTATTACATCACGCTATGACTAATAGGAGTGGAGCAGCAATGAAAAATGTTGCAAAAACGGGAAAATATTTTTTAACGCGGGGAATACCGCGGGGCACAGCTAGTATTAAATATGTAAGCAACTACTTAGCATTTATTAATCCTAAGAACGTGTGTTTGACAATAGGAAAAATTGAAGTTCGTATAGGAATAAAAGACTACGCTTTTGTGGCTTTACCCTACTCGTAATTGATGTCATATTGTGAGCATTATCACAAAAAAAGGACAACACAGAAGGTAAGCTTCATGCATACGCGCTCGAACACTTAGACAACTCCCACGGACGCGGAATCTCGCAACAGCCACACCTCGGACACTCGCGACAAAATGTATGAAACAAACGCGTTCTAATGCACACAGTCATAAGCTCGTGCAAGTGAACGCGTACATGCTTGTATGAGTGAGATGACATGCTAGGGTTCGCGCCAAAAATATTTGTAACTAGCTGACCCGGCGGACTTCGTACCGCTTTCACAGTTTCCATTGACAACAAAACAAACAAATCATTTTGTATACCGCGTCCTTGTCAATCGGTAACTGTGAGGTAAATCGCGGGGTGGGGGCGCATTCAGCGGGAGGCAGGGAGCGGTCATACTGGTACGTGTACTCATTACACTCCTGTGTGGTGCCGGGGATAAAGAATTGCACCACTCCATATCTTTCCGAGGGTGTCGTAAAAGCCGACTAAGGGACCATTCCTGAGGATGGACAGCAACATCTCTCTGAGGTTACTCCTAACCAACTGCGATCGCCAACCTGCCTGCCAAGCGTGGCGGCAAATACGCCTCATGGAGATCTTTTGGCTGAGCTGATGATGACAGTTGCGCTCGGACTGTCCTGAGCTGTTCCGATATCTATGTCTGTGCAAGCGGTCTATGTATGAGTTGCTCGAGCGCGGTATGTATCAAGCTTGCCTTCTGAGTCTCTTTATTTTGTGGCATTATTATCACGGTTAAAAAACCTCCCACGCAACCTCATAAAAGAAAAAAGAAAAATATTAATAAGCTCGCTACACATTAACACGCCTACGATACCAGAGAACACAAAACATCTTGCGACATTAACATCAAAACATATTTCATAAAAAAAGCTTTAGTATTTTTTGTCTGATAACTTCCTCTTAAATAATCTATTTTTAACCTCCTACAATAAAAGAGGCTTATGCCTATTGCTTAAATGGAAAGCTATTTTTTACACAATTTTAATGTAAATATATCTTATGCCTTGTAAAGAGGTGTTTAAGCGTCTAAGGTTAGGGATCTGGGCGTACAACTCACATCCAGTCTAACGTCACCACAATATCGCTTATCGCAATTTAGGGTTAATCCTGCGCAGAGCACACGGTTTTTATAACATCGGAGCAGTTGTTGCATTGCACAACGCTTTAGTGCGAAGTCACCTGAAATGTAATTCAGTTGTCTGGGCACCGCACGAAACTAAGTAGGATGAACTAAGATAACTATGATAACATGACAGAGCGGATACAAAATAAGTTCATTAGGTATACATTAGACAGTACGGGGTGTACCCATTTTACCCGTTAAAATATCCTACATTAACATCTTGGGTATGGTAGGATATCACGATCTTAGGGTTAGGAGAGAAATAACACTTTTGGTATATATCTAAAACTTGCTAAATGGTAAGATAAATAACCCTGACTTGCTGGAGAAAATATGGTTGGGTGTGCCAGACCCTAATAAGGTTTGTAGCATTGTCATGTTCCGGCAGCTAAAGATAAGATAGCCAGTGCCTCACTAGTTGAGGATCCCGGGTGCACTGCGCTTCCGTCATTGGCCTTATCATCACTGAACATGAGGTGAGATCAAGGCACTGTGCCATACCCGTAAAATATAAAAAAGAACCCTAATTAAAAACCAATAAACATAAATAAGCACAGGAGGCTATAATTAGCATCTAAATATTGAAGTGCCATTCAATGTTCTTGAACACCCCCAAGTTTCAATGGTGCTTCTGAACAAAGTACTTGTAACTTCTAAATAGGAACTAGAACTTTAGGAAATCGGCTTTCCACCTGTAACGATGGAAGTTTCCTATTCATAACTCCGTGTCTACTTAAAAACAAAAACGACCGTCGAGTTTCCGCAGTCACTATGATTCAATTTCACAAATGTCTCGCGCCTTAACTCTTGAGTAGCATTAATTTTAATAGAAAGTTTTGAATAAAACCTTGTCAGCGTAACGCAATATATACCAATACATAGGTGCATGAAATAATGAAGACATACACTTTATTTATACAACTATGGGCCTCATAAAAAGGCTCAAGGTCACTCAAAGAGCAGTGGAGAGGGCTATGCTCGGGGTTTCTCTGCGTGATCGAATCAGAATTAGACTACTGCCATACGTGTAAATCCATACCTAGCACAAACGTATTAGCTTTCTAGGTGGCTTAACAAGACTGTTATTATTGTGCTTATAGCGCATTCATAGTAATATTCCTATAAATAATTAGAAAAAGTATTGAATCTTAAAATAGCCGATCATAGTAATTAAAATAATACCTTTAATTTTGTAAACTGACGTTTGTTAGGTTAGAGTTACAGAGGATATGTGATCCCCGTTTTGATTAATACTAAGGTTTGTTCTAAGCATTTTGGTTTGCTACCTCCAGTTATCTAAGTCCATCGATGAAGCAATGTTAAAATAATACAAAAAAACCTACATCGAACTGTAGAGCTAAGATCCAAGTGTCCAATCACCCATAATTGGTTGTTGAATGTATTTTTATCGACACAATGTTTCCCTGTTGTAGAATAAATAAAGGGAATTAAATTTAGCCCGAAAAGGGTTGATGGATATAACAGAAACTATTCTGAAAACATTATCCAAAATAATTTTGAAAGCGCTGATTGATTGAATTAAATTCAATTCAAAATTTTCGACCCGCTAATAGTTAATCAGAGATTTGTTTGTGATAAAACGGACGCAGGATCCCATATCACAGTCAAACACGCGGGAGGGCGGCCATTGATTAAATCCTGCCCACAGATTGGAGCCTCAAAAAGTTGGAATAAACGGAGTTACGTGAAGTTTGTTATGATAACATCGAGTGTTTAATTGCTCAAATAAATTACCGATCCCAATTCTTTATTGGAAACGTGAAACTTGAGTTGTGATTTTAATTATCATCTAACTTAAGTCATCACCATCATCATCATCAGCTCATTTTATGTCCCCACTGCCGGGGCACGAGGCGGGAGAATGCCATAAACCGCCACGCGGGCCCAGTGCGGATTGGTGGTTGTTAACGACTGCTAATGTAGCCGAGACCAACGGCTTCACGTGCCTTCCGAAGCACGGAAGAGCTCGAGATGATAAATTTTTGGTCACCCATACGATGACCGGCCTTTGCGGTAGTTGCTTAACCTCAGCACTCGCAGACCGGGCGCGTTAACCACTGCGCCATCGAGCTCCTCACTTAAGTACTCGCTAACTTAAGTATAGCCTAAATATTGTCTCACTGTTAGGTATACTCGTAGGCCTCCATTATGTAAATTAATAGTCTTCGTTACAATTAGTAGGTTTTGGCTTAATTACCACGTTTGCCAAATGCGGGCAGGCGATCACAAATCTACGCTATAGCTATTTATCACCCAAATTACTTAAACACACAACGAGACGGTCTAGACAACTAATTCAATTAAAAGTACTTAGCATAAGGCAAAGAATAAATCAGCAACGCACCAGTGACAGATACCAACGTACTAAAAACACCCAGTGCCGGTTGTTCTCCGACAAACGTCACCATCGCTGATGAAAATAGCATTCGTAGGCTACAAAAACCTCCTATCAGGCGTAGGTACATTACGTCACAAACTGACACGGACAAATCAACCGTGATCCGACACGTTTCTGTCTGCGAGCGACCATTAATATTATTTATCATGATACAACTAAATCGGGCGTAGGTACTAAGTGGTAACATGTTTTCCCCAACGACATTACCTATTCATCATTAGACGCCGTTGAAAAACATCAATTCCGTTGTCCGTACATGGCTGAGAGCGCTCCGAGAGATGGCTGATCATTTTTCTTCAGTTCCATTAGTAGCCATCGGTGGGGGGAGATGGATACAGGCTACACAAACATAAACATACTAATGGCGGTGGCCAGTGACAAAGAACGTCCCATCACGGCCCTGAGCCGAATCAATACGTATGAAGGGGGCTATACGTTGTTTGCTTCCATGAATAAGGCCTACGGCGTTTGGCCCACGGTTCGATTGATATCTGACAGACTAGGGTTCGGTTTCTTATCCTCGTTCGTACGTATAGACAAGAGCTATCGTCTTACAAATACTTTAAAGTGGTTTTAGCAACGATGAGATATAAATTGTTATTTAGTAATGGTTTAAATACTTTTAAGATATTTATAGGAGAAGTTTACATTCGTTATTACAGAGTAAGTGAGTTAAGTTTTAAAAAAAAGTTCAAATAAATTTAACGCAAATTTTGTTGCGAACAAATTACAAAAACACAAATGTTGAAAAAATTTCCACAAGCAGGATTTTAACCTGCACCCTTCTGACATTCGGGGTCAGGTGCTCTTCAGAAGGGTGCAGGTTCAAATCCTGCTTGTGGAAATGTTTTCAACATTTGTGTTTTTAAAGTCAAAAATAATTGTTAAGATGGTTTAATGATCATAAATTACCCTAGGTTATATACTAATTATGTGTACTGTTCTGTCTGTACTAGACTATATATTACAATTGTAGCCTCAATTGGGATAGGACGTATGGTAACATAACATGTTCCCTCATTATGGTAATGGCATAGTCTGTATAAAAAAAAAAAACTAAAGTTGTTATAAAACAAGAATAAAAATTAAAACAAGAAAGGAATAATCATCATCATCAATTCTACTATACTCGTAGAAAAACCATTCTAATGCATTTTCACGAAGCAAATAAATTACTTCACATGAGACATTACAGTTTTCTTTGTTTGACCATCTAAAGCCGTGGTCGTCAATTTGCGGCCCGGGGTTGGTATTTGTGCGGCCCGCGACGACAGCAAATTATTTACCATAAAACCATAATTCTTAAATTATAAATACATATGTATAGAAATTTTCTTATTCCAATAAATATTCTAATGAAAAATATGTATGAGTACTTTTTTCGAATGAACAGAATACGTATAAGTGGGCAAACGCCCTTACTCTGCGGCCCGGTGCTGATACCCACATTGTCCTTTGTGGCCCTTAACCAGAAAAGTGTGACGGCCGCTGATCTAAGCCTACAGTTACATTCAGAAATAATATGTCACATTTGACAGATCGCACAAATTGGATTGCGAACCAATCCAATTTGTAAGATCTAGGTATTAGGTATGCCTTTGAACTAGTGTCCAACCATTCAATGGGAGCGAGCCTTACTTTGATTAAAGTCCAGGCGTCAACGCCTTTGTGCGTCCAAGTATTATACTATAGACCACAGAGGCTGCGATCGCAATAATCTGTATAGCGATCACATCCTCTATGACGACCTGCAATAATTATTCCGTTAATTCGAGTCGAGCGGCAAGCCGCATTGTTCCGGCTTACTGACGCGTATGTTGTGTAGCTACGTTCATTATACAAGTCAGTAATGAATGAGGCAGCTTGAGGATTTCAATGTGAAAAAAAAATGTCAATGTGATTAAAACTCGAAGCCAAACGCGTAATTCAGTGCAATAAAATATGATGATAAGGTTTTTATAATACAATTTCATTTATTTTTTATTACTTATATCTGACGGTAAGGTTCGTTTGGTCTTTTACTATAAAAAATAAAGAACGTGAGCTTTAATAAGTTTTGATTGGTACTTACGTCTGTGTCCCTTCAAAATTCACAAATTGCTCGGGGTTCTAATACAAAGTCTAAGCAATTGAAAGCTTTGATCTTCGTCGTTTTACATAGTAAAAAGTAATTAAAAAATTGACATACATATTGAAGTCTAAGAAAACCCAAATAATTTATTTATCTCTTAATATTGCATACAGCAACAACTTTAACCTTATCCTTACTGTTTTACCGACGATTGCCGAAGTAATAGCTTAAACGTAGCTTAGGTTAGTAGACGGGCATAGGTCAAATGTTAATGAATATTTGAATTTGAATTTAATCGTTGTAATTACTCTTATGAGTAATAAGGTTCTCAAGCTATGTAAATCCAGAAACGTTACCTTCCGTAATAGGTTCTACTGGCTTTCTTACGGCTCTCGCCCACGACCCACTTCGTAGGACGTGTACGTTGCACCGATTATCGGACGTGGGCGGGAGGGGTGGCACTTATTCATAAGGCCTATCTCTCACCCTCCCCCCTCCCGATTCCTACTCCCTCCTCAAGATCCTACTCCTTCCTCAAGGCCGGCAACGCATCTGCGATTACTTTGGTTTTGCGGGTGGGTGTCCATGGGCGGCGGTGACTACTTTCCATCAGGTGACCCGCCTGCTCGTTTGCCTCCTTTTAACATAAAAAAACACATGAGACTCATAAGTATTAATCTAAAAGGAAAAATGATTATACCTGATTTATAACTTTGCTACAACCAGGTGAACCCATCGGTGAATAAAGTTTTAAGTAGTGAGATGCCGTAATAACCCCGATCCGATTCCTGGAAAGGTGTATTGACAAAGAGCGGGTCAATATTGAACGAAAATATTAATTTTCACAGTTGTTTACCCAGAACGGAATTTAAATTAATTTTGACAGACTCTCAATAAACAGGATATTGGATTTGACTTTCATGAAAAGTGTTATTAGTATACCTACAAAAATATCTTGAAACGTGAATAAGCAAGTTAAATCTTATTTTAGATAACTTGTTTAATAGAATTTATGATAGTGTTTACTTTATTTATGTTTTTATATGGAAATCGAGGAGCTCGATGGCGCAGTAGTTAACGGTCTGCGAGTGCTGAGGTTAAGCAACTTTCGCAAGGGCCGGTCATCGGATGGGTGACCAAAAATTTGTCATTTCGAGATCCTCCGTGCTTCGGAAGGCACGTTAAGCCGTTGGTCCCGGCTGCATTAGCAGTCGTTAACAACCACCAGTCCGCACTGGGTCTGCGTGGTGGTTTATGGCCCGTTCTCCCTATCCATCCATAGGGAAGGCTCGTGCCCCAGCAATGGGAACATAAATGAGCTGATGATGATGATGATGATGATGATGGAAATAGTCAATTGTACGAAAATGTAAAGAAAACGAAAAAAGTATCTTGAGTTTCCTGCCATCTCTTCTCGGTTGAAGGCTTTTCCAAAATCTGAAAATCCGAAAAGTAGTTTAGCCAAACTAAATGTTAGTTTAATATTACACGTATTTGGAATTTTATATACTTAGTTTTGACGTCAATAAGCGCCTATGAAGGCTTATTTTGAATACATTGTATGATTATTTACATATTATAATTTTACGCAAATATTGTTGCGAAAATATTACAATTTGAAAAAAGGTAAAGTGTTGAAAAAATTCCACGAGCAGAATTCGAACCCGCACCCTAGTTCTCAGTTCACCTCACCCGGCATGTCATGGGGTGCGGGTTCAAGTCTCGCTCGTGGAATTTTTTCAACACTTTGTCTTGTCAAATTACATTGTATGACTTTGACTTTATCGCAGCATCACCAGCTAATTTTATGTCCGTGGGGATATGAGTAATGTGCTGGGGCAAGAGCCTTTCTTGTGGATGGATAGGAAGAACGGCCCGTTCTAGTGCAGATTAGTGGTTGTTAACGACTGCTAATGCAGCCGGGACTAGGGTTACCATATCTCCGGATTTGACCTGAGATCTCAGGATTTTTAGGCTCCTGGCAGGATTGCGGCCGGATTTTGGAAATCTCAGAATTTTTCAATTTTTCAATAAAACACAGTACTTACATTATTCAGAGTTTTTTAAATGATTTAAAAATAATATATGACTTATGACTTAATTCGAAGTGACTGACGCCCGTGTCCCGCGGCCGCTCGCGTGGCGGAGTGACTCGTGATTTCCACAGAACCTACAGGATATAGGTACCTACACAAAAA
This sequence comes from Eudonia mercurella, assembly GCA_963082485.1. Classification (NCBI taxonomy): domain Eukaryota; kingdom Metazoa; phylum Arthropoda; class Insecta; order Lepidoptera; family Crambidae; genus Eudonia; species Eudonia mercurella. Next base: position 11,857,896 of record OY720041.1, read on the forward strand.
CAGAGTTTTTTTCTCACAGAATTGTGATTTACGTTCACGACAAAATCTCAGGACTTTTTTTTTTTCATTGACAATTTTCCATCTGGTAACCATAGCCGGGACCAACGGCTTTACGTGCCTTACGGAGTTGCCGTACGGAGACGATCGAGATGATAAAATTTTGGTCATCACCCATCCGATAAACAGCTTTTGCGAAAGATGCTTAACCTTAGCAATTGCAGACCAGGCGCATTAACCACAGCGTCATCGAGCTCCTGGAGACTTTCTCTCCTTTGACTTTATGTATGTATACCTACAATAATAGGCTATAAGATATAGTACTAACGTCGCATTTCCCTTGCCACCAGATTACCCAGCGTCGTCGTCATCCGGGCTGCTGGCTGGCATCGCGACGGTGTCGGTGGCGGTAACGGGGCTAGACGCGCGCCCTCTGGCGGTGAAGAAAGTGCGTCCGAAGCCAGCCTCGCCCAACCGGCAGGGCCCGCAGCAGTGCCAAGTAAGTACACATCACTACTTTCAAATTACTTTAACCTGGGCGAAGGCTAGGTGCTAGCTGCCCCTATTTAGACAATATATATCGTCTGAATACTGCTTAGTAGCAGAACTAGAAGTAAAAGAGGTCTGAAGGACGCCCAAATAGTCTCTTCTCTTGCGGGCCGATGCGGTGTGGAGACTCTGTGCTTGCCATTCGTGACCCCAAGCCATCTCCGTGGCAGAGAAGGAATGATACTAGGTTTTTAGTGTTTTTCCCCCTACGGCATCGAGTTTGTGTGGCTGTGGACTAGGAAAGAGAAGAATCCCATGCACCCAATCCGAGATCATCCCTAGCCCTGGTGTATGCACATAGGACATAGCATATCGCCTATAGTTAAAGAAAAAAGAACCCTATATACCACCAGACAAGTTGAACTTATCTTTAAACAGTAGTAATAATTGTAATCTTTATTGGAACACTAGACAATATTTACAATGTAAACATGGAAACGCCGACGTCTGAGGTAGTTATTAACTGAGCTATAAGCCTCGAACCTAGTTTTGTTTTATTTACTAGTAGACCCGGCGGACTTCATACCGCTTTGTTTCAGCTCAGTTTCCATTTATTCTCGTGGAAATATCGGAATAAAAACTATCCTATGTGTTAATACAGGTTATAAACTATCTGTATGCCGAATTTCATCCAAATCCATTCCGTAGTTTTTACGTGAAAGAGTAACAAAGATCCATCCATCCATACTTACAAACTTTCGCGTTTGTTATTATAAATACTAATGTTTTAGTAGGATTTTTTATTGAATAATGTCTACATAGCTACGACTGTTACAATGACAATATTTGCTAATGGTAATTAGCACAAGTTATTATAAACTTAATTGCATAGTCAATAACAGGTTTCAATAGTTCAGTTACAGATAACGGTGATTTCAGTCTTTAAGATTACTGTAACACTTATTTATCTATACTTAAAATAAAGCTAAAGAGGGTCAAAAGTCTGTACATGGAAAATATTCGAAAAAAGTTGACTGGGGATACTTAGAATCGATAACAGAACACGTTCCAACAGTTTTTTGAATTTTTATCTGTTTGTCTGTTTATTTGACCGCGCATCACGTGAAAATGGCTAAACGGATTTGGATGAAAATTTGCACATAGGCAGACCATGACACGAACTAGGATATAGGATACTATTTATCCCGGTAACAGGTTGGATAGTTGGATGTGGGATAGTGTAGTCCTCGCGAACGGAGTCACGGGTGACAACTAGTTACTTAATACGTTGTCCCGGTTTTAAGGTTCTGAGTTCAAACCCATATCTTTTAGCACAACGCGCCAGGTGGCCGTTATTAGACAATCGTGATTGTATATGACTCGCGCTTATTAAGTCCGCGCCAACCACATACTTCGTAAGCCAAAGTGAACTTTTTTCAATGCCAATAACATCGTCATCCAAATATACAAATACCATGGACTAATAGTATATTGACAAGACAAGACCACCACAAGACTTTCTACCATCTGTCTCAAGCGTGTCCTTGATTACTTCGGTCACATTGTCAGGAAAGAAGACGACAACCTGTAAAAATTAATAGTGACCGGCAAAGTCGACGGCAAATGAACTCGAGGTCGCACCCCGATGCGTTGGTCCGATCAGATTTGCACCGCACGCGGCACTTTAGTCTACGATGCGATGCATGGCGCCGGCGACAGGGGACGATGGCGAAACATTATTAGAGAAAGACTGGGAGGTGATGGTCACGACTCTCAGACATAAAGAATACGATGCAAGGAGGAATAATATATTATTAGTCCATCCATGAGAATACCAAGGAACATTCAAGAATAATTGGCTATATTTATTAATAAACATACTGAACAATAAACTGCTATCAATTATCACTAAGTATTCAAAATAGAACAGGGAAAACAACCCAAAGCAATTATGGTCCACTCGTCTTAGAAATCCCAGTAAGAAAAACTACAATAACCGAATTCAACACAACGGAAATATATTTCCAGCCCCTTTTACCGACCGATACCTGGAAATCCGTCACGATATAGATTTGCCTATACAGAGCCACCCTTTATTGATTGTGAGGCATTTCAGAATACAATGTTAACCCTAATCAAAACCGTTCGGCGGGCCGCCGGCACCGAACCAAATGGCGGGCTTATCCTTTGTTGACGATGACCCACAAACAGTGATCCGATCCCAGCGCGCCAGTTAAAAATATTTTTGATATTCAATACAACCTATCTTAACACTATTGTTGTGATGTTAAAAATCGAAGAAAAAAACATTGTTTTTAACGGGGTTTAACGGAAACTACTCAGTTTAGGTATTCTAGGCATGGTTTATAAAGATGTTTTAATAAACACTACAACCTCCCTTAACACTATTGTTGTGATGTTAACGATCAAAGAAAACAACAAAACATTTAACGATTTTCAACGGACAGAAACGGTCAAAGTTTAAGTAGTATCTTAGACATACGGCCGTAATAAATATTGATTTTTCTTATTTAACTCAAGTCTCTCCAAGATCTCGCTCGCCCACCAAATCCCACCAATTAATCTGCGAGCAGATGGTGAAACGTAAAACTGGCTGTCCTCTCATCTGGACACTGCTTCTACTTAATATCAGGCAGAGCAGTCTTCTGCCTAACCTTAGACAAAAAAATAACATCAAGTCATTGTCTTAAAAACGGGAATAATATAATACATATTTATAAAATATTTATAAAAACAGTGAAAAAATGAAACGCCCACCCGACCCAGCCAGGAATCGAACCTGGGTCTTCCGCAATCCGGGCGGCTGCACTGACCGCTATGCTACCGGGAAGGCTAATATACATGATTTAATAGAAATATACGCAAAAGAAACTAATTAAAAATCGATCCGAAGTAACGTATTTCGATAACTGTTTGCTTGCAGCATACAAATACCTGAATAGCGCGAGTGGTAAAGGGTTAAGAACAACGAATTTTGTAATAAAACTATCCTTACTACTAGATGTCCCAAATTTAAGCTATGAAAGCTCTCCGTAGGTACTATTGCGGTTATATTAAGGTGTTAGGAAAACTTCTAGACTTACCGTCCGTAGTTAGAATCTTTGACTGAATGGCATAAATGTTGTCCCAATTAGCATTTGCCTGCTAACACGTATTTTTAATGTGCTGTAACTTGGTATTACCTACAGCCCAAATTTATTCATTTTTCTGTAAGTTATGCCGTATTGACTTATGTGTCAAATCGAAATTACAAGGCTAATTTACTAGTGATCTCTGAGTAATATAGGTATAGAAAAAGTTTATATTATTAAAACAACATTTATAATTGATTCAATAGGTCAAAAAGATAGCCCCTTATAAGCAAACCAACAAATTTTACCTTTTTATAATATTAAATAAATAAATAAATAAACTTCCCTACTCTCACACCAATTATTTAGCCCAAGAGAAGCTTCGTTATAAAACTCGTTAAATGGTTACTAGACAACGAATAAATATACTTAAAATACTTAAATACATACTTATTATGCATAGAAAACACCCAGACCCGAGACAATTTAGAAAAACAATAATTTCTAAATTGACCCGACCGGGGATCGAACCCGGGACCTCAGAGAGGGCGACACCATGAAGACCGGTGTACAAACCACTTGACCAAGGAGGTCGTCTATTAGCGTAGGTATATTATATAATTCATGTAGGCGAGAGTTTTTTAACGATATTATTTCTTATCTTTATTACTCCACAGTGAGCTATTGATCAATTGCAATAGCAATACCTAGGTGATCTATCTATGAAGTAATTCAAAATAAATAACGTAATAAGCCATTACTTTTTTGCCGTTATTCGATGTTTTCCAAGAGGCTGAGATCAATAAGAGCTGCTATTACACATTCGAGCAATAAAACTATGCTCGATGAAAGGAATACAAGGAGTCATAAAAACATTGGGGGGAAAGGAAATACAAACACTAAAAGATACTCTGAACGTATCATTTCCGATGTTTTTGCGCGGGGTCATGCGCTCGCAAAAGAAATTGGACGGCGAATACTTAGTGATATTTTCCTCTTTGTGTTCGAATAATCGACGGGAAAGCGAATTTGCGCTGTTGAATGTAGCCTTCGTGCAAATCTGGGAAACGTGAATGCGACTTGGCGAGCGCGGAGTGTTTCCGAAACCATTTTGTTTTGTCCCGTTTAATTGTGGAACGGTGTGTATGGCGATTTGTCGAAGTAGGATTCGTTAGGAATGAAACGCTTTTGTTTGCATGATAAATAAAACCCTTTGCGGGTTCCGTCGTCACTACTATTTATATTTTTTATAGAACATACTGATGAGATGTAAACTAAAATTAAGAACAAAAAGGAAAGTTATATGTCGCTGATAGGTTTATATATATCCTTTTAATATGTCCTATCCCTATCCTATCCTTGTAATATTGTATATCTTTTTAACCGCCTCTGTGGTCTAAGGGGTACATGTTTGTGTACTCGGTTTGGTAGGCCTTGTTTGTCCGCCTGGCTAGCTACCACCATCTTATCTAAATATGTTGCTATAACATCAATGTTTGTAGCATTGTCATGTTCCGGCAGCTAGAGATAAGATAGCCAGTGCCTCACTAGTTAAGGATCCCGGGTGAAGTGTGCTTCCATCATTGGCCTTATCGTCACTTAACATCAGGTGAGATCAAGGCACTGTACTTACCCGTTAATATAAAAAAATACCTATACCTATATTACCTATGCTGATAGAACAATATGCCTATATCTGAGCACTTAGTAAAATTAATTACAATGGCATTATGAGAAACAAACTGGGTGCCTAGTGTGAGTTTCTTTTGCCATTCGTTCATGTTAACGAAAACGAGAATAAGGCCTCTTCCTCACCGGCTCGGTACGTTTTCGTTTCGGTACCGCCTCTGCACCGAATCTGTACAAATTTTCTGCTGCAAAACATTTCCTGACCAGCTCTGGATGTTTTCGGTACGGTGTATTATTGTATAGTCGCGTCAACATGACTAGTGTTGTGATTGTAAGTGAGGTGGGCGGCGGAGCTGGCGGGTGAGACGGGGAAGGCCGCCCGCTCGGTACAGAGGTGCGCGATGCGCTCGATAAAAAATCTGTACCGAAACGACTCGGTGTGAAAGCTCTCATTTTATTACATGCGCTCGGTAAACAATCTGTACAGATTCGGTGCAGATGCGGTACCAAAATGAAAACGTACCGAGCCGGTGAGGAAGAGGCCTTAGTATGGCATTAAAGCAGCGCCTCCAGGCGACATACGAGAAGAGATAAAATTTTGCTATACAAATTTTCGTTTTCGTTTTCGTAGTCGAATGAATACGGATAGTAAAAACACTCACATCAGGCACTCTGAACACCAGCATACGAAAATTCGTGGCTTCGAATCACAATGAACGTTGTAATTCGTTTGTAAAATATTTGTCATTTCTAACTATTTTTAAGTTCACAATAACAATAAAGTGGACAAACACCCCCACAAAAGTGGACAAATGACGACAATCTCCTCCGTACACGGTGTTTGCGAACCGGATTGGGACCGGAACTCCGGTACGGCGCTCTGATGTGAAGGGTCGCGATGAAACTAAGGACAACGCGGCTATCATAACAATTGAATGAAAACAACACATAATTTATCTTACAATGCACAACTAAAATCATAAACCTGTAATACTGATTGTCTAAGAGTTCGTTAGCGTATAGCGTCTTCTAATTACTGTGAACACATAGAGAATTTCATATGCGATATACCTGGATCTGAGGAGTAAGATTTTGAGCGTAAAATTTTAAACTATGTAAGTAAGATAATAATAGTAAAAATATAGTTAGAAATCCTTCCTTTCTAGTAAATAGTCAATAGTAATAGTAATCTATATAAATAAAAATGAACCGTTAAATGTGTTGCTAATCGCAAAACTCGAGAACGGCTGAACTGATTGGGCTGTTCTTTTTTGTTGTGTTTGATGAAGTCTTAGAAGAAGAAGAAGATGAAGGAAGGTTCTTATGGAGAGAAAAAACGTAAAAAATACGAGGAAAAATAAATCCAAAATATCTTTCACTGATAAAATACCACATTTCTTGTGAGTAACATAGCTATATTTAATATCGAAAAAAAAAATATTTTAAAATTTCAAAGTACAATACGACATCGACGTGGAAGAAGTCGTGGGAAAAGTGCTAGTAATAAATACAGTAAAATAGTACTACATTTTACTCGTAGAAGTAATAATGTAGTGAATGAAGTTAGACCTAAAAATATAGATACACAGGCAGACTGATACCATAAAGCTGTTCAGCTTCATGACTGATACGGACAAACTTTGTATAACTCGCTTTAGGCCGGGTTTCCACTGACGCGGAGCTGGACGGAGAGATGCTTAGCGGTGCATAAATTGACCAATCACTATGCTCGAAATCTCCGCTCCGCTTCAATGGAAACAGCACGAGCGGAGTGGAGCAGAGCTGAACGGATATTCATAATAAAACAATAGCGAGGCGATGCGGAGCGGAGGACAGCGGGGCGGTGCGGTGCGGTGCGGAGGACAGCGGAGCGGTGCGGTGCGGAGAGCAGTGAGGTTGTGTAGTGGACGAACGGGAGAGCGGAGCGGCGAGGTGCGGACCGGGGTGCGGGGGTGCAGCTCCGCGTCAGTGGAAACCCGGCCTTAAGCTCACGTGACGTATTCGTGCGTTTTCAATTGTTGATTGTCATGTCTGCCATGTTCTGCACATTTACGTAAATGTCACGTTGGTAGTTTGGATTAATACTCGTATAATATATCTCTTCGTGCGTTTTCGATTGTTACCTATTGTTAATAGTTAAATCTGCCATGTTTGTACATTTTAGATGACGCGTTGCAATTTCGATAAATATAATATATCTCTATAAATTAAGGCGAACGGTCTAATGAATCCTTAAGCCACTTAAGCTCACATCAGTGACTGGCAAAAAGTAATCAGATTAATGATTAAGGATTACGACTACAATTTGTAATCTTCAATCACGATTACAGATTACAGAAATTAATCAAAAATGTAATCATATCGGTGATTAATGATTATAAATCTGTAATCGTAATCTTGATTACTTTTATGATTGATTTGATTGATTAATAAAACCAACAGTCGGAACGTAAAAAAATAAAAGAACTTTATTTTTTTATCAGTCTCATACACTGTGCTTTTAGGATAATTATTTTACGCAAAAAATCTGCTGAATGGTAATTTTTCTGGTACTCTCACTTTCAAACTTAAATAAATACTCGATCACGTACGATAAAAGAATTACGTCGTCTCGTATCGTCTCCTTGAGCTCGATTCGTTTGACTGATGCGCACTGAACAAAATGGCGCGTGTGCACTTGTCGACTATCGACAATGCGGACGCGGCGATTGGCTAGCCGGTGATCGTACAATACCCTGTCCTCCGCACCCTTACCGCGCGTCTTACGTAGTAGGTATAATTTATAGTACAATAAAGCCAACCACTCAACTTCTAGATGCATACCTACAAATTGTGATAATTAATGGCAAATTTCTAAACCATAATTCATATAAACTTAGTTAAGAATAATCATGTAATTTAGATTACTGATTACTGTAATCAAGATTAAAGATTATATGTTTAATCTTGATTAAAAGTAATCACGACTACTTTAATCTGATTAAAAGTAATCATGATTACTTTCAATCAGATTATTAATCTGATTAAAAAAGTAGTTGATTACGCCCAACTCTGGCTCACATGACGTATTCGTGCATTATCATTTGTTTTTTAATTGTAAATCGTTAAGTCTGCTATATTTTGTACATTTACGAAGACACATTGCAGTTTCGTTAAATATAATACTCGTATATCTCTATGAATAACAGCAACCGGTCTAATTAATCCTAATGAATTGCGTTGAACGTGCGTTTTCGATTGTCAATTGTTTAGTCTGCCATGTCTTACGAAGATGCTTTGCAATGTTAGCAAATATCTCTGTGAATAAGAGCGAAGGGTACAATAATCCTTTAGGCAGTTAAGCTCACATGAGGTATTCGTGCGTTTTCGATTTTTTTCGATTGTCAATTGTTTAATCTGCCATTTCTTGCACATTTACGAAGATGCTTTGCAAATTTAATAAAAATAATACATATCTCACTGTAATAAAAGCGAAGGGTCCAATAATCCCTTAGGTAATTAAGCTCACATGACGTTTTCGTGCAATTTTGATTATCACGATTGTCAATGGTTAAGTCTGCTATGTTTTGCACATTTAAGAAGACGCTTTGCAATTTTAATAAATATAATACATATATCACTGTAAATAAGAGAGAAGGGTCCAATAATCCCTTAGGCAATTAAGCTCACATGACGTATTCGTGCGATTTTAGAGCGCGATCGAGCGATTCTCAGATATCGCTAATCGCGCGACCTAATAGCCGGGTCCTCGCCAATTAAGGCTTATTGATGTCTCCCGCACATCTTCGGACGACCCTCGTCTCATTCCAACCCCATCTCCATTGCTAATAATTAATCAAGCCATTAAAGGAGAACTCTGATATTTTCGTAATAAGTCTTCGTTTAGGGTTGGTTAGTTATTATATTTTTTAGATAAGTTTTATTTTATTTCACCTGTTGGCTGGTGCAGCGGCTGGTGCGTTTGGGGTCATCGCCAGCTCATTTTATGTCCTCACTGCTGGGGCACGAGCCTTCTCTTTGCATGGATAAGGAGAATGGCACATAAACCATCACGCGGGTCCAGTGCAGATTGGTGGTTGTTAACGACTGCTAATAAAATCGGGACCAACGGCTTTAGGTACCTTCCGAAGTACGAAGGAGCTCATCACGATGATAATTTTTTGAGAGTTTGAGCTCCTCGGCGAGCGTTTGTGTTGCGGTCTTGTAAGTAAAGTAAATTTCGTAGTACCCTACTGTCACTGAATGAGTCACAAATTAAAAGTGTCTCGAACTCTTTCGTGTTTTGGAAAACACACTAAGACGTTGGTTGGGTAATATTTAGCTATTGTTCTATGTGAGAAGATCTGAGCCCCAAAGACGTTTATAGGAAAATAATATGATGATGATGATGATGATGATGATGATGATGATGATGATGATGATGATGATGATGATGATGATGACGATGATGATGATGATGATGATGATGATGATGATAGTATAGATGGCGGTTTTGTGAAGTAATAGGTGACTCTGTTTTCCACTGCTACTTCCTGGAAAATGTAAGAAATGTTTAAGTGACAGTAGAAAGTTCATTACAATAAATGTTATTGAAGCAAAATATAATATGTTTTTGTACAGCCCTGTTGCTTTGACTTCACATGACTACGCTCATCAAAATTAATTAGAACTCGTCTAAGCCATTCCGCCAATCTGGAAATTGTTCCAAACACATCTAAGAGCAAATTATGACAGATTCTTATTTCATTTAACGATTCGTGACTCGAAAACAGCGCTCTAACGCGCCGCGAATGCTTAATGCTGTTTGACTTTTTATCAGAGACGGAATTAGGAACTCAGACAAAGTTTTTGTTTATTTTACGTTAAATAAGTATTTTTTTGCACAAAGGTAGCGCACTTCTGTCGTAATCTTCAACCTTTAAGGAACTGGCTATGTTATCACTTAACTTTCGGAACACAACATAGCTTTTACAATTTTGCCAGGCGGACTTAAAACAAGTCTATTTTAAACACTTACCCTTCATGCCGTCAGGATGATTCGAGACCGTTATAACCACCAACCAAACAAAGTACAAATATAAAATCTAAGAAAGGTATTTTAACATTGCTGTATGTATAACTTGATTTCACATTTTTACCATTGAAAATGGTTATCAGATGCAAATCGCCTAAAACGTATTTTTGGCCATAGCTCCGAGGATTTTAGGAGAATCAAGATGAAAATAGTACCAAGAGTTGAGGAATTTATCGAGACACGTGTGAGCGTTTGAATTTTGAAAATCCGCTGGAAACTTTTTTTGGCATTTTGAAAAACGTAAAAAAAAATCGGGTTTTTTGGGGGTGTTTGTATACTAAATTGTAAATAAAAAAAAACCGACTTAAGCTTAAGCTACAAAAAGGCGAAATTTTTTTAGAATTGGTTAATAATTGTGACCTGGAGGTGGTCCCTTTAGATTTGCTATTGTAGAAAAACGGGTATTTCCGTATATAAAAAGTGATGTAGCTTCTTTGATTATTGACCGATCGTCATGGTAATAAAGCTCTTTATAATATTAGAATAGATAATATTATTAATAGATGTAATAATCAATACGATGATTAAAATGATATATTGTTTTTAAAAAAATAAATGGTGGTTCAGATCCCTTCTAGTTGAGCAATACATTCGAGACGTTTACTAACAAGTCATCATCATCACTTTATCATCATCACCAGCTCATTTTATATCCCCACTGCTTATGGAAACACCACAGAGAGAACGGGCCAGAAACCACCACGCGGACCCTGTACAAATTGGTGGTTGTTAACGACTGCTAATGCAGTCGGGACCAACGGCTTTGCGTGAAGTCTGAAGCACGGAGGAGCTCGAAATGATACATTTATTTGTATACCTTCCGATTTTCGGCCTTTGCAAAGTTGCTTATCTTCAGCATTCGAAGACCGAGCACGTTTACCATGTTTACACGTTACACGTTTACAAACACGAATTCCGAAAGCAATATTATTGATTTCCTCTTATGAAACTAGAAACAATAAGCCCACAGAGCCGGGCCTTAGTTCGGCACTGCCCTATACAACTTTATTGTTTACGGTACATACTTTAGCCGTTGGTTGTGCTCCGAGCCTCAGAATAATTTCAAAAGAGTCCCCATTCAGCGCGCTGTGTAACTTTCGAGCATTTTACATAAATTAAAACAAGCACAATGTTCAATTGTTTCAAACCAGAAATTGATTAATGTATCATTTTGCGGGATAATGGATATTAAATTGTCAGAAGTTTCGGTATATTAACCTCTGATGTAGGTGAAACATTAGCATTGGGGGAGAGAGATATATCACTATGGGAAATATTGTGTTATATTGTATTGTATCAATCATGAACCTGCTTTTATATGATGGCACTAATTGATAATTATACGGGTTAATTATTAAATCTGTTATACTGTATGGACACACATATATACAAGAAATAAAGAAGAGTCTAGGTGTTCGATATATATATAAGAAATTAAAGACTGCAAGTTTCAAAAACTCCACGACTACAATAAACACTTACAAATTTACTTGTTGAATCTCTTACTTATATTGAACTACATTTTGAAAACGATTATCGCCGTGATAAGTTACAAACTCGCGCCCGGTCTGCGAGTGCTGAGGTTAAGCAACTTTCGCAAAGGCCGATCATCGGATGAGTGACCAAAAATGTATCATCCGGAGTTCCTCCGTGCTTCGGAAGGCACGTAAAGCCGTTGGTCCTGGCTGCATTAGCAGTCGTTAACAACCACCAATCCGCACTGGGCCCGCGTGGTGGTTTATGGCCCGTTCTCCCTATCCATCCATAGGGAAGGCTCATGCCGCAGCAGTGGGGACATAAAAAAAAGAGCTGATGATGATGATGATAATGATTACACATCCTGCTCTGGTATATTTTTGATATAAATATTTAATATACAGCCTGTTTGGTAATTCCTGTATACTCCCGAATATCGCAGATAGGGTACAGGTCGTAGAACCCCGGAAAATTATAAACATACCTGAAAAGCACCATATAGCCGAGATATTAAGGTTGTTTGTTACTAAGTAAAATTGTAAAGTGACAACCCTAGGTCCTGCTACATGATACATTGTTCTTGTTCGTCAACCCCATGATCCAAAAAAAACAGAAGTCAAAAAATGTCAGGGTTGAACAAAAATAAAGTAATAAAATAAATTCGAGTTTTTGTATGGAAAAGTTAATCTTCATAAATATGATATTGCATGTTACCACGGTGTTAGTTATACTTGGTTTCATGGCTATGTTTCGGAACTATACACATATTACCAAACACCCTGTAGTTATGCCAAACGATTATGACAATCAATACATTGCGTTATAATTTAATTTATGCTTAACATAAGAAAGTTGTCTACAATTAACAATTTACTAAAAAGCTTTTGTCGATAGTTGGTAATGGTAGACGTGTGTAGTGTACTTAGTCGCGGGACCAACATAAAGGACCCAAGTTAAACCTTGCTTAATGGACTTTATAGCTTGGCTAACTAAAACTATTAGTTGCCTGAACGTTATTAAATAATGTATGTAACCATTAAACTTTTGTTAATACTATGCTTTCCTAGTTAGAATATTCAAAATCATTTATTCAGTTTAGGCTACAAATAGCTCTTATGAACGTCATTGTGCCATCGGTTCGTAAGTCTTCTCTGGGCGGGAGACCTTGCACTGAGAAGAACCGGCAAGAAACTCAGCAAGTGTCAAGCTCTTTTCTCCCTTACAGCGTCAAAAATATTGGAAAATACCCTATCATAAAAGGACACTTTCCATCACAAATAAAAACACTAAATATAAAGGACAATCACAACATGTAAAAAAACACAAAAAAGATAAAAATAAAGAAATTAAATATTTAAGTTTGCAAAAACATCATTTACAGTAAAATTTTTTTACAATGTCATATAGTACTAGTAAAAGTCAAAACCTATGTAAGAAAAAACAAAGTTAATCTATAGTTAGTAATACTAAAAAATTATTTAAACTGATTTGCTTTTTATGATAATTAAATAATGGAAATAATTTATTTGTATTACAAAATAAATATTTGGTCAGCAAAATTATTACTTGGACAGCAGAATTATACAATCGGTTAGCATTAGAAATCCTTATTGTTGGTTAGGTTAAGTTAAATTTTTTTTTTCCGAACTAATCGCAGCGTAGGGAGGGCTAGTCACGGAAGGGGGGAGCGGCATAAGACTGCTGTTCGGAATGATATAACTTGCAGACTGATTTAGAAATATTTGCTGACCATAAGTTGCTGCCCAACTAGCATTTTTTTGCCAACAAAAATACGAATACTTTGCTTACCGTTTATATTACCTATAATAATTTGACTTGCCGAGGTTTTTGCACAACAATGGAACTTATTGGAACCTTTTGTTGCTTTCTCTTTAAGAACATGTGGTAAATGTCAAGGTATCTCTACCTGAGATAGATTTTAGAGAGATCAAACCATATTTAAATCTATAGATAAATTTAGATAACGTTTTTATTGTTTGGTGATCACAAACCCGGGCTATGCATCAGGGAATTCGGGACCTTCGGCGATTGATATTAGATGAAAATATATTCCATTTTCGGTTTTATAATTATAAAGCTTCTATAATAATCGTAACCAGCTCCTATCTTATCTTATCTTAGTGGGGCCCGCCGAGGTTTCCCTCTTGCAGTAGCACTTCGACCCATCGGGATCTTTTGTGCAACCCCGTCCTTTCACTCTTCTTCCTCTGTAAAGCTAGATGCCATAAGTTTGGCCACGTCTTTAAGGGCGAAGAGCCTGAAGTCCTCCGGTCTCGGATAAGCCGACCCCAGGAGTCCCATTCCAGCTCCTAACAATAATTGTTTATTTATTTGTTTGTTTCATTAACGATAGTGCTTTGTGCTCACCCTTTAAACAAAAGAAGACAATTATATATACATCATGAATTCACTTTTGGTAACACTGACTCGCTCATTATTACCATAATTGAAGTTAAATCTTTGGCGTGAGTCGTTAAGCTAATCAATCACAGCATCGACCATACGCGTTAGTCGAGAACACCTTATATGTATATACATAAACACATACTCTATTTTAAGTTTGATATAATTATCCTTTGATATACAACATGTACAGGAGCTCGATGGTGCAGTGGTTAACGCGCCCGGTCTGCGATTACTAAGGTTAAGCAACTTTCGTAAAAGCCGGTCATCGGATGGGTGACCCAAAATTTAGTACCCCGAGCTCCTCCGTGCTTCAGAAGACACGTAAAACCGTTGGTGCCGGCTGCATTAGCAGTCGTTAACAACCACCAATCCGCATTGGGCCCGCGTGGTCGTTCATGGCCCGTTCTACCTTTCCATCCATAGGAAAGGCTCGTGCCTCAGCAGCGGGGACATAACATGAGCTGGTGATGATGATGATGATGATGATGATGATGATGATGATGATGATGATGATGATGGTGGTGGTGGTGGTGGTGGTGGTGGTGGTGGTGGTGGTGGTGGTGGTGGTGGTGGTGATGATGATGATGATGATATAACATGTAACATAGTAAGCGCACACCACGTTAATAGTTTGTAAATTATATTCTTCGAAACAAACGAAAATACGTAAGTCAAGGCAACAAGGCCTATCTCTCGGGATACATCGAATATCCCAAATCAGTACGTGATTGGTACTATTAACTTTCATGTATAGTCTAATCGTACATCGAAATATATTTAAAATACCATATCATATAACATAATGTAGCTTATTGTTATAGAAGTTTTTGGAGCTACGGGCCAGAGGTTAGCGTAACAGTATTCCAATATTCAGGCTGCGAATACAATCGATCTCTATATTTATATCAAATATAAAAGTAACAAAGGGTATGGCGACCTTCCAATGTCGCAGACACATGGTGCGGCGTAACAAATGGCTTCAGACGCGATATCTCGCACAAACAAATAGGTGAATATGTTCCGGGGCATTAAGTCGGCGAAGTTGAATCGTGTTTAGTCTGAGACGAGTGTCGGGTGATGTGTGGCCGACCGGCGATAAGGCCTGACCTTACCCTGCTTAGCTACGTAGGTACTTATTTCAAAGTAGCAGCTTTACCCACGACTTCACCTGCAAACAACTGTACCCTGCGTAGATGCTTTTTGATACTAAGCGCGGCAAATAACTTCACTCCACCTGATGTTAGATGGTAGGATAAGGTATTATAGGAAGGTGGGAAAACTTGTGCTGGTAAACTATTCCAATTTTTTGGAGATGCGACAAAGAAACGAGTCACCAAATTTTTTTGTGATCGATGGAATATTTATAACAGTGAATCAGTGATTGCGGAGATGCAGCTCTAAATTTTTATCTAAATATTTTTATTATTTACTACAGGCAGTTTTTACAATTTGTGTGTCTCTTCTTTTAATTATAAAAAAATCTATTTTAGAAGAGAACATCTCTTTACTTTATATTATTGCAAGAATAATATTTTTGTAGTAACATTCGTAGGTCTTCTAGTCCTATGAAGTTGGCTAGTACAAATTTTAAAGTAGCGGCCGCGCCCTTTTCTTCGTCCTTAGAAACACTCGTATCCCGTGATTCCGAAGAAATTTCTAAAAGTCCCGTCTTAACTTTAGCCTACGTTATGAACGGGACCTGCCTGCAGCCCGTTCCTCTAAATGACACTACACATTTACAGAATACACCAAACATGCACACTAGTTTAGGTCCAAGACACCGTACTCGTAGAACAAGGGTACGAAGAACCGGTTCACACGCGCTCTATACCAGGTACAGACATGTACCTGGGCGCTTCTCTCCTCCTCCACGGCCCGGTCTACCCGAGCCGAGGTCCAAGCCTTTAGAGGCGCCATCGGGTGGTTCCGCTTCCCGATCCGATCCGAACCCTTCGGAGAGTCTAGTAGGGCACTGGGACGCGCACTATTGCGCGATGCCGTTCCCTCTAGAAAACTTCTGAAGGTTATTCGTTTCACACGGCTTGAGGAACCCTTTAAGTTTCTCGCCGCCCCCAAACAAGGCCGGTGAAGCTGAAAATGCCAGCAATCTCTCTCCAAAAAAAAAAAGACCTGTCTGCAAAATTTCAGCGTTCTAGGTCCAGCGATTTAGGCTGTGCGATCTTGAGCGTTGTTCAGGATTTCTTTAAAAAAATATACATTTGGTATCGTTGTTAAATAGTTCGTGGTAGATGTACTGACTAAGTCAGCAAACGACCATTTTTTTATGAAGGTTAGGCAAATGACTTTGCTCTGCTTGATGTTAAACAGAAGCAGTGTCCAGATGCGAGAACAGCTAGTAGAGCGGTCACCATGGACGCTTGAAACACAAACGGTATCACGCACGCGTTTCTGACCCTAAAGTTTCAGTTCTTTTGCTTATGCCCTGTAGTTTCACTGGATCTAGTACTAACTAGAATGCAGAACTCAAGACAATGCTACAAAACTGCTTAGCGGTATAGCTAGCTATAGGGTGATATAGTGTGTTCGCCGTGCAGTTGGATTCTGGAGAGGTACTACCACTAGCCATCTGGATAACCCGCTCGCAAATTGCTTCGGTCAATTTTACAGGTACTTAAAACAAAAGAGCTTTATTACGGTACAGCTACCGCCAGCGCCTTTGTACGCGTGAAATTCGGTGCGTCGGTCGGCGTCGTAATTCCCGAAGAAAAGAAATGTTTTTTAATGATAAAAATATGTTTAAATATATAATATAGTGCCCAGCTATGATACGTTTAATTATTTATGATGATTATGAAGATGATACAATTAACGGTAATATTAAACTAGTGATATAAAATATATAGATATTCTTTTTTATTTATAAACAAAACATTACAATTATGTTGTTGCGACATGTTCATCAACCACAGAGTATTTATTGACAGAGTTATTCTGTATCTACCGGTCCTCGATCAAATTTAGAAGGACGTGCCTGCATACCACTACCGGGATATATTAACTCTGCAAGATACTCCAACGAGATTCTACCCATTTTCATAAAAACATACCGGGATAACGCTTCCCATTCTTTTGATGGTAAGTGACGGTAATGTATTTTTTCAAAGAGAGTTCGCTATTGACGATTATATATTCTATAGAATCACTGGACTTTTTTGAAGGCAGCCTGAAACTTAAGGGTTCCTCAAGCCGCGTCATCAAAACACTGTCAGATCGTTGACGGTAATGCCGAAGGTGGAAAAGCCCATCACTTTGAATTCTCGCTACTAAAAAACAGAATATCTTATGACTATCTGTTGGAACACAACAATGCTACTAATATTTGTAGTTGTTATGTCATCAGTTGATGGATTTAAAAGAGTTGCCAATCTGAAAACAGATCAAAGAGTTAGAGGTTTTATCAGTTCAGCGACTCAACAAAACATGTCTTGTCTTGTCTTTTGAGTTTAGTGCCCGATTTATTGAGGACCTCTTACTTAGCATTTCGCTTACTAACTTAACGGTGGTGAGTTCGGATTTCCGATATTTATGTTAAGCCTGGAATTTGTAGGTTGCTCCCGATTAAAGTACTATCGAATCCAGCTTAATCAGTCGAAAGATAAATGTTTGCTCTAGTGGGATCAGAAGCGTAGTTGGCAGAATTCCAAGTGTCTCAATGCCTTAAGGATGACTGTCTTTCTGTGTCAAATGAGAACGCTCTAAACACAAAAGTACACTTAGGTTCAATTCAAAGATCCGCTTTTGTCTAGTTTAAAGACAAATTGAAAAGGATTACGGTTTAAGTTTGTTAGACTTGTGTTGACGAAACAGTAATTTGTAAAGAACGGCTTACAATTACAATTACGATTACAATACTTCGTAGATCAACTATCAGCAATATTAATAAAAGAATTGAAAGAAAATTAAAGATATTTACTTTTAATTCTGTGTTTGCTGTTAACCTATAAATAGTAATAAGAGGTGCAATTAGCAATGGTCGTCGAAGATGCATGCGAACTTTTTTTTTAAGCTTGTAGTTCTAAAGGAGGAGGAGAAGTAGGAGTGGAAGAGGAATAACGTCTAAAGGACACTAGCGCCTAAAATCAGAAAGCAGTCAGATTACAAAGTCTCACTTAAAATTCATGGAGTCCATAGTTGTTTGTCTCTAAACATTTTTATTTCGCCGTAGGCTGCTTAAAGCCGTTGTGGGCGCGGCACTTGAGAGAATTGGAGCATAGCCAGCTACGTTCCCACTGGCACTTACCTCGCACCAATCTTATACGAGATTACAAAAATGGGCCAAATGGGAATTGTTTTAGACAAAATTGCTATGATCCGATGCAACGGAGTGCCCGAGCACTGCAATGTCTTATGTAACAGTTGGAAGCACTAAGTAGGGTCTGAAGTTCTATTCAGTTATCGATAAACGATTTGCAGTATACGTGAATAGTACTCTTACAAATCTATTCACGTAATTATACATATTATAACAAACGTTAGAAACCTTCTGCAGGATGTGTGGCCAGTCAAACGGAGAAAGGAGCAAATCGGCGATATACTCGCCTTTCGAGGACCGTAGTAGACCCTTAGGTCGCATTGGACCACGAGCTCGTGCGTCTTGTGACGCTACAAGCGAATTTCTAGTTCATTGCGCGGTAATACTACGGAAGTCAACGATCAGCGATCATAGAAGGAGCGTTGTGAACAGAGAAAACGCGCGTCGCACCACAATACGCCAGTGGTCATGGTTCTTCAGGCCACAAATATTATACATAAATCAATGGGCTTGTCAATTTCGATATCAGATAATACTAATATCAAAAAAAAATGTTATTATCTTAGTGTCTCTCTCTATCTCTCTAGTGTTTCGTTTTATGCAAAATCAGCTTGTAGAACTTATTGATTATCATCCTAAACTATGTCAACTGTTTTATTTATACCTTTACAAAACTGTTATTCAGAATAATCCCCTACCGCCATTGATGGGTATAGGAACTGACGCGGACAGCAGTCTGTGCCAGTTTTAAGTATTGTCCGAACCCACAGGCTTAATCCCGGCGTGGCAGGGCGTTCGTCACGCCCTGGCCCGCTGCCAGCCAGGTAATCCCACCACAGCCTGCGGTCGTGTCCCCCACTGGGGAATTACTGCATCACACTTCTTGCATAACGCATGCCGTATATCAGAGCGTAGGTGGCTGACCTCTTTGGAATGCTTCGAGACCTTATTGCATAGTCACTGAGCTAAAAGTCTATAGTTAATAATTAAAACATAACACTCCTCTTTTGAAGTAGAGAAATAACTTTTTTAATACCATCAAAATTTTCAAAAAAATACTTGTTTTACCTGAAAAAGATACGACATCTAGACACACGATAGTGTCTCAACCAATTTCGGACTGAATGAATGACTATCGTTTCTGACCTACTTATAAGATGATGACTATACAATGTCTGACTATTTCAATTCAACCGACTGAAAGTGCGCTTCAGCGGTGAGCTATAATACGCGAGCGTGATTTTAAAACACTATTTCTAAATCACTCACATTCTATGACAAAGTTATGGAGAAGCGAATAATATCTTTATACTACTGAAAAATATTTTAGTTCTGTCTACCACTATTTTCATATCAGAACATTGCCAGGCCCAAAATAGGGTAGACACCACTTTGTAGACTTTCACGTCACGCCAGGTCACGTCCCTTTCAATGAGCTAAGTAGGCAAACAGTACCTAAATCTTACCCGCTGTCTAGCGGTACTGTCTCATGACATATGATGTAGGGCTGATTCCACAACGGCGCGGCGTATAATCGATTTTCAAAAAGATTAATTAAAAATATATAAACGATCATAAATTTCGCTCGATGGTATAGTGACTTGCGCTTTCGTGTTGCGATCTTGTTAGTAATGAACCTTAAACAATACTAGTTCATGGGAAGAGTGACCAAATTTTAATATCTCGAGTTACACGCACACCGTGCCTTGTAAGAAAAAAAAAAGATTAAGTGGTTGGTTACGATTGTTGTCGTTAGAACCCGCTTTAGGCCAGCACGGGAGACTCTGGTCAAAGCCTTTGATTTATTCCAATTCATCTGGTAAAAATAGGTGTAGGATTTCATATTTCTCCCGTACCAAAACGTCTAACCTTCTAAAGTGATATTGTTCATGTGGGAAGCTTGAACTTAGCAGTGTAACGTTTTAGTCTGACGATGATGGAACAAGCACGAGCAGATTACCTTTAAAATAAACGCATCATTTGTGATCCCCAGTTTAATGGCAAGCTGTAGCATGCCTAACTGGGCCGGAACGACCAGTTATTTGTCATAATTAGCTGTTCTCATTTAACGAGTTGCCAGCATACAGCAGGTCGTTTGCAGAATGCGGCGGCGTCACTGCAAATTACTGCCGCTAACTTCTGACGGGACCTATCCGGTGCAATTAAAACATTTAACGAACGGTTCAATACGGAACTTTCACCAAGAAAGTTGGGCTGCATCTGGGAAAATGAAACGTGGCACCGCGACGACAGCTAATACAATCGGATTTAAGTTATAAATGGAGACCGTATTTTTGAGTTTGACAAGTTTTAAGACTCACCTCAGTTTTTCTGTAATGCAAATGTTAAAGTAAAAGTTGAATTAATTTTATTTTTATTTTGTGAGCTCACTTTCAGTAGTATTTTTAAATAGGTTCAAATGTGAAGATAAAATAATATGTAAAATTAATGCGATTACGTACGTGTAATGTGTTTCATTTCAATGTGTACCTATAAGTGTTTTGAATTTTTGTATGTACTGTTTATAAATTATATATTATAAGTATTATTGCGTATTGTTGTGTTTACTCATATTATTTATTATACATATTTTTTACGTAACTACTTGTCATAGGTACATAAATGCAATTTATATGCCTAAATTGAATAAAGAATTTGCATTTCATTCCGAACACTGCAAGCTTTGATAATGCGTATTTGTTTATGTTGTTGTTATTATTGCTTTTGTGTTATGTATGATGCTGTGTACGTGATGAAGTACCAAATAAACTTGTCGTCTTTCTATCTATTTATTTATTTTTTATTAGGTACACAAAACAAATAAAAATTAAAAAATAACAAAAAAGCATGATAAGAAATAAGAGCTAAATTTCAATCTAAAACATGTGCACACAACATTATAACGTTCAAGTTAAAGTTTACCTAATCTAAAACTATATCTAATTAAAAATGAATTATATATAGACATAGAATGGTGAATAATAAAATTAACAAATTGAAAACTTGTTCTAGGTTAATGTTGACAACTTTATGAAGTTTTCTTAATAATTGGGAGATGTCGAGTCGAGAATTTCCCGGCCATTTTTTTTAAATTTATGTATTTTCATGGAAAATATGTCGATGTTGTTATTAAGTGCAACCAGTTCATTGTATAGACTGCATATTCTGACAATGGAATTGTAATTGATGTATTATTTTTATAGACATTTAGTACAAAAGTCTTAGGCGCCCGGATGTAATACAAAGTATTTTTTTTTTTTTTGCTTTATTTGAATTAAAAAAAGCAATTCTATCGAACCAGTTACCAATATACTGGGAGTGAGTTCAAGAGAATGTTAGACTTTGCCTATACCTTATGTCGGACTATTCAGCCGCTTAAATTGGACACACATTGCAACGTTGCCGTAGTGTCCGCATTATTAAAATTTCGTGAACGCGTTCCCACGATTTCTGGCCAGTTGCCAGGCCGCAGGTAATCCGCCGGACCGTTGATATCCTTTCTTCGGAGTTAAGGGGACTTTGGTGTATCGTCACCTCATAACTCAAACAAACAAAATTAACTATGAGACAATTTATATTGTTTTCTCGAGTTTACGCTTAAAGTTTTCTTACGAATCTACTCGCGTTTAATTTTAACGGCCGAGGAGTGTAAAGTTATAGATCTGGAGTCAAGGGGTATGGAAATATAACTTCGTGGATTTTGAGTAGCCATTAAATAACAATTGAAGAACTGCAACATTAGAACAGCAGATAGAGAAGATATGTAGCAGAGAGAGAAGATGTTCTCACCTTTATTTACTTGCTTAAACTGTCACTTTTTTCAGAATATGATCTTATGATTACAAGATGAATAAAGACTTCCTTTGTTAGGATCAAAACAAAAAACGACCATAAAAAACACTTGACGCGCGAATTTAAGACAAAGCCCCCCAAAAATGAATAACCAACAACAACAGATTACTCGAACGCAATATTCTGGGGAAACATTTAATTCGGCCAATCCCGTGGCGGCATCGAAAGTAAACTTTCGCCGACTTGAGTTATATCGCTCGGCTTATCACCGAGCCGGTTGATCCGTCAGCACGCGGCGCACACACGCGCCGCCCAAACGTGGGCCTACCGTAATCCTACCTCTCCAGTGGGACGCCACACTCCCCTTAAAAAGGTAAACTCGATCCAATCCACAAGGTGTTGGATTTTCTTGACAAATTCGCATTATATTTCTGCGATTGTCCGCGCCCGTAAAAGGAAAAGGGTCAGTTTTATTGCCGGCTACGGAAACGTGCGACGGTTAGTTAAACAAGGAAAATTGACGTTTCGCAATAAAAATTATGCCCTCCCTTATAGCTCCTTAGTAAAAGGCCTTAATAAAATTTTGCTGGGCGAAAATAAAAGGAACCTTAAAGGAGAGAAATTCCTCGGAGATAAATAGACATTTTTTACAACAAGCTTGCTCAGTCTTCTACTCGTCTGATAGTATGCAACAATAGGACAAAGGATGGACTTCCTCACACGCCATTCTCACTGAGATCAAACTTCAAACGTATATCAACATCTCAACATCTCTTAACCTAGGCCAAGTAAAAGTATCAAAAACATAACTCTGATTTCCTTTTCTTTAATTAGGTTTTAATAAATTAAACAATCTTACCCACAACAATCTTCAGTTTTCTCAATGCGAATGTTTGCGCTCTCGGCGATTTTTGTTCGGTGCCTCTCAAAGAGCCAAACCATTTGTCAGCGGTGCTCAAGCTTTTGTCTTTTAGCTTGCCAGATTTATCTTTGGTGAATAGAAAGGAGTTCATTATTTACACTGTTATTGTTGGGAAGTTCTAACTTCAGTAGCTTGATCGTAAATTAGTTGAAAGTTTAATGCGAAATGTTTTATTTGTAGCGAAAAAAGCTTGGTGTTTTGAAGTCTTGGGAAAGTATGTTTCTTGTAATTGAAAATTGTACAGCACAGTTTTACTATATGGATACAAACCTATATATGACAACATCATTACTTTTAAATGTTTCTTTATAATGATAAAAATTAAATTCTACTATTTTTATCGTCAATAATCTATATTAGTAAACTATATAACAAAATTGTACTATATTCCTAAAAACACAAATGTTGAAAACCACGATAGCTCAATTGGAAGAGCACCTGACCCGGAATGTCAGAAGGGTGCAGGTTCAAATCCTGCTCGTGGAAATTTTTTCAACATTTGTGTTTATATAATTTGTTCGCAACAAAATTTGCGTTAAAAATTATTTTGAACATTTATAAATAGCTTGCTTACTCCTTAACTCATCTTTAATATTTGTAAAAATATTATGATCGGATGTTAGTGACGGTAGTTGTTGACATTGAATGGGCGCCTTTGGCTTTCAAAGTAAAAAGTGTTAAATAATTTCGGCGGGCTGGTTAGAACCACGATAGCTCAATTGGAAGAGCACCTGACCCGGAATGTCAGAAGGGTGCAGGTTCAAATCCTGCTCGTGGAAATTTTTTCAACATTTGTGTTTTTATAATGTGTTCGCAAAAAAATTTGCGTTAAAAAACTATTTGAACATCTATATTCCTAAATTATTTTTTTATACAATACGAGTAATCAAAAGGTCAGGTCTCCTATGTTTGTTAACGCAACTACAGCGAAACGGGCATTGTATTAAAATACGTCAAAACAATTTCAAAGCCAATCATATTCACCAGATAACAATTTGTAAAGTTACGTAGTGGATGAAAAGTTTCTGCCTGAATAATCTCATATAATCTTTATTCCCACTATTCCCGTGTCGGTTCATTGTCGCACTCACACAATAGGCTTTCCTGTTTCATGGAAGTCACAAAAGTGTTGGTGATACATGTTTCAAACTGTTAGGTAGTCCCCATTAATATGAATAATGTTTCAACTTCAGTGCATTTTACAATAAAACCGCACCTGCCGTTGGATTTTTAAACATATGTATATCCAGTACCTACATGGCGTATGCAACTGTGCCGAAAGATCGGATACTCACACACAACAAAATCATGGGAATAATCCCGTTAATAATAGTTATTCTAAAAATTTCATTTCATCATCAATTTTGTTTTATAATGTTTTTAAATTTAGTTAAATTTTTAAAGTTAATACTTGTTAACGTTTTGTCAACCTTATTTCCCAATACTACTAACAAAATATCGGAAACAGAAAATATGAAAGTACAAATCCCACAAAGGTTGGCATCGTCAAACACTTTTTCAAATTTAAACATAAAAGAGTAATCCGCCACAAATTAGTGTACGTATAACTTGCTAGCTGTACAGACGTGTGGTTTTACTCTTCGTTAGCGACCACTGCAGGCTGACTGAAAACGATATGTATTCAGTCAGCCTGTCTCATTAGCAGCTGGATAAACATTTTGCTAAATTAATAGGAAACATTTTAAGCGTCCCTAACCGAACGGAGAGATTTTGAGTCGGATGTAAAAACTTGAGGTCAACAGCATCATCATCATCATCATCATCATTGTGATATAGTGAATTACACTATCAGCACGTACTCAATAGTACGTGATAATTAAGGTCTTCCTGATTGACAAGGCGTCCTTCCTCTAGTCACGTATAAACGTGATGTTAATTAGTATTTAAGATGATACACTAGAGGATAAAGATTATTCATTAAACGCAAGAGATTGTTTCATTTCGGGTCTACGTCTCAACACCATTACATGGCGACCGTGACAGTGCTGCCTGTCGGCGGCGCTGCGAGCAAATGGTTTCAAATTAAATAAAAAATAGTGAAAAACTTTAAAAAAAAACCGTGATGAGAAATGTGAAGAACTAAAAAGAACATTAAAACTGAGTGACAATTAAAGTGTTAAATATTAAAAGTGATGTGAAGTGCAAAAAAAAAAAAAAAGCCTTTTAAAAGACTATATTAATTAAATTATACTTTACTCTAATATGAAATTCATAAATAAATAATAAATACTTAATAATAATACGAAAGAAAAATAAACTCAAGTTCAAATTGACTAATTTGGCTGATAAAATTATGGACAATAGCGGAAAGTGAAAAGCTGAAGGTAAAATGCTGGGTGCCGGGTGATGATGGTGTCCGATAAGGATGCAGCTGGGAGACGAAGGTGTTCGATGAGGTGATTATGCAGCTAAGAGACGTCAGATGCAGTTCCAAATATCAACTATCACGTAACATTTTTTTTTTGTAACTACTTAATTGTCAATTTTAGATTCTGACTATTTTTTTAATTTAATAATTTCTGATTACGTCAAAAGTTTATTAATCTAATTATTAAAATTTATAAATGAACTGTAGACTGTGTATACTTGTCAAATTACAGATGTTTAATTAAAGAATAGATTAAAATATATATTATTAATAATCAAATGAGTTTTAAATGTACTGGGGTAATGTAATCGTTAGTAATAGTTGAGAAAAACATTATAGAAATAAGAAGATAGTAAGGGTTAAATGGTTGTTGACGATACGTACAATGAATAGAAGCAGTAGTTTTAAGTGAAATGTCTACGGAAACATATGGTGAAAGGAAAAGACAATGAAATGAATGTTATAAAATGGTATAACAATAATAAAAATAAAAGCAAATTTGAAAATAGAATTGTAAAAGTAATTTTATTTGAATTATTAATTATTGACAAAATTGTTTAGTGAGTCTTGTAAAGAGTTAAATTACAAGTCAATATAAAAGTTTTGTGATCATTTTTAAGAAAAATTATTGTTATTGTCCGTAATTTTAAAATCTGAAATCGATAAAGCATGTTAATAACATTGTTTTTAATTAGGTCTTACGAAGACCACCGGTATTGTTGTTCATGTTATTCGTAGTCATCAAAACCGCGTGAACATGAGACGTAGCGCATATTGCATTATAATAATAATAGAATTAGTTACAGATAAGCAGTCATTCGAGACTTCATTTACAAATTAAGAAGCAGAAGCTTACACATAATCTAAAGTTACCGTTGTTATGTTATCATTGTCATTGAAATAGAATGCAAAGTGTTGAAATAGTTGTAAATTGTATTTAATGTGAATTGTAATTTGAAAAATTAATGTTTAGAAATGTTTTGCTTGGAAAATTGAATAGTTTCAAAAATAAATTGTATTATTTTTTTGCTTATTATAACTTAAAAATAGGAAAATAAATTTTGGTTGGTTCATACATAAATTAGAAACAGAATTCAATAAATTATAGAGATAAACATAGATATGACGATAGTATTAGCTTTGTATTAAAAATCTTTTATTAACGTTTAAGTTGATGATTAGGTACATTGCAATAATATTTTACTGGATATGACGAATTTATAAATGACTAGGTAATAGAATGTTAAGTTGTTGTATAATGTTGGACACAAGTCAATGAATTAGTAATTTTACTTTTGGATTGATCACCCAGAAGTTGAATCTATTTGTTGAGTTTGACGGATCGTAAGGTGTTGTAGGAAATGAAGGATTTTTAAATATGATTAAGATGAAGTAAGGTAGAAGGGTAGTAAGTTCAGGGTACGAATCCTTCATTCGATCATAGCAGAAACGAGATTTCTCTGTGAGAATAGTTGGAGACAGCTCATGACGAAGGCACGCGCAGACGTAGCGTCAGAGTACATAGTCTTAAAATAATGTCCCTAGAATAAAAGTAAATAATTAATATGTGCACCAAGGTGACACTAATGGTAATAAGTACCAATAAAATAATGATGTTCAGAGTCGACTTTAAATAAATAATAATGTAAAGAAGAGATGATTAGGAGGTATTGTAATAAAGGGATACAATGTGAAATATGAGAAATAGGTACATAAAGAGAGATGTTGTAATAAATATAAGTATATTTGTATCGTTACGAATACTATTGTGACTAAGTGGATAGGCCACATCCACGAAATACGGATTATGACAAATAAAGAATACCGAAATGAAATATGTGAAAAACAGATAAGTATGTCATGTTAAGATAATCGAATTTTCAATATTGAAATATGTTTAAAGAGATGAGATGAGAATGTAAAGTAGTCAACAGCCATCTATGATGTAGTAAGTTTAATGTAAAAATATTAAAGAATAATAAAGAATATATAGTTCATAAGAATAGGACTAAGATATTTAGAAAATAAGAGTTTACTTTTCAGGGAAGGGATGCCTAGCCTTTTCAGGGGAGGTGTGATATAGTGAATTACACTATCAGCACGTACTCAATAGTACGTGATAATTAAGGTCTTCCTGATTGACAAGGCGTCCTTCCTCTAGTCACGTATAAACGTGATGTTAATTAGTATTTAAGATGATACACTAGAGGATAAAGATTATTCATTAAACGCAAGAGATTGTTTCATTTCGGGTCTACGTCTCAACACCATTACATCATCATCATCATCATCAGCCTACACTGGGTCACTGCTTGACATAATGGTTCATATAACGTAACGTGAATCCAGACCTGAGAAAAGTTAAGCTAAATTAGCTTTCTGAATGAACAGGATGGGGCTATTTATGAGGTACTAGCTGACCAGCGGACTTCGTACCGCTTTAACAGTTTCCATGACAACAAAACAAACAAATCATTCGTCAGCTTAAGAACACCCGTATCCCATGATGGACCCGGTAGGTGGCGCTGCTATAGCTAATATAATTGTGAATCTTAACCATTCTTGAATCCACTTAAACACATACAGAAAATTTCATCCAAATCTTTCCAGCCGTTTAGAAGGAGTTCAATAACATACATACGCACAGAAGATTTATATATATAAAGATTAACTGCATATTAACGAATATATATATAAATGCGCAAATAGTTTGTCTACTTATTTCTTATTAAATTAATTATAAAAACACCCCTTAAACTGTTTTTATAGGGATTTTGGTAAATTGGACTCATCAATCTTAACTCTTTTATTAAAAATAAACGACTGCTATTTTAGAAATTGAGCAAAGAATTGGCTATACGTACACAACTAAAGAAGTTTGTGACCTTGCCCCAAGACCCAAAAGAGTCATGTTGCTTAGTAATCCAAGATCTTATCAAAGCATCGCAAAACCCTGCTTTAGTCGTAGTGCCAGAGCAGATAGTGACATCGAATTAGCCACGATTGGCATCTCCATCTCAATCGAAGTAGAGGCAAATCGCGATGCTTCGTGATAGGATCGAAGCGAAAGTAAAGGAGATAACAATAGACGTAATTGGCGGATCGGCGCCGTGGGCTCTGCAGATACGGGTCAATTAGCTGCAGCCATGGGCACGTCGAAGGCAAACGACTTGGAACGAAACGACATAATGCATACGTTCGGTGTTCGATTGAAAAACTTGTATAAAGTAGAGTCAGTCACTGAGTGACTGACTCATCATAATACCCATCAATTGTAGTGATGACTTGATTTCAATGATGGAGGTTTTTGCCCAGCATTGGGACAGTTATAAACTTACTATATCATCTTACCGCTGGGCTCAAGTGTACGATTTTAAATCTCACCGGTGATCTCGATATTAATAGTGACATGAAATACACACTATGAAAATTCATATTTTCTAAATAAATTTTTTTATTATTTACAAACAAAGAAAAGAAACTTTAATTACTTAAAATTAAACTTATAAAACCTATAAACTATAACTACTACTAACTACCAATTAAAAATTTGCCCCAAATCATCCCCATCAGGCAGACAATTTGACAATTAAGATACTTATCGTTCACAGATTTTCGGCGTCAAAACTAAGTTACCAGTTATCGTATGACTACAACCAGAGACATATGAGGGAGACATTTCCAGTTCTGTCACCCATCTTGTAACCAAGCATTGTAAAAGTTGGTTAACTTGCATGATCGCAACCCTATACATACACACTATCAAGCTCCTAAAAACATATATTACAATTACATAATTACACGTAGTTCCTGAAGCATCGTAAGGCTAGGGCCACACCAAGATTAAATTCTTTCGCGGAAGATGCGTGGCGGAACGTCAATACACTTCATTGCATATAATTTGCTGTCATCGGACACACTGCTCGAGAACGGTGGGCCTTACACAAATATCTATCGTATTCGTATCATAAATAGGAATAGTCTTTGGACATTGATACAGCGCCAGAACGCCCTTTAAATGGAGCTATCAATCGTAATAACTATTTAACTAACAGTCATTTTTATCGGTTTTATACTTCATCTACTAGATAAAAGATCCAGAACAAAAATGCATCTCGATGACATCAGTGGTCGTGTTTGCGGTATGAGCAAAAATTTAAATTTCGAATAACAAAATCTGAAAAAACATTGGATAGCATTATTTATCGAAAGTTTTATGACATAACTTCTCTCAAACTTAAAGTTACGATTTCCAAGTCCGTGCTAGGCCTACGGTTGTCCGTTCGAGGACTTCTCGACGGACGTTCCGCGTCATGTGGCCCCGGCCTTATGATAGGTCTCGGATAATTGCTACAAATCCAGAGCGTTGCTTCATAATCTAATCTGATTAATCGAGGAATCTGATATGTTGTACTCGTATCTCAGCCAATTAATTATTTAACGGTAATTGATAGGTGATGCCTAATTGCCTAATATAATAAATATAGTTATTGCTTGTCAGTTTCACGGAACAAGTTGTTATTGATACCCACATTGTTATGATCATTATTATTTGTGTGTTTACTAATAAAAATTAACGAATCGGTAAGCGAGTACTCGGAGGCTTGGATTCATTTCCCAAGTGGGCAAAGTATGTTTCATACGGAGGTTCCGATGACTAATTTATCCCACGGCTGGGCAAAAGTTTTCATCATTGAAATCAAGTCTTCGCTACAATTTACGGTATTGGGTTAATCATCATGCTTGCCAAATGTGGGTTGGTATGAAAGACACGGCATGAAAGAGAGTAATTATTTAAAAAAAACCCGTGTTGTGTCAAAAAGCACTTTGATCGACCTGGGAGTCGGGCGCCGAGCATATTGCCGATTGGTCAGTGACGCGAGACAACATAAAAAACGATCAACCACCAAAAATATATTCCACAGCAAAATTTTTGCAGTTTACCTGTAATCCATCAGTTGGCAATATCAGTTTTTGTTGACCTGTGTCAATACTTTAATGTTAGATTGGAAAAGTACTCGCGTGAGCAAAGTCAGCTGATATTCGCTATTCATACAATTAAAGCACACACTGCTTTACCACAAAACGATTTATGAAGTTGTTAATAATAAAGCAGATGCGTTTCTCTTATTTGTCAATAACGACGAGTATTTCAGATAGCAACACATTCAACACGATATTTATTATTAAAACACTTTTTTTTGTTTAAAACCTCTAAAGGCGTACCACTTATTTTTCTAAAGGTATATTAAAAAGAACTAAAAAGTTTTAATCTGACAGAAAAAAGGTTTCATGCGTGATTATTAAGTCATCAAAAAATTTGATGCGTGCGCGCCGAGGGCCACTCAGGATTAAGGGCCGAGATGCGGCTTAAGGGATCCACCAAACACTCCTTATTCGATAGGAGGTGTCACGCCGGAAAAATGGGCTTAAAGGCTTTGCCGCCGCCATGACAGTTTTGTTGACAATGTTTATAGACAATGCGTTGACGGTCGCTTATATAAAAATATCAAGAGTGATTCCAGGTAGACACATAATAAGATTTTGAGTTCTGTCTCTTTCACTTTCTTTATATACAAATAAACACAGAAATAATAATCAAAACATGAGTGTTGTCACTAAAATTTTCACAAAAAGTTTGCCTTTCCTCAAACATGATAGTTAGTGATGATATTGCCAGAGATTCCTTCTCCACTTGGGAGCTAGCTATCTTACCCATAAGTGCCAGAAAACAACCAAGCATACAAGATGGTGACAGCTAGTTAGGCGTTAGCCTCCACCACCCAGTTCAAACGATTCCTATCACCAAGTATACCGAGCACAATCCGTACAATCACTGGGAATTGTCCCCGAAGCCTCTTGATAAAAGAATTTGGCGGTCTAACCATTAAACCTCAAAGAAGGATAGTAGTCATCAGTAAATCCAATGTCAAGCAAAATAAAACCACAGTAACTTTTGTTGCGAATTAATTTTGGTTCGAATCCCGCTCGTGGAAATTTTTTCAACACTTTTGCAACATAATTAAAAAAAAAAAAACAAAATATACCTGACTGCAATTATGGGAGATTAATGGTTATCGTGTCTCTTTAACGTCATATTTACAGGACACGAAAACAGCATAAAACATAAAAAAGTAGGGTAGCAACTCCCAAACTGACACTGTATCACATTAAAAAAATAAAATGAGTAATGCTCGGCAATCACGTGGATTCCGCTGCCAGGCAGGATTTTTGCATTCATATTATGATATGTGGGTCAGGGACTCTGCAGGGAATTGGGTCAGGCTGAGCTGACGCGTACTTCACAGAAGTTGCCAAGTATGTTCAGCTGACACTGAAGCCCATGTTAGATTATGCTTTTATAGTAATTGGCTCTAAAACTAGCTAATAAAAAAGGAAATGTTTCGTGACTTAGCCATTTACTCGTATTTTCTTGATATAAAACTCTATATTACAAATTCCATATTATTACATATAATTCTTTTATTTTCATTCCGCAACGGAGATTCGATTGCTCGATATCTGACTTAATAAATAAAAATAAGAATCATTTTCACTATAAGATAAACATGCAAAAGAAATACAGAGAATTTACAACTAAGCTTAATTTTGAAAAAGACAAAGTGTTGCAATAATTGCACGAGCGGGATTCGAGCCCGCACTCCATGACATGCCGGGTCAAGCTTAAATATAATTTAATGGTAATATAATTTAATTATAATTTAAAACAATTTAATGGTAAGTGTAGAATAAATACGTAGCACAGTTCACCAGAAATCCTCAACCACAGAGGAACTGGCAATCTTACCTCGAACTGCCGGAACACAACAATATTTTGATTCATAACGAATAACAAAAAACATAAATAAAATATTAATTAAAATATGATAGTGTGTGAAAGTGTAATATATTCTCATAAAAGCAAATGTAAAATTCTTATGACAAATAAAGTTCTTAAACCTCAAATATAAGAAAAAAGCAAAGTCCAAATTAAACTCTATTATACGCGTTTTCCTACATTTTATTTTGCAAAGAAAAACGAACGCGTGGTGGGTAGCCTACAGAATAATTAATTTTATTTTTCCCGAATTAATGGGAGCTCTCGTCCCCTCCGCCATTGACCGACATTTTAATCGACCCGAATCATTTTAATCTAGTTACAACCCATCTTTAGGGTAAACAACGAAATAATAAGGGAGCTACAGAGGGCAACTGGCCGGAAATGTTGGGACAACATCGTTTGTGGGTGAAATGACTGGGAAAATATGTTTTCATTTTATACTACTTAATACAGGACGTACCTACTTCAAACAAAATCACTCAGGTTTGAGCGCCGTTCCTTTTACCTTAAATAAATGTGCTTCCGGGAGGTAACTGTGAAGGCTTTAAAAGTTATGACTTACTTTTTTCAACAAGCTCTCGATGACGCAACAAAAACTGCCTGAAATAAATAAATTTATCATCAGTTCAATCATGGTTTAGTTTTTGGGAGAACCAGATACTGAGAAGAATAAATTATGTGTCAATTCACAAAAACAACCTGCACCTGCGTGACAATCGGTGTTTTTTGACTTTTTTTTTATCTTAGTTACTGAGGTAAGTAAAGATTACTCTTTAGCAGTTTCTGGCGCTCCATCTATCAGCTAGCTTTCCTTTTACATATTTTTGTAGCCAGTCACATTCAAATCCCATAGATTTCTGCAGTGTTAGATACAAAATAATAAATAGACAACAGAATCAAATATCCATCCACCACATTGTGCGAAAACTTACAAAGATTTTCCCAACTGCACTCTCATACACAACCTGGAGGCTCAATGGCAAGTTTATGGCCAAATCCCGATTCTCATAGCGACCGATAGCGAGTCGACCGGCCAACTTTATATCCCAATAAAACCATATTCCTTCTCATAAACATTGATCCGCCCAGGAGATATCTTAATGGCCCCCAAGAAGGAAGACGTTACATATTTTTAGATGTCTTTCATACTATATGGATATCCGAACGTAGCCCAAATCATTTACGAAGTGCTTTTGTGATACATGCGGCCTGTCTGTGGGGAGTATCCGAATACTCTCTTTATTCTGTACCAAAGACGAAAAAAGAATTGTGCAATATCGGCCCTATACGAAAATATTGAGTTAAAAAGTAAAATGAGGGCCTATTTCCTCATATTGTGTTGATGGCGTGACATCATGGATCTTTTTCTTATTGATATAAAAATATAATTGTGAGTTGAATTTCATATCTCTTTGATAATTATGGTTTTATAACGACTGTAATCTTCCGTCTTCCAACCTTCCGGCTTACCGTGATTTCAGGTACCGACCGCGACTAATCATACCATGTCCGTGCTAGGAACGTGTCAGGCAAAAAAAATCTTTGTATTGAGAAGTGTGCACGGAGCGTATCGCCACCAGGAAAATATTTTCGCCACCAATTGTTGACGTTTGTCATAAAACCCGTTATGCTTTCCGTGCCTGATACGTTCGCAGTACAGTGATGGTATGAAACGGTCTAATGAGCAGAGCCCTTTACCGATCTTTGCAAAGAACGCATGACTCATCATAAGTACTAGTTGTTCAATTGATATCAAATTAAAGGACTTTATAAACCTTTTTGGAAACCTCATCTCTCTCGTTACGGCATACAATATTATCTTTCCAACGATTCGATGCTCGATGCTAATTACTCGATAAACGGAGTCAAATATCGCTATTCATCGATATATTAGACAGACCTTTATGAAGTTGTGGTTGTGGCGTACAATAATACCTTTTCTCCTGAGTCTCTGTGGGCAAAACAATGACGGCGACGTTAGAGGACTACAGAAGGACTCGACCTAACAGTCTGGAAAGCGATTTAATCAATTACCTATACAAGCTTA
Organism: Eudonia mercurella; assembly: GCA_963082485.1. Classification (NCBI taxonomy): domain Eukaryota; kingdom Metazoa; phylum Arthropoda; class Insecta; order Lepidoptera; family Crambidae; genus Eudonia; species Eudonia mercurella. The sequence continues at coordinate 11,892,344 of OY720041.1, forward strand.
CAATGCCGTCACAAAGGGGGCACTGGAGTAACTTGTTTTGGGCCGCACTGTATATTATGTTTGCTGGCTTGAAACACAATGTTGACAAAAGCCGTGTTTACTGTACATATCAAGACTTGTGACTCATTTAAAGTACATTATTCATTAAAATCACTTATATTGGTACAATATAAACACTTTTTTCTAGTATAACAGGATGTTTAAATACTATTCATTTTGTAATAAACTCCTAAAATAACTGAATATATAGACTAATTTTTTTTTTTTAATCACAGATTTCGCAGTCCCCGCAAGAATCGGAGCATTGAAAATGAATACAACAGTTTACGAAAAAAAAACATTTTATTTTAAATAACACAATTCCAACTTGAATGCACTTTTCGCCTGCATTATTACCATGATGATCGGTCAATAATCAAAGAAGCTACACCCGTTTTTCTACAATACCAAATCTAAAGAAACCTACAGGTCACAATTATTAACCGATTTTCAAAATTTTTTCGCCATTTTGTAGCTAAACTACCCTAGGACCCTTTTTTTTATTTTTTCTTAAGTCAGTTTTTTTTTAATATTTACAATTTAGTATACAAACACCCCCCAAAAAACCCGAATTTTTTTACATTTTTCAAAATTACAAAAAGAGTTTCCAGCTAATTTTCAAAATTCAAACGCTCACACGTGTCTCGATAAATTCCTCAACTCATGGTATTCATTCCATCTCGATTCTCTCAAAATCCTCGAAGCTATGGTCAAAAATACGTCTCAGGCGATTTGCATCTGATAACCATTTTCAATGGTAAAATATATTACGCTTAATTTCAAATAGATTAGTTGGTATATAATTTGGTTTAGTCAACAGTTTAAATGATTAGTTATAACTACCACTCTGCTCAATACCAGCTTACATCTTCGAAGATACAATCACGAATGTACTTATCTTATTAGCAAGGCAGCACTTTGTGACCTGTTTACCTAACTGCCCAACGTTGGTAGAAACAATAACCCTTCAACTTAGTTTAATTGCTTCACGACACTTCTTACTTTGGTTTTGATTTCCGAGGATTATCCTAAATTCAATTGGAAAGCATTAAAATATAAACAAAGACGAACAATGGGAGCGGCGTCAATGAATGGGCCGGGACAAAGTGGGAATCCGTAATAAAAACAGAATAAGCAGACGAAAAGGCCATCTAATTAAATGAGGAACAAACACGGTATTAGGGTCAACACTCGCCCGGAGACCTCTCTGCTTCATTGTTAGATTATAAAGCTGGCGATACGCTGGACTAAACCAAAAACCTACAAAATTGCTGCAAGGTTTTCTTTGTTACCATACTAAATCATGTTATAATAAAAACAACTTCAGCACTTCTTCAGCGTCTATGTCAAAGTGTTTTGCAAAGAGCGCGGTCAGGTTTATACCTGAAGAAAACATATGTTACAAATGAGAAGTTTAAAAAGTATAAGTAACTGTATTTAATCTATATATTAATACGTGAAGCAAAAACTTTGTACCCGTTTTTACGAAAATTGCGCGCACGGAGGAGTATGAAATTTCGCACACTTATAGTTTATATAAAGAAGGTTATCTGAGTGACTTTTTTTTTTATTATGCATAAAAAATACATAACACACACTGCCATGTATTTGACACACACGTATTGTTTGTCTTTAATGCGGTGCGGCCGACATCTGTCAATGCCAATCCAAACCATGAATCCAAACTCACATTCTATCTTTTTAAATTTTTCATTGCTTAGGGTACAATCCGCGCAGCCTTAATAAAATTACGGTCGAATTTCGACCACTGGGCGACCACTAGTAATAATACATACATGTCAATCAGAGTCTACTTTGATGATTATTTAAAAGCTAGATATTGCTTGAAGAAAACACTATTACCTTTTCTCGTTTCAGTTTTCATATATCTATTTCTAGTTTAAAATAAAATGATTGTTGGTCAATTGTAACAAGATAAGTTAAAAAAAATATAAAATTACAAACAAATACGCCGTTATTTCCGCCCGCTACGACCACGGACTAACGGCTCAGTATTGAATGCCCTTCATTTTAATTATGTTTTCGTCGGAGACATGAAGAGCCTTCGGAGGCAAGTTGGCTTTGTCGTCGCGGCAGCTCTTTTCTTGGCTTCTACAAATTAACTTAGACAAGTTCGTTTGCAAGAATAAAATAAGAATCCACGTCTCTTAGTGAGTTTTTGTATTTCTTATTGTTTGTAGTTCTAAGGATTTTCTTTATGAAAGAGGTTTTTCTGCTTATAGCCTTCGCTACCAGAAGCTAGATTACTTTGGCCACGTAACATAATTGATATATGAACCTAAAATCGTAGATCCGTGTGATACGATTGACTAGATTCGGAACTGTGTCTCTGAATACGGTGTTTAGAATTAACAACGTGTTTAAAATTAGTTTAATATATTGTGTCTTTACAAAAGATCCTCGAACGTCCAATAGTCGTTTTCCAAACAGGTAACCATATTTGTTTCCAGATAGTGAAAGTTAAAACTGTTCCAAAGAAAGATCTGGAAGAGATCGCTTGTAGCGATTATACCGCCTTTGCCCATACTAGCTTTGAGGTTATGAGTAACTGTTTTTTTGTTTTCATTTTTATATGTTAAAAAAACGTAGTTGTAAGGGTAAAAAAGTCGTAGTGGTAGTAAGGGTCACAGACGGCGCCAATTTAACTGCACTTTCATGAACCGACACCCCATTCAAACAACGCTTTATTGTGAACACGAATAATCAAACGGCGCAGCCGAACCCCAGTCGCATTTGATTTGTTGCGGTTGCAAGCCCCTTCTGCACGGCCTGCATACCCTGTTACACTATGTTCAATTAACTTCGGGCAGCTGCTTTCATGTCAAAGATTAAAAACGTAGATGAGAGCATCGACGAATTTAGATTCAATGCCTACACTTTGACCTGGGGGGGCGATTTTTGAACCGGTGACTAATTCTCACGCTATGATATTAATTGTAAGTGCTCCTTTTTCTCTTATTCAAAGTCACTGCTAACTTATTTTGACATAGAAAATTCACCAATGGTAGGCACGTACTTATCTGAATAATCAAATTGTAATTAATGCAAAAAACATATATATATTTCATTGTGTATTTCATTGTGCGCATCGAGAAGCTCGATGGCGCAGTGGTTAATGCGTCCGGTCTGCGAATGCCGAGGTTAAGCAGCTTTGAAAAGGCCGGTCATCGGATGGGTGAACAAAATTTTATCATCTCGAGCTTCTCCGTGCTTCGGAAGGCATGTTAAGCCGTTGGTCCCGGCTGCATTAGCAGTTGTTAACAACCACCAATCCGCACTGGGCCCGCGTGGTGGTTTATGGCTCGTTATCCCTCCTAAGGGAAGGCTCATGACCCAGCCGTGGGGACATAAAATGAGCTGATGATGGTTGTGTATTACATACAACTTTTTATTTCGAGATCACCGTTATTCGTTCTTGCCGTTATTCGTTGCCCTTTCAAATAAGCCAAATATACATAACGGGTACGTTCGCTAATAATAGTTAAACGGCTAAGTGAATTATTTAACTTTAATAAAATCAAAGTTAATAGGAAGATCGCACTTGTACAAATAAACCCCGACAAGGTTTCCGTGTTAAGCAATGTTGTTTTTAAGTTGTAAATGTTTTGAACAAATTGTAGTGTGTGACTCACCTTATCTCTTAAGGATATACTAAGCCAATAATAATCATACTTCAAAGTTTTCCTAGCTCTCCCGGTCGTCCCACAGTGCATGGCAACCCTGCCAGGTATTAAAAAAGGACGGGTTTACTGTTTGTACGTCACATTAACGTGTACTTTCTGTTTCAGGTATGCAATAAGGTGTTCGGCAACGCGTCGGCTCTCGCGAAACACAAACTGACACACAGCGATGAGAGGAAGTACGTATGCATCACGTGCGCGAAGGCTTTCAAAAGACAAGACCATCTGTGAGTATCAATTCTATACTCTATGTTTTTCTGGACGCTCAAAACTTAGACCTAGCTGCAAAAAGGTTTTTCATATTCATTACTTTAAACACGCTTTTCGTTACATTTTTTGCTCGTGCTTTAGTACTTTTTATGTTCAGCCATCTTCAGTTCATACTAATCAGTTCTGCATCAGAATAATGTTCTAAATGTTTTGTGCCTTATAAATAAACAAAGAATCCGAATAGTTATTCCGTGTTCTTTTCCTGTCATTTAAACGTCATTTCAAATTAGAGTAAAAGAGACAAAACACGGATAACTATTCGGACCTTAGTCTTTGTTTATTTGTAAGGCACTGTAAGTATGTTGTTACCTATTTCATTTTTAAAAAAGGAATCTTAACTACATGTTGTCGCATCTGCGTTAGCCAGCTTTCGTTCTTTGCCAGTACAAGCCTAACACATGTTGGCGGCGCAAGGTGTCACCTTTATCGGCGTTTACATCGCATGAATATTGATGAGGCACTGTGTCCACGATGCTCATGTATTGACTAAGCTGCGGTCATGTTCTCCTGACCCACATCCCAGTAATGGTGGCGGCAAAGTAACTTGTTGTCTAAGGATCTAATATGTACCATGGCTTAAATTTTTTTTTAAATATAACAGCGATAGAAGGGTTTGGGAGAGGCCTTGGGACGAAATTGGCTAAATAAATTAGTATGAAATGTTTCAATTGACAGTAACATCCTTATCAGTTTATAGGCTAAAACGTTAATTTTAAAATAATTTTGCTGATTTCGTTTTTATTGGCATCACCCGAAAACCGTTAGAGGGATTTCTAAAAAAATATAGACAACCTTCAACATGTAACCAAATTCAATATGGAAATTTCGGAAAATATGTACTCTAATCATCATTTCATTCATTTCTCTAATTATTGTATAATTTTCTTGTTGAAAATACCTATCTACTTGACCACTCGCATCTCCAAATCTAGTAAGTGATTTCACATAACTAATCTTCCGCTTCCTTCCAGCAACGGGCACATGCTGACGCACCGCAACAAAAAGCCGTACGAGTGCAAGGCGGACGGCTGCGGCAAGTCATACTGCGACGCGCGATCCCTGCGCCGCCACACAGAGAACCACCACCAACCACCGGCCGACCAAAGTGAGTTACCAATCAGGCAGGACTGTGCCAACGTATAAAGCAGTCCCTTCCAGCAACGAGCGCATACTGACGCACAGGTAGTACAAGAAGTCGTACGAGTGCAAGGCAAGTCGTGCTGCGACGCGTGATACCTGCGCCGTCACACAGAGAACCAGCCTCAACCACCGGCCGACCAGAGTAAGTAGCCAATCAGACAGGACTATGCCAACAAATAAAACACCCCCTTCTGCCACGGCCACATGCTGACTCACCGTAACAAGAGGCCGTACGAGTGCAAGGCGGACGGCTGCGGCAAGTCGTACTTCGACGCGCGATCTCTGCGCCGCCACTCAGAGAACCACCACCAACCAACTGCCGAACAGAGTGAGTTACCAATCAGGCAGGACTGTGACAACGTATAAAGCATTCCCTTCCAGCAACGAGCGCATACTGACGCACAGGTACAAGAAGTCGTACGAGTGCAAGGCAAGTCGTGCTGCGACGCGTGATACCTGCGCCGTCACACAGAAAACCAGCCTCAACCACCGGCCGACCAGAGTAAGTAGCCAATCAGGCAGGACTATGCCAACACATGAAGCGCTCCCTTTCAGCAACAGACACATGCTGACGCACCGCAACAAGAAGTCGTACAAGTGCAAGACAAGTTGTGCTGCGACGCATGATACCTGCACCGTCACACAGAGAACCAGCCTCAACCACCGGCCGACCATAGTAAGTAGCCAATCAGACAGGACTATACCAACAAATAAAACACCCCCTTCTGCCACGGACACATGCTGACGCACCGTAACAAGAAGCCGCACGAGTGCAAGGCGGACGGCTGCGGCAAGTCGTACTTCGAAGCGCGATCCCTGCGCCGCCACACATCATCCGACCAGAGTGAGTAGCCAATTTTGCAGGACTATGCCTTCAAACGGAAGCCCTGGACATGAAAAAGACCTGTAATCATGTTTACTTTTGCATTTACTTACTGGAATTCATTCCATGATTAGAGACCACTTTATATGTACGTTCTGTTGTATGAGGAACTTGATGGCGCAGTGGTTAATGTGCCCGGTCTGCCATTACTAAGGTTAAGTAACTTTCGCAAAGGCATCGGGTGGATGGCCAAAAATGTATCATCTCATATTCCTCCGTGCTTCGGAAGGTACGTTAAGCCGTTGGTGCCGGCTGCATTGGCAGTCGTTGACAACCACTCATTTGCACTGGGCTCGCGTGGTGATTTATGGCCCGTTGTCCCTATGCATCCATAGGGAAGGCTCGGGCCGCAGCAGTAGAGGCAGGAAATAAGCGGATGATGATGATGGTGAAGAAAAATTTTACTTATTAGAATCAATCCCAAAAGAATTTCAATAAAACTTTAAATAAAAATTACTGACTCGACCTTTGTGAAAATTTAATAAGACCATTTTTGGAGCAACCCAAAAATTTCCTTTCAAATAGAAACATAAATGTAAAATCAATTTACAATTTGCAGAATTATAGCGGAAAAAATAACATTCAATCGTCGGGCCATAACCTACTTCCACCAAATGTCAGGCACACAACAGGAGTCTCATTGTTAAAAATGTACTGTATATATATTTGAAGGCGGTCTTGATTGGCCACATGTCAATTTCACGTTTTCTTTCCTCTTCAAAAGAGGTTTAATCAAGCGTTGCCATCCAGGGCAATTTTCAGCGAGTCACTTCCAACGAGTGAACGTCTTTGAACACGAGAAATATAAAAGAAAAGCTACATTTGAATTTTTTTAAATAATATTATGAGGTTGCTCGTACAAACACGCCACCTGTTATATTTACAAACACAGACTGGACGTAATATGCAAACACACTTACACGCACACGCACACGAACAAGCACACGCACACGCACACGCACACGCACACGCACACGCACACGAACATGAACACGCACACGCGCACGCACACGCACACGCACACGCACACGCACGCGCATACGCACGCGCACGCACACACACACACACACACACACACAAACCCTCACACACACACACACACACAAGCACACGCATACACTCTCACTGTCGTTTGTTTTATTTTTAATAACAATATCAACCTTCTTATTATTACATTATCGACACACTTTATTTCATATACTATACCTATACAGCGAGTATAACAGTATACTTGATTATACATAGGTATATTGTATGTGAAACGCTCTTTTGTTTGAGTTAATCATTGTTATTTCCTTATTTATATAAGTATTTACTTCATAGCCTCCCTAGGTCTCTTTGTGTCCCAAAGACATAACATATGATCACATATGATACAATTTATACTATAATACGCAACTCTGTCGAAGAATATATACACCACCGCGAATGTGCCACAAATGGTCAATCATCCGCACAAGGCGACAGCAATCAAAGTGCAGACGGCCGTTATATTCGACAGCGGTGCTGCACGACTTGATCACCTTACATGCTAGATTCACCACGCTAGATACAGTCAGCAAAATAAATACCTGAACACTTTAGTACCGTTGTTGTCACGGCAACTAAAAATAGTGGTAGGCTTTTATCAACTTCTAGTAAATTTGTGAATAAGCTACTAAAGTGTTCAGCTACTTTCTTTGCTAACCGTACACCATATAAATGGTTTAAATATAATACAAGGGTTGATCATCATAACCAAGGAAAGTCTCTAAATAATCTCACAATGTGTACAAGTGTATAGGAGAATGAGATGGCGGTTTGCGCTTGAAAGTTAAACCACATTTGCAGCTCCCGGTCACTGAATGGATGACCAAATTAATTAAATTAAACCTCGAGCTCTTCCTTGCTTTGGAAATCACTTAAAGCCTTTGGTCCCGGTTGCTTTCGCAATACCTAGTTAAACTCCACCAACCAATATTGTAAGTGCTGTCATGCTGCTTTAAGTAAGACGTACTAGTGGCACTTAGGGCCCGTTCCCACTTAGACAAATGACATTGGACCAATAAAAAGTCATCTAGCGTCGAAACTGAGCAAAAACATAATATTGTTTGTACCTAAACTGACACGCCGACTACAGAAATCACAAAAGTGAATAGCACCGCACAGTTTGCTCAGCTGAACAGGGCCAGACGTTTTTTTGTCGGCCCAACATCCCGACGTCGAACGTTTTCATTGTGTGTGGAAATTCCGGAAAATCTGCTCGGATCCAGTGCGGGTTTTGTCATCGTAAACTTTATTTTTATTGCATTCGTTCGTGTATTTGGAAGGCACTCTTTAGAAGATAAAATAGCTAGAAGCACATTTTACTGCGCCAGTCACATTACAGTTAGCATGTATCATACAGGTCTCCCCCATCTCTTCCCGTGGGTGTCGTAGAAGGCGACTATGGGACCATTCCAGAGGATGGGCAGCAGCGTCTCTCTGTGATTATTCTTACCTTACTGCGATCGCCAACCCGCCTGCCAAGCATGGCGATTATGGCAAATTCCCCTCAAAATGATTTATCCTTGAGGGAGGCCTTTGTCCAGCAGTGGACGTCTTTTTGACTGAGATGATGATGATGATGATACAGGTCTCCATGGTGGCTGGCAAGAACTGGATCGCGTAGCCACGCATCGTGCTTAGTAGCATGCACTTGTAGAGGCCTATGTACAGCAGTGGCCTAGTGCAGGCTGATGATGATACAGGTCTCCCCTGTCTGTCAACCCTCGCGATTTTACGCCAATGTTCGCCAGTCCTTCTCAAAAGGACGCTCGTCCCGCCACCACCTGCGTGGTCTACCGCAACGCCGCATCGCTTCCTCAGGGCTCCACATTGCAGAGGTTTTGACCCACAGCGCGCTAAGCACGTGATAGACGTGACTGATTAACATACTTTTAATAGAGCATGGTATGTGTATTTGAAGCTGACTTCAAGATTTAATAAGCACAAGAAGAAAAAGAAGAAATAGAACTGCTAAACTTTATACAAGTTGGCGTTGAATATAATTTGATTAGAGCCTCTATTTTCTGCCCCATGCGCAAACAAAGTATTTTATCATCATCTTCATAATCAGCCCATATATATAAACTGCTGGACATAATGAAATGAATGAATGAAATGCGTTTATTTCGACCAACTTAAGATCATAGGTACAGTATCAAATAATTCGAAATAAAAATATTAATTACAAAATAACATAAGCCTCTTCTTATGCCTCTGAGCCCGATCTTCGGAACTTCTTATCAAACTGATGGTATTTGTTTTTATATAAAAAATAATCTTAAACAAATGTGCTTGATCCTCAGGTTCAACAAGCAGCAGTGCCAGTAGCACGAGAGGGAGCAGTGAGGGGGACTCAGCGGCAGCTCATCGAGTTATAACACCAACGTCGTCGCCCCCGCGAAGCAACCCGCCCCACTTAGAGGTTTTTTTTTACCTTTTTCACTTAGTTAAAATGCTCTGTTTTATTTTTTTCCGTGGCGGCTTTTGTTTTGCGTGTCCTTTTGGGGTCGTTTCTTTTCCTTTTGAAACTTACTATAAGCTGTTCTTCTTAGAGGTAGATTTTTAAGCGACCTCTTTAGATGGCCAGTACGACAGGACGCCGACCGTTTTACTGCTCTCAATTAGCCTATCTAGATGGCCACTACTGCATCAACCGAATTGGATTTAGAACTGTACTCGAGTCTATATAGGTAACTAGTGGACCCGACGGACTTCGTACCGCTTTGACAGTTTCCATTCATTCCCGTGGGAATATCGGGATACAAACTATCCGATGTGTTAATCCAGGTTATAAACTATCTGTATGCCGAATTTCATCCAAATCCATTCAGTAGTTTTTACGTGAAAGAGTAACAAACATCCGCTTTGACAGTTTCCATTCATTCCCGTGGTATTATCGGGATAAAAACTATCCGATGTGTTAATCCAGGTTATAAACTATATGTATGCCGAATTTCATCCAAATCCATTCAGTAGTTTTTACGTGAAAGAGTAACAAACATCCATTCATACTTACAAACTTTCGCGTTTATAATATTAGTAGGATTAATACGACACAAACCTTAGAACTGTTCTAGAGTAGACTAGAGAATCTAGTTATCTTTATCGACAAGCCGAATCTCCTTGTAAGCATCCGTATATCAAAATGGCGACAAAAATATGACCAGCGCGTAACAACCGTGTAAAGAAATATTATGGAGCTCTCAAATAATGAATTAAGCTTCAGATACAAAAAGCACGTTTGTTATTTGACCGAAGAATGCGGGAGTTTGTTCAGATACACAAATCTTATGGCTGTTTATTAATAAGTTATGAGCGCGTATGGAGATGAGTGTGGAAGGGTTACTTTCCTATAATTAAAGACATTAACGAAACACGATGAAACACGATGTTTATAGTATTTAATTACAGCTTCCACCCCGAAGTGGAATTTAATTTACATTATGTAATATTAGTAAGACAATAATATTTACAAGTTATTACAAATGAAGCGAATTAGAATATTGTAAAGTATGTATAACAGTACGGCCGACTCCACTGAAAAACTTTCGCCTTATCTCAGTGCTTCCTCATTTTCAAAAGTCACCGTACTTAATTGCACAGAAAATGTATGAAAAGTCCAATTTAAGTTCACACAAATGGAATGCAGCCATTTTTAATTCCACTATGACCTAGGTTTATCGTTGTTCATTTCAAGGGTTACGCGAACAAGGTTTTATGAATCACCCCTACTATTTTACTCAAGAGTTAAAGCAGACGAGCTACTACGAGTATATATGATCATTAAAAAAATATAAAATATACCTAACGGAGGGAGGCCAAAAGAAATAAACTGAACTGTATGAAGAAAACGAAAGCAGCAACAACAATGACAAGCAGAAAGCAAAACAAAAGAAGGTTGACAGTTAATAGAAAATATAAAATTAAATTATTTTTTAAAAAGAAGTATTTAGGTACTCCGTGAAGGAGGGTAAATCTATGGACGCATGGCTGTTGTAAGGGTTCGTTAGCGGTACGGCTTGTTCTTAGGCTGCCGAGCAAGCTTTCACCATATTATTGAAATCTGTCGCCATAACAATGTTAGGTATTATTGTTCTGTTCCAACAGTCACTAGATAAGACAGCAAGTTATATAGTAGAGTATTCCGGGTGAAGTGCGCTTCCATATCTCGGCCTTATTTTATTAGTATCCATTAGTTGAACTAAAGGTCAAATTATTGTGTTAAAAAACAAAGTGCATGTCCTCTAGCTCAACTGACATGTCAATGGGAAAGCGCGCTGCAACCGTTACAGTCAGCCAACAAAGAGTTTCGAGTTCTGTCCACACAACAGCAGAATTTTGTTGTAAACAATCCGGAAAAAGAGTATTCTATAAATATTCTGTTATTTGATCAGACAGGCTTATAACAAGTCATTAACCTTTCGTGAATACAGTACAGACACAATAGAATTTTCATTGTGTAGGAAACTGATCAGTTCGCCGCAGCTGAGAGATTAAGCTTTATGATAGTAGCAAGTATCTCGTCTGCACTAGTACTTGAAAAGTATCTGGCGCAGCGCCATGTCACAGGGTATGTAGTATTCAGGCCCACAACCGCCCTTACTAATTAACCAATTAGCCGAAACCCGCTCTTTTCGTTGCTCGCCGACTTCAGGGTTGCGGTTGCAAACCATAGACTATGTTGTAAACCGAACAACGTTAGTAAAAATTAGGAAATATTTTTTCGGATATTAACTACCTACCTTCTGGGGTCTCGGTAGCTCTGCGGTCAGAGCAATGGACGAGTAATCTAAGAGCTCGCATATATTTTATATTTTTTTTTATTATACAGTTAGTAACCGCTTCTCTGGTATTGTGATAAGATTCACCGGTTTCAGAACCCGAGGTTTTTTGCAATGCAGGCGATAGTAGGTACTTTCAACTATTGTATGAAAATTTTATCAGTTCAGCCTTTTATTTCCATGATAGAATTTCACAACCCATTTTGTTGAACCGAATAAATAGTATTTAAAGATAGATAGTTATATCTTTTTAAATGTAAATCTTCTGTGCGTATGTATGTTATTGAATGCCTAAACGATTTGGATGAAATTTTCTGTGTGGATTCAAGTGGATTCATGAATGGTTTAGATTTACAATTGGAACCGGTAGGTGGCGCTGCTATAGGGGTCAATCATGGGATACGGGTGTTCTTAAGCGGACGAATGATTTGTTTGTTTTGTTGTCATGGAAACTGTCAAAGCGGTACGAAGTCCGCCGGTCAGCTAGTTTGATATAAAAATTAAAATATCCTTTGAGAGCTTGGTGTTTGTAAACTAAAATGTTGTTTGTATATTAACGCTCGGAGTCAAATAAATTTCCACCGAAAAGTTATGACGCTAGTAATTAACGCCACTAAGCCAACCAACAAACAAAAACAGAACAAAATGTATTTTTCGTTGCTTCGTAACTCGCTGTGGAAACTGCAAGTTTACACTTTTCATTGAACGCAAAGTATGCAACAGCTTCGGTCACCAATTTGGGTAGGGAATCAATGGGTTACCCCCTTGTAGTAAATATATGAGTCACTTGCCCTATTCTTGAAACCACAAGGTTAATATAACCAATTAGTATTATATCACACTTAATACTAATTATATTATACTTAAAGCAGGAGGAGCTCGATGGCGCAGTGGTTAACGCGCTCTGATGCCTAGCAACTTTCGCAATGGCCGGTCATCGGATAGATGACCAAAAATATTATCTCGAGCTGCTCCGTGCTTCGGAAGGCACGCTAAGCCTTAGCATTAGCGGTCGTCAACAACCACCATGGCTTATGGCCCTATCTTCATGTGGTGTTTCCATCTATAAGGAAGGGCCTGGCCCCAGCAGTGGGGACATAAAATAAGCTGATGATGATGATGATTCCCTGCAAACTCACCTACTTGACTCAATTACAGCGTTCTGCGCGGGCTAGTTTTCTTAATCTTTCACATAAATGTTCAAATAATTTTTAACGAAAATTTTGTTGCTAACAAATTACAAAAACACAAATGTTGAAAAAATTTCCACGAGCAGGATTTAAACCTGCACCCTTCTGACATTCCGGGTCTGGTGCTCTTCCAATTGAGCTATCGTGGTTCTAACCAGCCCGCCGAAAGTTAATGACGGCAGTTGTTGATATTGAATGGGCGTCTTTGGCTTTCAAAGTAAAAAGTGTTGAATAATTTCGGCGGGCTGGTTAGAACCACGATAGCTCAATTGGAAGAGCACCTGACCCGGAATGTCAGAAGGGTGCAGGTTTAAATCCTGCCCGTGGAAATTTTTTCAACATTTTTGTTTTTGTAATCTGTCACATCTTGTATAATCGCATTCGGGACCCATAATTGATATTGTTATAGCTACATTCAGTTTAGTTTTATAGGTATTGTTTGGCAGTTTCACTTATCTTATGATACAGATATGATCTAGTCTGGATCGCTACTGTATCCTCAAATTGTTACGTTTATAATTACTGTATTATGTTTTGTATGTCAATCATAATTATACAGGGTTATTTGAAAAAACATCAACAACCTCGCACGACTAGATAGATATCATCATAGACAACAACATTTGTTCTACGAGTTTTATCATAACTCAATACATTAATTAAAAATTATTTTCCAAGCTTTTATTGTACTGTCGTGACATTTGTAAGTCTATGTTCCAAAGGTGACGCGCGCGACGCTCGCGACGCGGTAAATGCGATGCGCACAGAGATAAGAACATTCAGACGTAAAATTAAATTGATATTTATTTTTGTATGAAAGTAAAATGTGTCAAATTATCAAAAGTCGTAGAACAAATGTTGTTGTTTATGATGTTAGCTACCTAGTCTTGCGAGGTTGTTGATGTTTTACAAATAACCCTGGATATGTAAATAAATATATAAATTGAACTGCTATTTTTGAACGGGTGACAATTATTCTCACTTAATTATATCAGTCACGACTAACGCACGTAAAAATATTTAATTTATAAAATAATTACATTTCGATATATTTTTCAATATAATATATAAGTATCATTGGGGGAGGCCTATGTCCAGCAGTGGACTAAGATAGGCCGATGATGATGATGATGATGATATAAAATATATATATATATATATATATATATATATATATAGGTATTATGTTACTAAGATATATATATATATATATACCTTAGTAACATAATACCTATTTACAAGGTTGTACAGACGCGTGCTCATCAACCTATCAAAACTGACAAATTTAGCTGCGGGCCCCCTTGTTCCTGCCAGATAACCGATATTACCGATAAATATATTTGTTTTGCGAAACAAGAATTACTAACTTTATGACTTTTTTTGCTTTTTAATTCAAATAAGTCAGGGGCCTAACACTGGCAACTCTATCTGACTGCAAACAAATGAAAATACCAGTTGAATAATTCTAGAGTTTTGCTTATCTACTCCTGTTGCCTGTTTTACTAAAATCTAGCGTAGCTTAAAGACCCCATTATCCATAAATGCCCAGGGCCCTTAGCCAAAGTAACATTACAAAAACGATAGCGAAGTTCGAAAAGAACAAAATGTATGGGATTGACATAAGCCGCGCTAAATCACGTGGTCAACGTCATGTCAATCCCATATATTTATTCTTTTCTAACTTCACTATCGTTTTTGTAATGTTACTTTGGCTACGGGCTCTGGGCCTCTAATAGGTTAAAGACGGCCCTGTGTGTACATCATATACATTACCTATACTGTGCCACTATATACCACAGTTCAATAATTGTGGCAGAACTCTCTGCTCACTGCTATACACAACGAACTGGCATTTCATTCTAAATCAGATTTTTGGGATAGGCCTCGCTCCTTCACGCAAACAGCCCGCGAATCAAGGGGAAATGTTTCGCTCCGAGCGTTAATAGCTGCGAGTTTAAAACAAATTCCAACTTTCGTCGAATGAATGTTAAGGGCAATTTGCTATGCAGTATTTTTTTCTTTTTCTTGTACTGAACAGTTTGGAGAATTAACTTTCTATTTGTATACGTGTTTACACGTTTTCAGTTGATTGTACCATATGGACTAATTATTTTTTATATGCTTTATAATTACAGACAACCACCTCAGAAAAGCAGAGCACAATAAAGAGTGCAATAGTCAGCACAGAAGCGAGTCCTCCGTGTACGCCGCCTGCGCCCCCCACGCCCCCCGCGCGGCCTAAGCCCCGAGCTAGCAGTAGCAAGCCTAAACCCAGCTCATCGGTAAGTCTATTACTGCTAACAGCAAATAAACGATATCTCTGTGCACGCCCCTCGCGCGGCCTAAGCCCCGAGCCAGTAGTAGCAAGCCTGAGCCCAGCTCAACGGTAAGTCCATTACTGCTAACAGCATAGAAGTGAGTCCTCTGTGTAAACCCCCGCGCAGCCTAAGCCCCGAGCCAGCAGTAGCAAGCCTAAGCCCAGCTCGTCGGTAAGTCTATTACTGCTAACAGCAAAGAAGCGAGTCATGCTTCCATTATTAATAAGTCCATTTATCCGTAGTCCGTAAAGTGGGAAAAATAATTATCGAAACATGCAAGGTTCAATATCATTTTCTACAGTCTCCACGAATTGGAATGTATTTAATTTAAACGTAGCATGGACTTGCAACAACGTTAATAACTTTGCAACAAGGAACACAAGCCGTAGGAGGATCAGGCAAAATGACTTTATATCTATCACTAACACATCTTTCACTAACAGATTTTTTTTTAAATAACCAATGTATTCGATTTATCGTCAATAAAAAATACAAACTGTTGTTCGACTTATGCATAAACTGCGTTAATTGCACATTCATTCAACGCGACTTTTATATAAATCTCATATGCCATATAAAAATATCCGATTTGTCGCGTACAGTATTATACGCCGATAAAAATGGGTATTTATAAATTTGATTGTAAAACATTATTTAGTTACGAATGCTTTAGAAAGATCGGTTTGTTGACCTTTCTGTAGTTTTTCGCAGCGCCGCGTGCCTACTATAAATATCCCGTAGCAAGCAAGCGCTACGCGTGTAGCATGACCATGACGAAGCAAGCATAAATCGTAGCCGTAGCAAGTATCGTAGCGATTTGTTACTCTTTATTTGCTATTCATTACACTATTGCACGTTATTTTCGAGACACAAAACGTAAAAATATGTTTTTACATGATAAAAATTTACTAGAAAAAATGCTCTGACCGGTGAGCTACCGAGGCCCCAGAAAACTCGTTGAATTTTTCTAGTAGTTTGTGATTTACGCTGCAAGCCAGCGGTATTACGTCACTGTGAAGTTACTACCCTCACAGTCGAAAGAATTAAAAGAACACACTAAAGGCTAATTCAATATAAGCTGTATATTATATAGTTAAAAAAAGACCAGTAATAATTTGAATTATTAAATATATTGCTAATAAAGATCCAAAATTTCATAAAGATGAAATATTTGATGGGGTAGGTAAATCAATTAATTAATTTTTTTCGTGGGTTCGGTACCCACTCAAGCTTCCTGAGACTGATTGTTTTGTTCTAGTAAAATTTTAGTCAAAATGTAAAACTATATGTATATAGCATTGTGAATGCATTATTCAAAATATTAAAAATGTTTAAACACTTTTGCAATTTCAAAATCTGCGTAATGCCCAGGACTCCGGGAAAACTATATATTTAAATGACTTATATCAAAACTAGAGCCTACATTATTGAGGAATAGTGTTTGTGTATGTGAATTTTTTCCAAGTAGGTTTAATAATTCCAGAGATTATATCCTACATCCAAGTACACTAACATTTTTTATCTCTTCATATTTTAGTGTAGACGTTGACGTAGGTACGTATAGACAACGAAACCAGCGCTGTCTACCCGGACAAACTTGGTATTCCAGTTATTCGCGCCGGTATCATTTTACGAATACCAGACGCAATTAAGAGTGACGTCCTTTATTTTTTGAAACGCAGGCGATAAAGAATTTAAGGAAGCACAAAATGGCGTTGTCTTTTCTTTTCCAAGGTTAATAATATTCTGAGTGGCATTGAGTTTAGCCGGGGAGAGGGAGAACGGAAGAATCTTCATAAGAAAGGGCGAAAAGAAATGCACTAACTGAGTTTTCTTTTTGGTTCTTCTCAGTACAAGGTTTCGCCCTGTAGACTTACAAACCGATGATGTTACATGAATGACAGCAAACTTTTTATCGCTCGGCCAATGAATCAAAGCTCGGCAATGACTTTTAACGATTTGCGGCGAGTTGCACGTTTCCTCTTTTGTAGTATCATCATCATCATCAGCTCATTTAATGTCCCCACTGCTGGGGCACGAGCCTTCCTTATGGATGGATAGAGAGAACGGGCCATAAACCACCACGCGGGCCCATTGCGGATTGGTGATTGTTAACGACTGCTAATGCAGCCGGGGCTTTACGTGCCTTCCGAAGCACGGAGGAGCTCGAGATGATAAATTTTTGGTCACCCATCCGATGACCAGCCTCTGCGAAAGTTGCTTAACCTCAGCACTCGCAGACCGGGCGCGTTAACCACTGCGCCATCGAGCTCCTCTTTTGTAGTATAACGCGCAATAAATTCGAAATTCGCTTGCCGTTTCGTGAGATGCTCTTGCCCGTGCCCGTGGACGTAGGTGTGTGCGGGACCAGACTATTACGTATACTATTTACTATAAGTCCCTTATGCACCTATTGCTGGATTGCGCAATTATTTCTTGGTATAGCCAAGTTACGAAGGTCGGGTGATGGTGTCGACTTAAGATTTCAGCCTTTTTAGGGTTCCGTAGCCAAATGGCAAAAAACGTCTGTTTGTCTGTCTGTCTGTCTGTCCGTCCGTATGTCACAGCCACTTTTTTCCGAAACTATAAGAACTATACTGTTGAAACTTGGTAAGTAGATGTATTCTGTGAACCGCATTAAGGGGGTGCAGCGCGGACGCAAAACTGCGAGTTTCAAGTTTCTTTATGATAGCGAGCGAGCGACGCGTGGCAGTGGTGTGACAACGGCGCACGACTACGAATATGCACGCACACTAATATCTGTACAGAGTAGGCTGGTGATTTAATTAGAGCAATGTTTACTTTCGTAAAATCATAGACGTTTGGGTAAAAAATAAGAAAAGTTTTAATATTTTCATATTTATGTTTTTTTATTGAAAAATAAGACAACAGTGACCTGCGGAATATCAATACAAACATTTTGATGTCGGATCATTGTTACATTTGTGCTATATTTACAAAGTTTCTGAAGAAATAAGTTTTTAGATATCATTATTTTACGTATTGTTTATGCAGTTTCTGGGTATTTGTTTCAAATTCCAAGACAACCATGACCTTGTGAAACGATCAAGCTAACCTATACTAGTCCTTTTAATGTATAAGACTTATTCAGCGCCTAGCACCAGTGACTTAAAAACACGTAAATTTTCAAATTCCGCGCTGCACCCCCTTAAGATTTTCACACAAAAATAGATATATAGATAGGTCTTCAAAAATGATATTGAGGTTTCTAATATCATTTTTTTCAAAACTGACGCGAGAGACACTTCCAAAGTGGTAAAATGTGTGCCCCCCCCCCCTGTAACTTCTAAAATAAGAGAATTATAAAACTAAAAAAATATATAATGTACATTACCATGCAAACTTTCACCGAAAATTGGTTTGAACGAATCTAGTTAGTAGTTTTTTTATACGTTATAAAGTACGGAACCCTTCGTGCGCGAATCCGACTCGCTCTTGGCCGGTTTTTTTCTATTTAAAGTAGTTTGAACAATTTGACCCGTATTCCAAAAAGTCCTGGTTAAAACTGGCACTGTCGTACTGCTTTTATTAGCACAATTAATAAGACATCATAACTTTTCAATCAAGTTTTTTAACTTTAGAGTCTCCGTTATGGAATAACAGTGTTATAGTTTTGTAGTGTATAAGTTTTGTTATCAAAATCCTTATTACCCCGAGTGTGTACACAATACAAATGCAATTGCAACGATGATTATAAACCGGAATTGTTAACCGATGTGCTTGCAGTCGACTCGCTATATAATTAGTGTTGAAACCTAAATTGTTTGTTTCGTTTTGTGAGTTGTGGTTTTAGCTTTTTGCGGCAATGCTAGTTTAAATATGAGTTGCAGTGGTTATAGAATTGGTAATATTATTACAAACTTTACATAGGTTTTTGATGTGTCACATCTTTCCGCTCGCTTTCTATATAAGCAATTTGTAGGAGTGATTTCGTGAAATGGGACGGAAGTATGGGTAACAGTGTAACAGGAAGTCGGGGAAGCGCGCGCCGTTTTGTAAATTTAAAATCGATATTATGAACATGACATATTTATATTATATGTGACATATTGTGTCATTTAACTATCAAAGGTCATTTTGATATGTCAAATGTTTTCTAATGAGAATTTACTGCATTTATTTTACAGTTATAAAATGATGTAATACCTGACCCATTTTTTTCGGAATACAATGTTAAAATTGCTTATTACTATAAGGTGAGATGTCAAATGTCATCATAAGCGACTACTGTAAGGCTCGCTCGTTTTTTAAATATACTAATATAATACCATAGTCCTAGTTGACAAGACATATGTGTGTACTGCGATATAATTGTATTATTATTATAATATTATTATTCGTCGGCCTTTTCTTAGCCCTAGGAATTAGAATGAGGCCAAGAGCAAGCCCATCTTACAATAAAAAATATTTAAAAAAATATTTACAGTTCTTATCCCGTATATCTAAATTCGCTCGATCAGTATTTCAGATCAGTAGCATTTTAATAGCTCTATAATAATATAGACTGGTTAACCTTGCTTAAAGTAATAACAAATTAGAGGGAGCAGTACATCAAGTACTTCTCTACGCCAACTGAGCATCTGCAGTCAGCAATAGAAGACCGTGGGAATGAGATCGCTTATTCTTATGTAAATGGCGATAGTCGCGGATCGGTGCGAATCGTCCGGTGAATTAAATCGGCCATACATCAGCCACTGTACAGGTTTAATAATTCAAGTGTGGCCGCACCGGACGGCCCCCTACCACGAGGTTGACCGGCGAACGATAGATTAACGATGCTTGTAGAGATAACAAACAATATAAAAAAAAAATATTTTTAGAGACTGTTGAGTTGTGTTGTATTATTTAAATAAAGTACTGAAAACGAGTATTAATGATTATGATAATAAAACTATTTATATACATATAGTAGGTATAGGGTATAGCGTTTAAACTACAGCATCCTCGAATATGCTAAAAAGTTTACAAAAAAATTAATAAACTTAAATATAATCATTTTAATACAAAACTAATTACTAGCACAAAGAAACTCTATCAGAGTCAATCAAACGTTTATTCTAACATACATAAGTTATTTGCTAAGAACTATAATATTATATTGTTGCTTACAAAAGGCAACTTACAGTAAATTAAAACTTAAACGCTCATTTGTGTTTTTTGTAATTTGTTTCGCAACAAAATTTGCGTTAAAAATTATTTAAACATTTTATAAACGCACAACCAGTTACCATAGATAGAGCATAATAGCGGGTCGGATCGCGAATCGGTCGAGTTTCGTGGGAGCGTGGACGCACCTGTTTGCACCCCACTTCACACGGGTCGGCCCCATCCCATCACCCAAACTAGATCACCGTCACAATTCATTTATTGCACCCGTTAATTATTCACTCTAAACAGGGTACGGTGTTTGAACGGTGCCAATAATTTTCGTACTGTGATATCAATTACGAGTGAAAGAATAGAAGGAAAGAAAAAATATTTATTGGAATCCCATAACAAATACTCAATTAAAGTACAAACACCTGCACATCAACCTATTCAAAACTGTAAAATTTCTTCAATACATTTTCAACCATATGTCTAAGACATAAAGTTCAAATTCTATTGAGTAAATTAAGTAAAAGTCTATTGAGTTACCGCCTCTGTGGTCTGGGCTTAAGACCACCGGTTTAGACCCAGAAGTTCCAGGTTTGATTCCCAGCGGGGGGTACATCTTTGTGTACTCGGTTTGGTTGGTAGGACTTGTTTGTCCTACCACCATCTTATCTAAATATGTCGCCATAACATCAATGTTTACTCGTATTGCCATAACAGACGGCGGTGTACAGTGATAATTATTATTCATTAATTGTTTGAATAACTTGCTCAAACAATTAATGATAATTAAAAAACTACATTATAACAAGCATAATGACTTTAAAAAAGGAAATGAAACATTAACGTTTCCACTACTTATGCCCTAAATTTTGATAACAATGCCAAAGGCAAACTTGTTATTTTTAGTTTAAACAACTTTTATATCACATTGTAAATGAAACTACTATTTGTAAGAAAATTAACATGTTTAAATGTACCTAAAACGTAAAAAGGCACAATTTTATAGTTGAGTTCAACACAACCTTAATTTGATACTATCCTCAGCTTTAATCACCTTTGTGAAGTAACAATCTATTAGTCGGCTGATTAAACTGTACCAACCGAATGCCTAATCGAAGGCAATTTAATTTACCGTACTCACTTTACATGAAACAATTATTTCCTATTTACTTGGGTGATTGGTTTTCACGGTACATCGTGTATTTGGAACTTACGAAGTCCCTTTGAGGGTAGACAAAGTCGAATTACACTTGAGACCTAAGAATCAAAAATCAACTATAAACCTACCAGAGATGTTTGGATTCTGAGCTCCGTGGTTATACCATGAGTACGCTGACGCTTAACTTGACATTCATAGTAGCTACCTCACTCATGAGCTTCAAATCTCTTTCTTTGTGTGAAATATTATGTTAAAAGTAAATTTTTATATTAATTTTACAGATATATTTATGTATTACTATGTTCTCATCTTTGTGAAGTTATGACGTACCAATGTTTAAATTTTATTATTTACTTGCCTAAAGATATTTTAGCTGTAATCCTTATTAGGCTATCCTTATTATTAAAAAAAACACAAAAGTCAATCAGTTTTCATAGAGGTATTAACAGGAATTTAGATATAGCCGTCTACGTCAACAGCCCACGGCTCCACAATGGGCAGACACCGGCGGCGGGCTTTATTAAAAGCTCTCTCACTTTGATCGGGTCCCCTGATTTAACGTCACCTGCAGCCAGCAATAACCCCGTCGAACGCCGCCCCATAATTACAAGCGCGTTTTGTTTTGTTCACAGCGTATTGACATCGGTATGCCTTTGAAGCCAAATCCGCTTTGTGCCACTTCATTATTGAATACGTATCGGTGAATTTGCGAACATGTTTACATGGGAATTAAGTTTATTTATGGAAGTTCTCGGGCGGTGTTGAGTTGCGCTCGCAGCCGTAACGCAGACGGATCGATTTTAATTTTTGTACGGCCCCATTGTGTACGGTTAACGGAAATATTCCGTACAATATTTTAGGCAGTTGTTGAAAACCAATGTATGCGGTAAAAATTAATTTGATTTGTGCTCATTGGGCGTCATTGAATTTTACATTGTAATTATTTTGCACATCAGACTGACCAAAACGATCAAATTTCTTTAACAAATGTCAACCATTATCCATAGACATAAAGTTCAAAGTCTCTTGAGGAAAATTGACAGTTTGTGGTTTTCTGCTGCGCAGGCGTGTCCACATTCGAACTCGAATGATTGGTGACGCAGAATAAATATTGCAATGTTTTGAATTTTTGTCTGCCACACGCGGTATGAGAAATGTGGCGAGTATTTACCGTCAATGGTAGTGTGGAACAGAGTCTCTGGATGATAATCGAAGGAGTTTTCTACATTCCGGCACTGGTATTTTCCAATGACAGCTAAAGCACATTGTTCTATTAGCTATCTGAAGACGTGGTCCATTAGATACCAGAATTTAACATTATAATAAAATAATAAATTATTTATCTCAGACAGAGCCCATAATTATAATGGTAAAGCACTGCATTTTTTCCGTTGTAGAGGAAGGGCATTTTCCGCTAAGTTACGTTAGAAAAAAAAGGGACAAACGAAAGCTCTTGCTTAGTTAGCCAGTTTTTAGTACCAAATACCGTAAGTGATATATTTTTATAATTAAATAAAGTTTTCTCAAGCATGCTTGGAAATTAGAACATTATTTTGACAACCTTCTTTGATATAAATCGAAATTGCTGTACTGGTCAAATACACGTCAGCAGCGGCCAGCAATGTTTGTATTAAAAACCATATCGGTCGCGTTATTTAAAAATGGAACGAACTTCTTAGCTACACTTCAACCTTAAACAAAGCAAACCCACTTTGTATACTATAACTAATGAAACATTTTATATACATTTTGAACTGGTTGCAAATAAAAAGCTGTTCCTAGGAAACAAATGAATGAACAAAGAATATTGTGTAGCGTGTAAAACAAGATGTAAAATGTTCTTCGACTGGTGCAGTTCATAGATGTTCTACTTGTCTATTATTTAGTTTTAATTATCTACGACTATAGCTATGTTCAAATAATTTTTAAAACAAATTTTGTTGCGAACAAATTACAAAAACACAAATGTTGAAAAAATTTCCACTTCCGAGTCAGGTGCTTATCCAATTGAGCTATCGTGGCTCTATAGCTATGATTAATTTCTGCGCATTATTTTAAGAAAAGTATTATACAAGTCTAGTCTGCCACTAGGCATGGACTCGCGTATACGAGTATGAGCGTCGGCTTCGCCTCGGGCCACATTTTCACGTTCATCCATCAATACGAATGTTTTGCCAGCCGCTGCAGTAATATCATCATCAGCTCATTTACCCCACTGCTGGGGCACGAGCCTTCCCTATGGATGGATAGGAAGAACGGGCCACAAACCACCACGCGAGTCCAGTTCTGATTGGTGGTTATTAACAACTGCTAATGCAGCCGGGACCAACGGCTTTACGTGCCTTCCGAAGGGAGGAGTTTGAGATGATACATTTTTGGTCACCCATCTGATAACCGACCCTTGCGAAAGTTGCTAAACCTTAGCACTCGCATACCGGGCGCGTTAACCACTGCACCATCGAGCTCCTCAGTAATATACTATTTCCAATCAATTTTAATAGTAACAGAGTGCGTATCATACGCCACGGCCAACTATGTCTCACTTGTACACAGAGAGTAATCACCTAATTGTACTGATACCATCCCTTTGTCTGCCTCTGTAGTGAGGCATGGTGTCTCCCATTTCAACTGGATATTAGCCACTTAGAAGGTGTATTGTCAAACGAAAAAGGACTTAAACAGTAGTTGTATTAAATTAGTTTGTGTTTATATTAGCCCGTGGGGACCGTTTTTTGTTTCTTATAATGTGAAACGATTGCGATAGATTATTATCTATTCGCTATTGCGTTGCGTTTAGAATATTAACTAATAATCATTTTATTATCTTTAAATTAAAATAAAAGAATGCGTCAACCTTTTCTTTGATTGCCCAAAAGCATTTTTTCATTATAGAAGTCTAGAATAAGTTAAAAGCAAATCAACAATATTTATTCTTCATTCGTTGCATAATAAAATTATTTTACGAAACATAATTAAACGAATAAGAGAGACCGGGTTAGTCCTGACGAATAACTTGACACATGGCTACATTAGTGGCGTCATCAGATATGGCTTCACTGCAGGTGTCACATACTCTCCAAAGGCAAGATCCCAACCGACGTGATATGGCTCTAATTACGCTATTAGAAACTCTATCTCAGATGTTAATTACGAAATTGAGATGTATACGTCACATTCATGTTCATGTATACATGATGTATGATGTTTCTAAGCAGTAGGACAAAGAGATTTTGAAACCCTTTGTACTTTGATGATACCTACTATTAATTAAATAATAATGAAACGCGCAAATTATTAATTTTGTTTTTCAAAAATCTTCTCCGGAAAATATTCTGTAGTAAATAGACGATATATTTTGTAGTCTGCATATTTGCCTTGATCTTTAGTAATTTTGGGTTTTCTGTTGATAAAACGAGGATGATTAACCTAATAGTTTGTTAATTTTAAAACTCAAGAAAGAAAGCTATAAATACCGTTGTATGAAAACATGTGTTTTTTTGTTTTCCTGCTGATAACGTTTAATCCATAATGTCGTTTTATAAATGTCTCGACCACAGAAAGCATGAGTAAAGCTCTTTATAATTACCTAAAAGCTTTTTTTAAGAATTCAAACGATCATTTCTTATTCTCGGACGTAACTTATTACTTAGCACATATTGTGCCAAATCAAAATTCAAAATTAAAAGTCATTTATTCAGTTTAGGTTTGGTTGGTGGTAGGGCTTGTTTGTCCGCCTGGCTAGCTACCATCAACTTTTCTAAATATGTCGCCATAACATCAATGTTTGTAGCATTGTTGTGTAGCTAGATAAGATAAGCCAGTGGCTCACTAGTTGAGGATCCCGGGTGAAGTACGCTTCCATCATTGGCTTATCGTCACTTAACATCAGGTGAGATCAAGGCACTGTGCTTACCCGTAAGATTTTTTTTAAGAACTTTAATTTGCACTACTGTCGGCAAAACAAAATGGTTGTGTTGCGTAAACCCGATTAATATAGAAGAGCGCGCGGCCACAAAATAAAGAGACCCAGAAGGTAAGAATTTCGCATTAGCTGCGCTCGGACTGTTCCATGCTGTTCTGAGATCCGTGTCCGTGAGAGGGTCGATGTGAGCATTGCTCAAGCGCGTTATGTTTAAAGCTTACATTCTGCAGTCTCCTTTATTTTGCAGCTTGGTTCTTTGGCCTCCTCACCATTTATTACCTACGTGAGTTATACTTAGATGAAAAAATAATACCGATAATAATTCGATTCAATGATAAAAAGGTATATTTTTATCGAAGTGGCTATGACATTGATTTCCTTAAATAACACGGGCAAGTTCTTTTTTTATGTTAAAAGGAGGTAAACGAGCAGGCGGGTCACCTGATGGAAAAATCACCGCCGCCTATGGACACCCGCAAAACCAAAGTAATCGCAGATGCGTTGCCGGCCTTGAGGAAGGAGTTGGATCTTGAGGAGGGAGTAGGAATTGGGATAGGGGAGGGGTGAGAGATGGGCCTCCGGTACTATCACTCACCGGACGCAACACAACAGCAACGAGAGCCATTGTTTCACGCCGATATTCTGTGAGAGGGTGGTATTGCGCCGCCGGGCGTAATACCACCCTCTTCGTTGCACCCATTTCGTGCTGCAACGCAGAGTGACACTACCACTCAGACAGTGTCACCGTGTTCTGTCGTTGAATAAAACGGCTCTGTCTCGAATATTAAATTAGAATGAGTGCGTTGCACGAGCACGTTTGTATGAAGCTTATCTTCTGCAGTCTCATTATTTTGTAGTTCGGCCGTGAGAGTCAATCTAAAATTAAAACCACTTGTCCGCAATGCCGCTTTGCACCGTGTTCATTACGCGCTACTTTTGTACGAATGCACTGTGATGTGAAACATTACATCATTCGGACTCGCTAATGGGAATTTGAAATGCTACCAACAGTAATATTTAGCAGTATCATAAATGTAATTATTCATTCATCATTTCGATTTGTTTATATAACATTATATAGCACTAGAGTGATTTTGTTTGCTAAAAAGTTAATGCTAACAGTGCATTTATTTATTTATTTATTTAAATCTGAATTGCCCATTACACTTACAGTTACACCAAAGCGTGCAGTAGGCCAATTACATTTTGCGTAGACAGATAACTACTTAATTTCTAAAAAACGTATAACACTATTTATAAATAAATTAATAGATACACAAAAAATATCAACATCTGGTTGTTGAGCGATCAGAGCGTTGAATAGACCCAAAGCTTGGGCAGTGGGTGCATATTTTGCCGTTCGCGTGCGAACCAACGGGACCGCCAATAGACGCCGCGTGCGCAGCCGCGCCAACTTATTCGGCACGAAAAAAGAACACTTTGACAAGGCTTCAGGATTATCTATCTTATTATTGAAGAGTTGGAAATAATGTAAAAGAAGAGCACATTTTCGCCTGAGCTCCAAAGTGTTAATACCCACCATGCCGGCTATGAAAAGGGACGGATATAGATATGGGTAATATCCATACATCTTTTTGTAAATGTAACGCGCAAACTTTTTTTTGTACTTTTTCCACCATAAGCTTATATTTGGCTTCATGGGGATCCCAAATTACCGAATTATATTCCAATTTGCTTCTTACATATGCAATTTGCTTCTTACATATGCATATATGAATAAAACACAGTAGGTTGTAAATAAATAGTTTTAAGACGACTACTTTACGTCTTTCAGTGACAAAGGTCCTTGCCAAGAATTTGAAATGTCAGGCAAACAATTTGTTAAACAATCGCGAGAAGATTTGTATAAAATGTATAATTTCAAGGGCTATCCTCCTATAATCTATTGAAAATGGTTAAGTTTCAATGTTCTGACACTAAAATATACGTATGTAATGTAACACGCTACTCCTTTACCTACAAAAATGCCAACGTGGACAACAAAAGATCGTGATCAAACTATCGAGTACCACATCCCGGGGGAGGCATAAGACGGAATGTTACCAATTTACCACTATAGAACGCAATTTTCGGGCGGACACCCGATACATGTTTAGCACCGGTGGCAACACGTGTTCAATAAGAGATGGCTCGGAGTGTGTCCCAGAGGCAGCCAGTGTAGCCACTAGCTAGTCACATCAGCTAGTCGCCATCGGTCGTGAACTTACGACTGGACACTGCAATTTCTGCCCCACCGCAAATTGCATTTACCGCCCGCTGAGATTCTCACCTCATTTAAGACGGTGCGATACCGAGAACTCCCGAGAGACTCCACTATTAACTATTTGATACTACGAGTATGCTTCAAGTCCTATTATAAGATTTGTCTTAAAGTACCGATTAAAGTTGTTCGTGTCATTGGGCAGATTATATTATACGTGTCGATTTTGCACTAATGTAAAATGTTGACTAGTTCAATTTCAACTCATCACTAGGGTTGGTTAGCAGTAACTACTTCCCAATGGCTCAGTACCGCTAGCTCCAAAAGTTGTATCCCATCAACTCCAAATTTATTTCGTTCTTGTACTGCCAACTCCAAAAACTAACCATATCGCTACTATTAAATGATCATTTACGTTTGGAATTCGTTCATTTTCTTCACACAAATTCTTTACACTTTGAGAAGTTTCTTTGGCATCATTTCAAGCTATACTTTGTTCATCTCGTGAATTTTGTTGTACCTGTTAGTTTTTTGTAGAAATATATCGATTAGTTAAAAGAAATAGAGGCTTTCTCATTTTCTTTAACAATTTCAAAAACTCGTGTAGCGTATATCAGTGTTACAATCTAATGAACTTAAATTACCTTCGACTCTGATATGAGACTGCCCAAGCCCCCGCTACACCCGGCCCACCCCAAGGGCGCCGGAAGATCCGCTGTCCCGTCTGCATTGTATGTCTGCGCACCGTTGGACTAGGCCAAATTCGATTCTTTTCAGCTGTCAGAACGGCGCGGCGTGAATACTTCATACGCGCCGCACCGCGCTCCGAACGGGAAATAACTTGAAGTTTACCAGATCTAATCTCCTCAGCCGAAAATAGAAAATAAAATTACACTCGTTGCCTTTTCAATGTTATAAGAATCGCCTGAAGAGAAATGCTCCAGGTAACTTTGAATATCAGTGAAGTATTCTTTTCTCCATAAACGCGCATCTTGTTTATTTTTACATCATGTTTAACATTTTGTGAGGGGCGAGGCCCTCGCAAGGAAATGTTCACTGAATTTCTTAGAGAATACCTTTAATTGCTGTGTTTCTCATATTATGAATGTGAAAATTTACGATACATAGATAGTTATATAAGAAGAATGAGTAAAACCCTTTCGATTCACACTCATTTTTGCGATATCATACGCCAATAAAAACAATTTGAAAACACTTGGAATACCTATATAAAATGTTCCTATATCGACTTCTTCGGAGTAAATAAATATATATACATATCGTAATAATGTAACGTTCTCGTTACTCATAATTAATATTTACCCAAAGCATACTATACTCATTTATAATGATCCAACGTCATGTTCCATCAGACAAATGACGTTACATATAATGGCACACCACATTCGAAGGTTTTTCGTTCCACTTCAATATAATATTCTTTTCTTTATTTCACCTCCTTCGACTTGTGTATTATTAGCTCTTATTCATGTTATTCAACATACATCGTCAACCATTTTAATCACCGCTAAAAGGCCTAAACCTAATGACTACTCATAGATCGATACCCATTTCTATGTTATAACTCCATGCTCCAAACTTTAGGCCGCCGACACACCGTACACCATTAATAATGTAGGGTGACACCGACGCAGGTGCGGGCTGGGACGCGTCTCCGATAAACAGGCGATGCATAATTGAACGCGTGTGTGCGCCCTCTATCCTAAGTGCGCAACTAACGTTAGTGTGATGGACGTTTTTGGAGCAGATACTTTAACTCTGTTTTAGCTTGATTGGTGTAAACCTTTTTGGAATATAACTTTTCGGTGATACATTATAGATGACACTTGAATTTA
Organism: Eudonia mercurella; assembly: GCA_963082485.1. Taxonomy (NCBI): domain Eukaryota; kingdom Metazoa; phylum Arthropoda; class Insecta; order Lepidoptera; family Crambidae; genus Eudonia; species Eudonia mercurella. The sequence goes on from OY720041.1 coordinate 11,921,968, forward strand.
TGTCATTGAACGCTACGTCAGATTGTATTTAGCTAATCAACTTTTCGTATCTTTCAATACTTAATGTTTGTGAATGTCATAATATGTATTAAGCCGCCTCTATTGGGTAATGGTTAGAGCAACGGTCTCAGACCTACAGCTCTCGAGTTCGACTTCCAGCGATGTGTAGGTACTAGGGTTGATCGGTGGCGGTCTTTTTGAGGAGCTACCAACATGTACCACTTTTCCTGTGTAGTATAAAATAACTTAAAATTAATGTAAATAAATCATTAGAAGTTTTTTATCTGACTGTACAAAGCAGCTATTTTTATTGGTGTCCGAATCGTCAGTAAAAAAAATAATAAAATTAAAAAGTGTAGTGTGAAATAAGCAGCGCCCTTGTACTTGTCTATTCTTACTATGTCTTCTCCCTTCTTGTTTGTTTGAGTGTACATAAATTATAAATAAATAAATAAGTGTCAATTCGGACACTGTGTCCGAATATAATGTGTCCGAAACGTCAGCGAGTCAAACAAATTGATCAGTTGAGTTTTAAAGTGTTTATAGTTTTAGTTTCAACATAAGACTACCTTATAACGCAAAACATTTATAAGTAACACATACATTATATACATCCTTTTTAATGTGTAGATCTTTAATTAAACCCGCTGCTGCTTCCTTAATAGCTGTTTAATAAAAAACAGTTAATTTTAAATCCTCTTTTTAATCGTAATTCAAATCGCTAATAAGAAAATATGATGCCCAATCCAATCTCCATTAACCTTATTTTAACATAAGCATTGTAATTAGAGAACGCGCAACAAAAACGGGGCCGGTTTAAGCGAGCAATTAAAAATGTTAATGAAATGTGCTCCTTGGGGAGCCACCCTTTAAAGATTATCCCTTGACCTTTCTAGCGAGTGACCTGTGACCCGCCACGTGGCCGCCATACGACTTGTTTCGAAAATCTTGACCCTTATTTGTTAACGTAACGTTGGTACTTTTTTCCCAGCCACGACAATGCTATATTTAATTTGATGTCACACTACTTATCTATGCGTGTTGATTTAATTGTTAACGGAGCTACACCGAGCTTTAAGATATTCTGCAAAAGAAAGGACTTATACGTATCGTAGTGATGCTAGTGTTCGACACCAGTTTTCTTCAGAAATACTATAGAATAGAATAGAAAAACATTCAGTATCACAAAACAACATTCAAACAAGTAAAGCATTCATAATTTAATATACATGGTATATGATACTAAAAAGGCATCTTCTCAGCATGTGTTATAGCACTTCAATAATGCTACAACGCTGGTATTCCGAAGATGCCCAGACTAGAACTAAACTTAACTAAAACTAAGAATAGTAATAAAATAAAACATAAAACACCAAGCGGTGTTTTATGTTTCACTTCACTCACAACACCCAAATGATAGCTTTACACTTTTCACTTTTGGTTCATAATTGTGTAGTTAATTATTTATTGTTACATGGCAAACTATTTCTTATCTATGTCTTATGAATTATACAAATACAATTAAATATAAATATGTATATCAATACCTCCACAGCTAAATTGTTAAATTGTTAGATATACTATATATAATACTATATTTATATAGAATTTCATGAAAAATTTACTATATGACAGCTAAGAAGCAGGTGGTAAGTATTCATTGTTGCTTAAGTGTGTTGCAATAAAAGTATTATCTATCTATCTATCTAAAGTAAAAATCTGTTGCTGAACCCTATTTATAATGATTAAAGGAAAAAAATGTCGATCACTGTTGCCACTTCCCTATATCTGAAAACATTTTCTTAACACTTAATAAAAAAAGGTTTTTTGTTTTCTAAAGTTTACGCGAACACTACTAATTGAAATGAAACAACTTTTACGTATAAAATATTGGTTTGAAGTTTTTGTTGCCTTCTCATGAACACGTAATAATATGGGAACTTTGTAGTTGACTTTAAAATAACTTTGAGTTCAAATATAACGCGAGAGAGATATATCTTTTTGACAAAGTATTAAAGAAACGTGATGTAGATATGCAAACTATTGTAAATACGTATAACGTGTAATAACGTTTACGCATGTTTTTTTTATAATATAGTTGGTAGAGATGACACATTTTTCGTGCTACGTTCCCTACATTCATACATCCCGCCCGAGCTTCTGACATCCATCAGTCTTTTTATAATTCATTTTCTGTTCTAAATATATTTACTTACTCTCCTTTTTAGCACAATGACAGAGAAAAAAGAATTTCTCATACCAAATAAAGAAAGAGCTTTAGTGCTCATACATTTGTTAATTCCCATTTTTCTAAGAAGTCATTTTTGTTTCTTGAATAGCCCAACTCTTATTATTCACACGGGGTTGAAATAAAAATTCGCTATTATTAACTATTAAGAGAATTTCACATAAAACTATTCAAGTTATAGAGAGATAATAGGGCTATTCAGCCGCATATGCAAATGACTTGTAAAAATTCGCTTTGTTGATCGGCCGGTCAGTTTATCTCACGAGATTCGCGAGGTCGGCCAAGAGGGGTCATCTCCAATATCTTTCCCATCCATTGTGACATTCTATCCCGGGATATCGTGTAGTAAACACCATTGAATCGCGATCGTCAAGTGTTAAAGTTAAATTACAGTGTCCTGTGTCGAAATGGATAATTGGATAACCCAGTTGTTCCACGCGCCTACGTTTAGCAAACCAAAGGTGGGTGGTTGTTATTGCGTTATAAGTGCTATATTTAATGATATAATCCTTGAGGAAAAGCGTCTCTCTCAAATGTTATGATGAGTTTATATATCTACTTATTTCTTATTTTCAACAGTTGTCAGATAGGTACTAAATTCCTCTCTTTTTTCGGCTTTTTTTTAAGGTTTACATTAATTTTTATTTCATTTGTGTCACATGCTTCTGTTTTTCTTGTAAGTGGGTCAAAGTGGGACACTAAAACAACTGCATATTTCATGTCTATTTTGGAATATGCATCTAATTACTTTTACCTATTTATTAAACCATTGAGCATTAAATGAGGTTAATTGAATTGAATTGTTGCTTTTTTATTGATTTTGAATAAGTAAATAAAGTCCATAAACACAATAGAGAAGGTTAATTGCCAATTGTTTGGTTAATTGCAAAATAGACAACAAACAGGTGGATTTATGATATCAATTGAATTAAAACGTTTCCATTGTTACTATTTGTAGAATTTCAGTAATAATCTATTTCAATAGGTAATTAAAGCCTATTTGGAAATGGTATACTGAAAAGAAAATTAATAAATGTTTTCAATATTTGATTCTATCTGACGCTGCTTTTCGTACTTATATAATTTTTAATTAATTAATTAGTTGTACCTAGCTCATTGTTGCGTGGCTGTTTTTTAACTATGCTTTTTCCCGATGACTTACTGACTTGCAGCTTATATGTTTGAGTAATAATATCCAAACATATCTTACATATAAGTATAAATCTTTAAAGCTTTTTCCATTTGCCTCCGCGACCAGAGATAAAAACTTAAGCCAGTTAATCAGTGCACTCACACAAATTGTCCTGGTAAAACAAGTTATTACAAGCACCCTTTTTGTTTAAAGTAAAAACGGTTCGACACGAGCATCCGCATACTGCAACAGTCATATATAACAGCCATTGGATGCTGTAGCAAGAAAGCGGACCAAAAAACCTGCGGTACACAGATGATGTATTGCAAAAACGCTTCGCCGCCGCCGCCGCCTGCGCCGGCACATCTGCTCACCTCCCGAGCATTTCTCTAACGACCCACCCTAATGGCGCCGTTAGGTCAGGGTTATCACGTTCTGCTACTGAAAACATTAGCGTACTAATGAAAATTGTTTCGGGATTAGGATGTATACGAAGTTGTTAGTTGACAATTTAGTTTTTCGCAGTTTGTGGTTCAAACGTATTTGTGTCGTTGCTACGCACTGGAAGGAATGCAGATGCAGGAAACGAGCGACACACCGGGACTTATGTCAACGCATTACTTTTTTTATTTGTAACAAAGCGAGGTCGCAGCCTCGCTGCTTTAACTATATATGTATATACGTGGTGTAGGTATACATACATTTTAAAATGTAGAACGTTTTAATCATTTTGTGACTTTTCAGGTTATTGTCGTGATACCTATTAATAAGACGAAAATATTTTGGTAGCTCTCATTTTATATTTTGTGAATCAACCCTTATTTCTTAAAAACGCCATTTAAAGAGTTTTGTCAGGTAAAATAATTAGATATTATATTTTTTACCATTGAAAATGGTTATCAGATGCAAATCGCCTGAGACGTATTTTTGGCCATAGCTCCGAGGATTTTGGGAGAATCGAAATGAAAATAGTACCAAGAATTGAGAAATTTATCAAGACACGTGTGAGCGTTTGAATTTTGAAAATCGGCTGGAAACTTTTTTTGGAATTTTGAAAAATGTAAAAAAATCGGGTTTTTGGGGTGTTTGTATACTAAATTGTAAATATTAAAAAAAACCGACTTAAGAAAAAATTTAAAAAAGGGTCCTAGGGTATTAGTTTAGCTACAAAATGGCGAAAAATTTTGAAAATTGGTTAATAATTGTGACCTGTAAGGTGGTCCCTATAGATTTGTTATTGTAGAAAAACGGGTATTCCCGTATATAAAAAGTGATGTAGCTTATTTGATTATTGACCGATCGTCATAGTAATGGTGTTAAAAGATGCAGATGCAGGCGAGAAGTGCATTCAAGTTGGAATTGTGTTATTTAAAATAAAATGTTATTTAAAATAAAATGTTTTTTTCGTAAATTGTTGTATTCATTTTCAATGCTCCGATTCTTGCGGCGACTGCGAAATCTGTGAATTTTTTTAAACATAGTATATGATATAGTGATTTTTTTAATCATCTATCGTGAATACATAGAATTTTAATTGTTCATGGCACTGATCAGTGCTCGCGGCAGATGACAGGTTAATGTCAAAGTACGCCAAACTCGTCGAATCGTTCACATCTAACTAACTGTTCTGTGGACCTAGATGCCTAGCGCGAGTTTTATTGCCATTCGATCAGCGTCAAATCGATTGATCGTTTAACTGTTCGTTTTTCACCAGGAGACGCTACTTAAATTCTATACAAATTCTCGTTTCGTTAACGTGATTTAATGTCAAATAAAACTTGCACTAGGCACCCAGATGTCAGCCCTGGTTAGGGCCGCCGCACACCGAAAAACCTTCAAATCAAATAAATTACAGTCGACCCACTTTTAACATGTGTCGTATTAGTCACGTGACAAAAAACGTTTATCTCCGCAAATGAACACGTTACATACAGCCGCGCTTGTTTATACTCCGCATTTGTTTTGGGCTTACACATTAATGTTACGTGAAACGAAACGTTTGTCATGTGTATGAGAATGTATAGTTATCGATGGATCTAATATACAGGGTGAGCATCTAGGAGATAGGGAAATTCTTTTGAAGGAGCCATGATGTCGAATTTGTAGTTAACTTATTACAAAAACTTACGTTTAAATACTTACTAAAAAAAACTACATATAAGGAGATCTTTAGATAAGTTTTTTTTGGTATATACTCGTGTTTCTTTAATTGTTTTTATCAGTAAGAGAGATTAATGTATAGAATTTTTTTTCTATTCACCCCCGTGTCCACAATTCTGCAGTGACACTTTGCAAAATTGTGTGATCCATTTAACCGACGAGCGTGTATGAAGAGACTAATGAATGTGGATGAAGCGAAAGAAGTCTGTAAGGATCGCAGCAAGTGGAAAGAGGTGGTCTCTGCCTACCCCTTCCGGGAAAAAGGCGTGATGTATGTATGTATGTATGTATGTATGTATGTATGTATGTATGTATGTATGTATGTATGTATGTATGTATGTATGTATGTATGTATGTATGTATGTATGTATGTATGTATGTATTTTTAATCTATTCCTAAGTTTTTCAGAGATTTAAAAAATATATGCAGTTCTACACGACTCTAAAGACATGATTCTTAAAAACAAATTGCTAACTTGCCTACCCTACTTAAATCTTAAGATCTACAATAAACTACAACTGTTTGCAAACAGTTACACCAAAATATTCAACCGTTTCTCTTGATAGCGCTGCTGTTTAATTTTGTGCATCCACAAGAATATCATTAAGCTCAGTGGATGGCCTTTTAACTCATAACTCCTTTTAGTTAACGACTTTCCAGAGAATAACGACTTTTTGGCATATGAAGCTGTTGTGGCACCTAAACTGCGCCTGGGGCACCGTTCAAATGTCGTTAAAGGTTAAACATACGGATTAGTTTGGTGTTTTATTTTATTGTTTACTAAGGATCGCTAACAGGTAATACACAAAAAATATGACAGACATACATACATATGTATATAATACTAGCACGTTATCCGCGACTTCGTCCGCGTGGATTTGTGATTTGAAAATATATTTTATTCCTAAAATAAAATATAGCCTATAATAATAATATCAATAATATAAACATTATTACAGATAATGAGTATGCATAATTGTATAAATGTGTTAGTTAATACATTCTTGCATACTATTGTACCTACAAGAGCCCGCAAGAAATGTAGCATTCTATTAGTGAAATAATTTTGGGAACTGGATTACACTCACTACACTCCTCAAACAAACAAACAAACAAACAAACAAACAAAGTCACAAACTTAACCTCTTTATTAATATAATAATAAATACATAATATTGTGCTTACTTTTGTCATTGTGTTTGGCCACTGCTCATTTGTTCGGCAAAATAATGAAATTATAATAATAAATTTAAAATACACATAATAATAGAGGAGCTCGATGGCGCAGTGGTTAACACGACCGGTCTGCGAGTGCTGAGGTAAAGCAACTTTCGCAAAGGCCGGTCATCGGATGGGTGACCAAAAATGTATCATCTCGAGCTCCTCCGTGCTTCGGGAGGCACGTAAAGCCGTTGGTCCCGGCTGCATTAGCAGTCGTTAACAACCACCAATCCGCACTGGGCCCGCTCGGTGGTTTATGGCCCGTTCTCCCTATCCATCCATAGGGAAAGCAAAATATTATAATTTGTTATATACATATATTTGTCATAATATCCATATCATAATATAATATTACCGACGTAAAATTATTTACCTATTATTATACGAGTAAAAATGTGCGATCAGAAGAAATGTATTATTGCTGGAGAAATGTATTGTAGCATTCGTAGCATTCTGTGCTACAGTAGCAGAGTTTCGTTTCGCGCAGTAGGTAGGTACAAGTTATGCGACACGGGATTACTTGGTTCATTTTTGTAATTCTTTCCCCGATGTGACATTTACGCGCGCGCGGATACCGCAGCTAATTAAAATTCTAGGCGAATGAATAACTGCGCTGCGCCGCACCGCTGTCGCGTTTCGTACGAAAAGTCGTAAATTAATAGCCACCATTCAGGTAGTTCTCCCAGCGACAGAGGCAACTTTTCGCGCGCAGCCACACAACTTTCTTATCACGACCCAATTCGTATTCACTCCAAATTATTTATACATTAAATTGCCCTATAATTACTAATTTCCTTTTAAACTGACAAAGATTACGTGAAGTCCATCAAAATCCATTAATTAACTAGGTGAATTAACGGGCCGCTGAAGATCGAAAATTTATACCTTGAAATTGCAAAGTACGTAATAGGTTTGGAAGTCTTTTGAACTTTTGTAAAGTCATCGTAAATTTTACAGGCGCAGCAGGGGAGTCATAAAAGCGGTGGCGCCTCTGCCAGCGGCGCGGCGAGCGCGGCGACGAGCGGAGCGGCCGCAAGCACTGCCCGCGCGAGCGAAGTCAAACCGGTGGAATGCAACTTGTGCCACCGCAAGTTCAAGAATATACCAGCTCTCAATGGACACATGAGGTTGCATGGTGGCTATTTCAAAAAGGTAATTCCTTTCAATAGTTGTTCAAAATTTGTATAGTATATAGTATAGTATGTTCAAAAAACCCTTTATCATAAGTTTATAAGATGAAGGGTTTCTTAACAATTTCATTTAAAAATATATGTTTGAAAAAACCTAACAATTAAATTTTTACTATCCACAGGATTCAGATAGCAAGAAATTGGATAAAAAAGAAAGTACAGGTCCTCCTTTACAAACAGCATCAGTATCCGTGCGAGCTCTCATAGAGGAGAAAATCATCAGTCGGCGCGGAGCCGCTACTTCCACACCATCCACCAGTAAGTTGCTTAATTTAAAAACGGAATAGTCTAATTTAGGTTAATAGGAATATCAAAATAAAAACTATTTTATTGTAAAAATATTGAATTGACAACCTAAAGCCTAAAGTAGGTATTTTTAAAATTTATCTTTTGTCCATTTAATGTAACTTTAGGTCTTCTTTAGGTGCACGAACTTCTATCGAAAGCATACTTTACGAAAAAGAAACGCATACTTTACTACTTTTTATAATAAAAAATTATACTGATATGATAGCCTTTATAAACAGTGTCCTACAGATAACAAATAGCGTTACGTTAAACATTTCAATTAGTTTTGATTTAGAGTAGCTTGGGTGTGTCATGCTCTCTTTATTGTCTCTGCGGTGGTGGCATGTGCGTCGGGTCGTTACGTTCCCTAAAATATGGTTGAGCGAAGCGATGGCTGATTCATTATGTCATACTCGTGAACGGGTGCCGCCTGTGGAGGCTGGTCTGCTCTTGCATACTTGTCTTAATTTTATTATTATCAACTATAGTTTAACTTTGTTTTTTCTTAGACAGGTTTTGACTTTTACTAGTACTGTATGACATTGTAAAAAATTTAACTGGTAAATGGTGTTTTTGCAAACTATTTTTTTTTCTCATGTGATTGTCCTTTATATTATGTGTTTTTTTTATTTGTGATGGAAAATGTCCTTTTATGATAGGGCATTTTCCAATATTTTTGACGATGTAAGGGAGAAAAGATCTGGACACTTGCTGAGTTTCTTGCCGGTTCTTCTCAGTACAAGATCTCCCGCCCAGAGTAGACTTACGAACCGATGGCATAATGACGTTCATAAGAGCTATTTGTAGCCTTAGATTAATAACGCCTAGATGGATAGTCTTCATACAAACGCATCGCCTAAAGTGATGCAAAAAGCAGATTAATGTAGGCGTAAGCATTACGTGCTTACGGTCGCCTACACGCACACTAACAAAACTTTAATGTGTACAGTGAATGAGCAATTTCCCCGAAAGTGGGGAAATGTTATACTTACGTGAAATAATAGTATAAGTAGTACAGTAGTTCATGATAATGTCGTTAAAAGATAAGTAAGAAAATAAATGTTTAACATCCTACATACTTTTTGTTGATAATTTAGTTTAATACGATAATGTTTATATGACATTAATCAATAATAATCAAAAGGACCTCGAAATCAAATATTTAGCTTTTCTCTTTACTAAAATTTGTAATAAAAATCAGGAGTGGTGGTAGCTCAGTAATCGGAGTCACGCGCCTCATATCCGTCGTTGGGAGTTTGAATCCATGAAAGGAACGAACCGCTATTAGGAGGATGATTTATAATAAAATTCATAATATGTCATGACGAGGACCTTTTTTATTATATTATTTATACACCTACGCAATAAAAACACTTTGCGTTTTACAAATAAACAGAAATAAGCTTCGAATAGTTATTCCGTGTTTTGTCTCTTTTACTCTAATTTTAAATGACGTTTACATGACGGGAACAAAACACGGAATAACTATTTGGACCTTATTCTTTGCTTATTTGTAAAGCACTTTAGGTATGACTAATAAATGAAAATAAATATAATTTGAAAAAAAAAACAATTTATTTTAAACCAATGGGGTTAAAGTATTCAAAGATCGATATAGATGGCATCATCGCCGACCGCTCTCAACATTCGCCATTTTGTGAATTTGTTGTTAATCGCTCTAAAGTTATTTGCTAAAAAATCACTAATCATGTATTCGACGTGGAGTGTAACCCAATTAACAAAGACTAATAAAGAGGTGTCGACGAGCGGAAAGAAATCAGCTTTAATTGAACGGTAAACAAATTATCGGCTTTTTATTTTTATGCATTACTATTTTGCCATCTAAAATTGTAAATGCGGACGTTGGAATTGCTATAAAATACTACAATACAAGTAATTTCATGTGTACTAATAAGAAAAACTACTTAGAAATGAAAGTATTTCCAAGATCTGGGATTCAATAAAAAGAAATAAACAACATTTTGGTGCTATTAACCACTTTTAGTGTTGTCTTGTCGGCAACTTTATTTAAATTAGCCACCTTCATTCCGATCACTGCTCATCATTATACCATTACACTTAATAGGGAAAGATATTATCTTACTTAAGGGCAACACTTAAAATATATTATGGTTTCAATAAATATTTTCAATAAGATTTAATTTTATAACTAACATACACCAATGAATAATGGGAAAATAATTTCTTCTTACTAGTAACACTTTCATAAAATCGCGGCTTGTAATTTTATTTTTAAAAGTAGTAAATATTTAGCTCAATACAAGTCAATTTGTAATACTTACGTATGAAATGTTATGTTAATAGCTTTTTTGTCCTTATGCGATGCATTGTGACACCCATTAATTGCACAAACCGTCATAATGTAATTAATTGTCGGAGATGTTTGCACTAGCGCTTGATCTTGACAACTGATGTGACGTTCGGGCGGACTGAGCCAAAATGGCTTAGTTTGAATTGCTTCACTTTTCTTGCGTCAACTCGGTTTCTATGCGTTATTATTCTAAGTTTGTAGCCTAAACTGAATAAATGATTTTGAATTTTGAATTTTTTGAATTTTTTTTAAAGTTGACGTTAAGTCATGCTAGTGTCACAAATTCTATGGAATGACGGCTGTCATTATGTCATGAATTGTTAGTTCAATTTACGGACGTTGCAGCGCTTGTATATTTAATACTATTATGTTTTGTAATGGACCGTTTGTTACCTAAAAATATAATATTTTTTATTTTACAGGTACGAGTGCAGAGAGTGTTGTATCCCGTGCCGGCTTCGTGGCCCCAGCTCCCCCACCACTATCAACAATACGCGGGTCTTTGGCGTCACCTGCATCGCCCGCTCCATCCGGCCACTTCGCATCTCCGCGTGCACCAGTCCTCACCGTATCTGCCAATGTCAGTACCAATCTCGCGCAGAGGGACTCCACCCTTATCGAACTGCTAAAAAAAGGCAGCACGAAGGTTCGTCGTATTTTAATCAAACTTTTTATTTGAAACTCCGTTGTAACCAATAAGTTTTACCTATTCTTTTACAGGTCGTCAAAAGATCAGCATCGGACCCTGGACAGTCATCACCGCAACAAGATTTCACATTTCGGCCGGAACTCTTTGGAGTTTCGTTCAACTCGGATGATGGATATTTTTCACCAGCTCTTAATGAAGACGCCTTTCAATTTGCTACTACACCTGAGCAATTAGAAGAATTAGCATCATTAGAAGATTATGCGACAGTGGCAGCTTCGATAAGAGAAAGATCACCGGTGTCGTTTCCGTCGAGTAGACGATTGGCGGCAGTACTAAATTCTCCACTGCCGGAATCTTTAGCGGACTTTGGGGCGTGCCATGGAGGCTCTCCTGTCCACTCCCCGGGAATTGGCTACACGGCGAATTCTCCTGGCCTGTCGTACTCCACGGGAGACTCCCCCGGAATGACGTACGCGGCAGCCTCCCCTGGTGGCAGCTACTCCACCCAGCCTGAGTCGTCGCCAGGTCTCGCGTACCCAACACCGCCAGCTTCGCATGACGCGCATTCACCAGCGCATACGGTGCCACGGGCGTCGTCTCCATTGTCAGCAGCCTTCTTCACAGCGACAATGTCGAGTCAGGAAGAGGTAAGCAAAACATTTTTTTTTAGCTTGTTTTAGTTTATAGGTAGGTATTAACGACATAAGTTACTATATGTGTTGTGCAAATTTTTTTAACACAACTACAAGAAAACGGTTAGCCTCGATCTAACCTTAGTTATGGTCACTAATAAGGCTAAAGATGGAAACGCACTTTACGTGGTACGAGTATCCTCAGCCTGTAAGAAACTGCCTTAGGCACTGTCGAAACACCAATAAGTTACTAGCATTTTTGTTATGACGACAAATTTAAATATAGTGGTAGCTTGCCAGGCGGATTTATTACGAGGCTTACGAAATCGAGTTCAATAATATGCAACCCCTACTGAGAATCAAACCCGGACCTCTGGGGCTAAAACTGGTTTTCCAACTAAAAAGCAACAGACTACCTACTTAACTTTCGTACTTATTGTAGAGTAAACAAGCTCTTCTTCTTTTAGGTGGAAGAAGCCTTAGAAGAAGTGTTGCCTGAAGAATGTCGTTCGCTAGACGCGTACACGCTAGAGCCGTCGCCGGCGCCGCGACGCATCATGCTGAACTCCGAAGACCCGCTGCTCTCCAGCAGCCCGCGAGACTTCTCCCACCAGCGCCCGTTGAGGCGGCATCATAGGATCTCAACTGTCTCCTCGATGGACCAGTGGCAGCACGACACTACGCTACAGGTAAGCTTTATATATCTTTGGTCGTAACCGGCTTATTTACTTATACATTCCGCTGGCTCAGCGACACGAAGTGGATGTTGGCTTCCGACACGTGATGACGCCACTGCTTTTTACGAGTCCTCAAAGTTCGAACTTGAACTTAAAGGTACTTGACACATCATCAACATGGTGTTCTCAAGTACTCGCATTTGTTACCGGCTTGTAATGAACTTCACTGTAAATTCAAGCATAAATAATTGCTGTCCCTCCAATGAACCAATGGCAGCACGACACTAACGCTACCAGTGAGCTTCGTAGCTAGCTAATTGGTTGTTACCAGCTGGTAATTCCACCACCAGAGGTAGCTACCTCTGGTATTTCTGACTGTAACCAAGAATTATATTAAGTACACAAGTACTTAAAAATGGACATAATTTCAAATTAAAGCATAAATTGTGGCTAACCCTTCAATGTACCAGTAAAAAAACGACACTACACTAGAAGTAAGCTTCGTAGCCTTCGTGCTACAGGCTACCAATTACATTTTTTCGACTATAATTATATTTAGTATAATTATGTGTAAAGTAAAGCATAAACATAATTAAACTTCATTAAGTGTCGCGCACCTGTCGTGTACCTGGGACAAACGGTCCAGCTAGGTAGGTCCAACTTCAGCAAAGAGGTCAATCGTCGAATGCAATTAGGTACGAAATATCTTTTCGTCCGTTATACCGCAGAGTCTTAAGACGAAAGTCTTTAATCAGTGTGTGTTGCCAGTGATGACATACGGGACTGAAACGTGGTCGCTCACTATGGGCCTCATAAAAAGGCTCAAGGTCACTCAAAGAGCAATGGAGAGAGCTATGCTCTGGGTTTCTCTGCGTGATCGAATCAGAAATGAGGCGATCCGCAGAAGAACAAAAGTATCCGACATAGCTCGAAGATTTGCTAAGCTCAAGTGGCAGTGGGCAGGGCACATTGCTCGCAAGACTGATGGTCGCCGCGACCGCGTACCAGAAAGCGCAGTGTGGGCAGGCCTCCAACAAGGTGGACTGACGATCTGGTGAAGGTCGCGGGAAGCCGCTGGATGCGAGCAGCACAAAACCGGTCATTGTGGAGATCCTTGGGGGCCTTTGTCCAGCAGTGGACGTCTTTTAGCTGAGATGATGATGATGATGATAAGTGCCGCGCCATTTACTCTGTTGACAAGCCAAGCTTTGGTCATATATCACAAAAGTGTACCACTATAATTCCACTAACGAATAACTTCTATTTCATAATGGTGTGGTTCCATCATGATGTAAAATGGGGATAAAAGGGTCATATAATATCTATTTTAAAAACAGCAAAGCCAAAAAACCAAACAACGTGAACTTTTTTAATGTATCAGTATTTTTTTATAGTTGTTTCGAAATAGTTCGTAGCATTGTGACCTATCATGTTATGATAGTTGTGTGAGTGGTCAATGAACAATTCAATGTGCCTCCAGGTATGCGTGGAGGGGCGTGACACGGTGCCAGCGGTGTTCCTCAGCCCGAGCAGCGTGCCCGCGTCCCCGCAGCGGCGCAAGCGGCGCGCGTCTCCAGCCGGCCCGTACCGCTCGCGCATGCGTATGCGCATGGGCATGCACTTCGTACCGCAGCCTATACTGCCGCCCGATAGAGAGGGCTCCGGTCTTTATATGGAGATGTCAGGTAGAATACCCTTTAAATCCATATAATTTTACAATTAAGCCCTTATGAAAAGGTAATTCGCTATCGGTTGGTCGATCAACGACGTGTAACATGTAAATAATCGACAAGAAAGTCAGCTAGGCACCTTTTTCATTATCTTTTACAGCGAATGCATACAGAGTCAATCTAGTATACCTACTCTTGAATATGCGCTTGAGACCGAGCTATTGTTAAGATTCGTTCGACAAAATCAAACCTTAAATACTTAAATGCTAAAAACTGCGATTCGTCTCTAGTTATCTCGTGATACGCGAAGATATTTAAATCTAAAGCTATCAGATTTTATTATTCAAATAGTCTTACCAATTTCGAGATCAGTTGCTTCATAATATTTTACATATCCATCACTGGTTTCAGGTCTGTCATCAGCGGAAAGCGACCTCCTTTCGCACATGGAAGAGCAGAGAAAACCTCAGATCAACATCGGAAGGGACCACCAAGCTGACATACCTGAGCTATGCAGCGACCGGGCAGATCTACATCGGGCGCCCGAACAGTTACTGTGGGACCCTGGCATCAACGACTGCCTAGACGATAATGAAGGTAAGGATTTTTTGTTAATGATTCGAGTAGTCCTTGGTAATGTGCCATTTATACAATCTACATTTTACATTACCTGTCTGGGCAATCTTCATTATACGTGTGAACAAGAAACTACACCAAATAGCCGGTCTTCTTAGACCGGAAAAGCCCTTGCTCTTTTAATTTATTTATTTATTTACTAGTGGACCCGGCGGACTTCGTACCGCTTTGACAGTTTCCATTCATTCTCGTGAAAATATCGGGATAAAAACTATCCTATGTGTTAATCCAGGTCATAAACTATTTGTATGCCGAATTTCATCCAAATCCATTCAGTAGTTTTTACGTGAAAGAGTAACAAACATCCATCCATACTTACAAACTTTCGCGTTTATAATATTAGTAGGATTTGTGCGGTGCGGTATCATATTAAACGCCAGACGCTCGCCAATCGCACGACTAATTAAATATGGAACGTGCAGCAGCCGTCCAACAACAAACGTGTAAAATGAAAGAGCCCTAAGATTTGTGGTTTGCCCCCAGTGCGCATGTTCATGGAGCTGGCGATGTGCGCGGCGATGCCGGTGGGCGGGCACACGCGCGAGTACGCGCTGCAGACGCTGGGCGAGTGCGGCGGCGACATCCGCGCGGCCACGCTGCGGCTCATGACGCGCCCGGCCGCGCCCGCGCAGCACGACGCGCGCTGGACGCCCGACGAGCTGGAGGCCTTCATGGCCGGCCTGGGGCATTACGACAAGGACTTCCACAAGATTGCGCAGCTGGTGAGTGTGCCATCTTTTTTCAGAATAAGTTACAGCCACGGAAATTGGAAACATGCTGACGGTGAGCCTTGGCCTTTAGTTATTAGAGAACTCTGCATTTTTACGAAGAATTTGCTGCTCGTCACTATTTTTTAATTCTATTCTTTAACGATTAATTTACGGCCATTCATGGGTGGAGGACAGTAATTTTTTGCATGTGGACCTGTCGCGAATGCGGCGAGTTATAACTATAAGTATTTAAGTAATCATCTCATATGGATGCCATACAATTGATGCCGCCTCAATTTTACTCCTTACAAGAGCAGTGTATACTAGCTTTAGGTATAGCGCTAGCATCGTGGAATTCACGGGCATTCCGGAGAACAAAGCCTAACCTACGATAAGAGTCAGCAGCGTATATTAGTATAATAGTTGTATAATAGTCGTAGTATAAGACTATACTACTGCGTCATCTAAAGAGTCATCTAAAGCTAGACAGCTTTACTCGTAGATGACTCTTCCTTTTTTTAGAAAGACGGCTGCTTAAAGAAAGTCATTACTTTCATTTTACGTCATTAGTTTTCTGAAATAAATAAATAAAATAAAATTACTTCTACTAAATGTAAATACATGTAGTATTTTCATTTATAATCATATAGCATCTTCACTACTTAAAGACTACCGAATTTAAAATAATTTTGAACTATAGCAATATGTAAAATGTTCAAATAATTATTAACGCAAATTTTGTTGCGAACAAATTAAAAAAACACAAATGTTAAAAAAAAATTCCACGAGCAGGATTTGAACCTGCACCCTTCTGACATACCGGGTCAGATGCTCTTCCAATTGAGCTATCGTGGTTCTAACCAGCCCGCCGAAATTATTCAACACTTTTTACTTTGAAAGCCAAAGGCACCCATTCAATGTCAACAACTGCCGTCACTAATACCGATCCTAATTTTATTTTTATAGCTACATGACCCAACAACTAGGTAAAGTTATTATTAACACCTTGTCACCCTTCTTGAACTAACGAAGGTAAAGCGACAATAAAAGTATTTGATGTGATGCATGCACTAACAAAATGGTAATTTCTTCAGGTACGAACAAAAGACTCGAAACAGTGCGTCCAGTTCTACTACTTCTGGAAGAAGGTGACCAAAGACTACAAGACGTTGTACATCCGGAGCTGGAGCGCCGAGCACGCGTCACAAGTAAGCACGGCCACTGGGCTTCAGCACTTTGTCTTCAAACTCGAGGAGTGAAACGGTTCTAAAGAGCACTTATCCATCCAGGGTTCAGTAGGGCAGACCGCAACGCCCGCGCCCCTCTCGTCGTCACCCACGCTCGAAGGCGAGGAGTTCCCATGCAAGATCTGCGGGAAGTAAGTCGCTTCCGTGCAGACAATGCGCAAACGCAATTTACGTGCAACTTGCAACTCTACTGCTATATACATTTGCCATGGATTTATTTATTCAAACGGATCAGACATTTTACTATATTAACTATTTGTGACTTTTTTCCACGTTTAGCCGTTTACTGGACATATTGTTTTATCGTAGCTCTAGGTGACGATGTGCGTTAACAAAACGTCATAGGTAAATCAAAAATGCACAATCTATTTATTACTTACCTTACAAAAACAAAAATAATTTAAGTTAAGCAAGTAGCTGAGTGTTATCTATCAAACGTAAAATACAATTAAGAATTACCAATAAAGACAGTATTTTCCAAACCGGCCATCTCATGCCATCATTCTAGGTTAGGTTTCACCTAAATTGCCTTTTGCGCATGCATTGAAATAAGGGAATATGCATAGCGCAGCTTAGTAAAATCTAACACGTGAAACGAAATACGTTAGATTTAAATGTAACGCACCGGTCCGGTTGGCGTCGTTAACGGTTATTGAATAACGTTATTTAACATTTCCCACATGTGTGTGTTCATGTAGTCCTCCGGACTGTCGCACAGGATCATTGTTGTTCGATGTTAATTGCATGTCAAATTTAATGTATGTGTAACTTCAAATTCTAATATCTGTTTAGTTTAATAGTGTAACGTCTGTCAACGTGGCGTAACGTTAATTAGACCGTTTATGTTAACGAAGAGCAAATTTATTTTCTAATATTATTATACTGGTAAAGAATATGGTAGAGTAGATCACTGATTGAAAATGTCTAGGTATATTTATGTAAAACGCTAATTGAAATTATTTTTAAAACAAAATAGTGAATTATAAAAAGAGCCTAAGTTAAAAGTTTTAAAAATGGTTACGCCGCGCTAAATATATAGGTCTTCGTCTATTTAACATCGATCTTTGTAAATATGAAAATATTCTATATTTTTATTGATATAAGACAGTAAATATTATTAATGTCCGTCGCATAGGGAGTCGTAGTATATTTTATTTGTTGTTAGGATTAACAATTTGTAACGTTTTGATATATAAGTTATTAATGCTTCCAGCTTTGCTTTAGCGGTTTTCTGCTTCTTCTGATTTTGTGTTGTTTCGCTTGTGTTCAGTTACTTTTTTGTTGCCATATTTTAATTCTATACCCTATTATGTTTCAGAATATTTAACAAAGTTAAAAGTCGTAGCGCGCACATGAAGTCGCACCGGCCTCTGGACGCCGAGCCGAAAAGGGCCAAGCTCGAAAAGCCTTATGAAAAGGTCGATAGGGACGCCCGAGCGCAGGCCGCCCGGGCTGTAACGGCCGCGCACTCATTAATTAAATCATAATGAGTGAAAATTAATGATCCTTTTAAACTGAGGCTTATTAAAAACTAAAGAAATAAGTTTGTAAGTCTAAAATTCTGTTCGCTTTAAACAATGACTGGCTATGAGCTATGCAAAATTTATTATATACTCGTGAAATCCAATGAAAACTCGCGAGTTGATGTTAAATTCAATTCAAAATAGAGAACATAAATTATTTTCTCACAATAATCACTAAAGTTATTGGAAGAAAGCGCGCGTGAGCCATGCGCCCGTTCGCACTTGCACCACGCTCATCTCGATCGCGGGAGGCTCTCACCCCAAACGTATGTTGAATAGTTAAGCATTTACTATTGTAAATTATAGATTAAAATGACCTAGAACAAGCGGCGTAGTGACTAGTAGCTAGAAGATTAGCTTTCAGGTAATCTGATCTAACATAAAAATATGTATGTTTAAACAGATATATATTTCCAAATTCTCGTAACGCTAAGCTTCAAGAGAGCGTATAAAATATTTTGTATAACAATTGATACATAGGTAGGACTTCGTAAAGTTTTTATATGACAGACTTCTAAATGTGACTTGCAGTGTGATGTTGTAAATAAACTGTAGTTCGTTGTTGACGCGCTGACATCGATTGGCGATCTCTGATCCTACGGACGTAGACGCCATGGCGATGCGACTTCCTATTATTCTCAAACAGTTCTGCAGCAGCGATACCGAGCGACTAACTTGTGAAACCAAATGGTCACTAGGTAGCGTGGCGTTGCTTCAATTTCATACACATTTTATTGTTTTACTTAAACAAGACAGAATAGAAAAACACAAATGTTGAAAAAATTTCCTCGAGCAGGATTTGAACCTGCACCCTTCTGACATACCGGGTCAGGTGCTCTTCCAATTGAGCTATCGTGGTTCTAATCAGCCCACCGAAATTATTCAACACTTTTTTATGGAATTTTTTTTCAACATTTGTGTTTTTGTAATTTGTTCGCAACAAAATTTAAAAATTATTTGAACATTTTAAGACAGAATAGAAGATTCAGCACCCTGAACTGGATCATTGGCAGCTGTTTTTGGCCACCTCTTTGGCTACGCTTTGGTAGAGCCATCAAAATGCCTGCATTTGATTTCTTTGACAAGGTCCATTTCATGTGGTCGTGACTACATCTTCACGAACTCGATTGACTTCGCCAGTAGCGTCCCTTGATCCTTGTTTATTTCTAATAAGATTAAATATCAAAAATTCCCTGACAAAAAAATATGTATTACTTTACCAACGACCAAATAGTTCTAGTCTATTTAGTCTATTATTTTATTATGAAATCTGTGCCAAGTAGCAAGTCTAATCGCTGTGGCGTATCCTTGCCAGTCCAATCGAGATATTGATCTATAAGTATTACAAACTATATAATATTCGTGTGATACATAAGTCGTGTAGTAACTACACTACCTCGTTTCTGTTAATGTTTTATTGGGAGCCCAGCTCACTATTGCTTGTTTGCTCATTGTTATTTTGTAGTTCGCCCTTACACCTGTTGATTTTTTAATTTATTAGACAAAGTACACCACTTTGTAGTTTTAAGTTTTATCGAGTGTCTATTTTACTAGTCACAAATTGATGTTATTCTTTGACGAGAAATTAGTTAAAATATTATTGACTAGCGTCGCCTGCCACTGTGAATTGCGGAATTGTGTATCGATGAATTTATAAATGTGGGATACAACCACTTGGTAGGTATATATTTTCCACAAAAGACTTAACACATCTAAAAAAAGTATTCATATGTTAGGAAATTAAGCAACTAACTTATTTAAAGAGATTTTAGGGGAACTGTGAACTGTTCTTGTATTCACCAAACTGCTCACAGAAAAGTCAATAGGCATAAAATAGTTCATAATAAAGTATTGCCATTTAAATAATTTAATTTTACTTTAACTAAACCAAGGATGCCTTGCTAGAAATTGGTCTACGTACACTTTGTGTGGCTATGATAATTCAAAACCAGGGATCCCACATTTGAACGGACACTTCTTGCCTCTGCCCGCCTTGACGGAGGCCAAATCATTCACAGTGGATGGTGAAAAACAAAATGGAGGGATAATATTTATTTACAAAAATATTATTAAAATGCTCAAATGTTCTATATTTTATTATGTTGGTAATATTATTATTATTATGTAGTTCCTTGTTGATCGTTCTGAATAATATTATGCTATGATTTGATACTTGTAAATGTAATTAATTTTATAAACGTTTTTCTTTCTCTGTTGTATTTGGAATAAATGTTTCACTGTGTACCTACGTGTTGTGATAAATGTATGGTTTATTATGTCTATAGTTTTTAACGAAAGTACTAACTAATCGGGCAATAAAATCAATTGCTCAACTGTATCTATAGAGAGTATCTAAGAAATGCCTAATCCCTTTGCCCCCGAACTTCATTTTAGCAGGTCTCCTTGTCTATGCCATAGCGTAACAAAATGGTTAGATTGGGCTTGGGTACCTTATGATGATTTGTTTGTGTGTGAACAAATAAAGTTTGGGGGCGACGGGTTCACTGCTGCCAAAGTTAAAAAAACATCTCTCACTCAAGTATCAAAGATTTCGTGGTTGTGATGATTATTGATTGACTCATTTATGGTCTTCCGAAGTAAAACACTTCTATTTTAATTTTGGAGCAGTATTCCTTGAAAAAGACATGTTAATAATTAAAATATCTTTTAACTTATATTGTTATGGACGAACCCTCTGGTATTAACATTGGCATAACCGATGGGAGGGCGTTTGACGCTGCCAGTATTACGTGGAGATGTCTGGAACTATGGATTAAATTAAAAGAATTTATGTAGTGCTAAATGCCCCAGTTGTCTGAATACAAAACTATGACCAGCCTATAACTACCTAAATTAGCCATTGATGACTACTATGAGCTTTTAAAGCTCAAAGTAGTCATCAATGTCAACTACATTGCATTGTCGCGCAGTGATGCTATTATACACAAAATGTACCAAAATTGAATATTTTGGTTATAATTAAATAAATGTTCATAAAAATCTGTAACACCTACAAATATCAACAAATTGAAGCAATATATTGTTCTATAAATAAGCGTACATTTAACCACACATCGGATATAACAAAGCCCGCAATGAAGTCACCCCACATCAAAGCTCCGCTTATATATACTGGGATGGTATGTATGTCTGATTTGTGGTTAACTATATACAACTACTTAGGGAAAATAATTATTAGCCGTACGGTTCAAGACATGCTCGCTACGTCAGTTCTCTATTTGTGAGTGCGTCAATGTTTTAACTTGAAAAGCCCATGCTTGAAACCTTGGGCACCGTTTTGTCATGTTATAAATCATCTATAATCGCTGCCAACCAAACGAGACATTATTAATGTAACCTTAAGCATGACCACTCACGTTGCCCATGCTTGCAATCTCAGGCAGTATTCACACTATGACGTTATTGATAACGTTTCGTTGCATGCCAATTAACCGAGACGGTATGATGCTGCTAGGAAACATGAGGTCGACTGACGTACATCAAGCTGCATGAGATGTCCTTCAGCAATGTACCAAATATAACAATCGCAGATGTGCTCACATGCTTTCGAAGGTGTATCGTACCAAAAGGCAAGAACGACATGGTTGTAAAAAGAAAAATTCAATTCAATAAAAAGGGGCATTTAGACAAAGAATTACTAAAAAGATGTAGGATCTATTTTACTCTTTATAGTGACTAGTGTGATATTTGACATTCGATCACGTTAACGAAAACGAAAACTATAACGGCATTGCAGCAGCGCGGAGGCGTCATACGAGAAGAGTTAAAATATTGCCATACAAATTCTCGTTCTCGTTAACGTGATTGAATGGCGAATAAAACTCACTAGGCACCCTGAAATGTATTATAAGTTATAAGTACAGGTTCGTTTTCCTTCCATGAGTACCTGAACAAAGTTCTGCCAAAACACGACACAGTCACGGCGTCGATTCGCGGTACTGCACTAGCATTAACTTACTTTTAAGAATAAAATACACTAAAATGTAATGTTATTTGTGTATTACATCACTAACTTGTGTGATTATTTGGTTGTGTTCTGACTTAACATTGTAGACAAATTTTCTAACTGTAATAATTTATTAATTGTAACTCTATGCCAAATGTTTGCAAAAACTATTTCTATTGTAATTGTAATGCCGTATTTAATTAGGTAAAACAATATGGGACAAGTTCCAGTAGGACAAATTAGTTAGATTATTTTAGAGTGAGACGAGGCTTCGAATAAAAAACCTCATAAAAATAAGTACAGAAATTAAATTCGTGCCATGTAATTATTTTAATAGCTCTATGGCATTTCAATTACAAAATGACTATTGCTAACGAATATAGAATGCTTAAGTATTACTTTGTTAAACAAACTTGTTTTCATAAAGTTAAAATTACTCGACTAACTATTGTATAAATATTTGATATTTTTTCAAATTAACTTTTATCACTGGAGATAGTTCTATTTCATAAATTTACAATTTATTAAAGACAAAGTCCCTCCAGAAATAATTTTTAACAATACTCTTAGCTATTAAGACTGAAGGTACTTACTAAATTCTGTAACTTTTGCTATGATTGCGATACTACTTTGTTATTTTGTTTATAATTTGTTACCGCTAGTGTGTGTACTTATGACGCGATAGCTAAATATAGAATTTGATACAGATTACACAGTACTAAAAATATTATGTTATTAAATAAGGATGTTAGTATGTCCAAATATTAAGAACTATACATAGGCATAGGTCTATTAGTCCAAATCAGACTACTCAATGAGAGAGCGGCATTCCTCTCACAGTCACTGCCCCCAAATTTTGCGGACGGAGATAATAAAACTGATCCTTTGGATGTCTTTGCTGATAGACTTTAAAAACTGTCTTGAACTCTCTATTTTTCGGATTCCGCAGTAACTTGCATGAGGTACAGGAAGCGCCACCTATCAAAAACTTAATTAATTAACCTTCCTTAAGGCTAATTTTTAGAGCAATAATTGCCCGACAACAGTAATGGATATATGTGGAGCAAATCTACAGCAATACTCGTATAAAAAATGCGGGAATTATTTTGGCAATATTGTTTCTAATTGCTCCATTAATAAATTGATGCTTGTTGCCGTGGCCGTTAAGTTAATTGATATTTTGACACGTCACAATCGACCGCAATCGACTGGAATTGAGAAATTTTAATTGCCCGTGTAAGAGCACCTTTAGAACATGCGATATTGCTGCCATTGCCATCGCGTCTCGTCATGAGTTAACACGCTTGGTATATCATGGTGTGACTAACCCATTCCACGTGCCAAATCGTCATACTAGTCAGCGAAAGCTTTATACATTAAGCCCTAACAGTTTAACTGAATAACCTCCTCCTTTTTTTGAAGTCGTTTAGTGAATTAACGAGAGATCAATGTATAGAGCGCGGTCATATAGGCTCCACTCATATTAGGATTATCCGCTGTATTCCTGTAGAAAGTACGCAGATACTCATCATTTAAAAGATCGTCTATTGAACAATCTTATTTCAACTTAAATATAGAAGTGCCTTACAATTTAATTTTTTGTACTGTTTAATTATTATTTTCATTTAATTTATATAATAGATACCTACTGTCAATAAAGCACTGGAAATTGCATTTATTTCGGGTCTACTATCAACTCTGCCTAATCAGAATTGACATCGTAGTGGATCCAACTAACTCGATATTTAAGACATTACGTTTGTTTCTTCATAAATATCTATATAGGTAAGTGATTAACAGGCGATTTAAATTTATTATAAAAAAAACATAGACAAGCCTGGGCCGTCGCGTCGTATTTATAAAAAAAGATATTAAAGCATAATTTATAATAACGAGTCAATTGCATGTGAAATATAGTAAGAAATATGTACTACCAATAACGGAATCGAAACGAAGGATACAGCGACTATATTGAAGTAATTGATGTTAGGGTAACCACGCGCTGCGTTGCTTTGTGACCTCAACCTCTAGTCCCCACGTCCCCCGCACGTAGACTAATGTAAGTAATACTTCTCTGTATTCGTGTCAACATTATATAATGAGAATGTCAAATGTTACTATAGTATTAATATTTTGTAAGTCTAAATGGATATTATATTCTTCTAATTTTGTATCGAATAAAGAGTGTGTCGGCGAATGCCCCTTCACTTGGTGTACTCGTACATAATACGTACTTATAATAAATGTAAAATACTGTAGACGGTAACGCTCGTGCTGGACGCACGTAATTGATATTACACTCTGTGTTGTGATTTTGAACGTTCTGTAAATTACAAAAAAAAACTCTTTGAAAAAATACTATGGAGAAAAACAATTTGTAGACAACTTTTTAGATTAGCACAATTCTTCGCGTAGACACGTTAGGTCGGAAATTTACTAAGCATGTAGTAACATTGAAATAGGTTATCATTGAAAATGTATTTGTATTGCGTATGATAGATTCATTGTTATTCGATCAATGTGATGATTCGTAAGAACAACGACTAGCCCTGTCCTCAGCCGGGTGACTCTTCACAACTTCGCATATCCTTGAAACAATAAGTAATAAAGTAAAAACTCTATTATATATATATTGATAAATTTATTAGGGTAACTAATTTTTTAAGACAATGACTATTACGTGATCTTTTAGATTGTCTTTATTAATAAATATATGGTGAAGGTTTTGTCAATTCGTTTTTATTTTCAACCTTAGTTCCTATTCCCAACATAACTAGCATCAGCAACTACAGCAACATCACTTAATCACAATAGCACAATATGCAGGCCATAACCCCACCACCCACCTAATGCCGGTTGGTAGATTTTACCGATCCATGGATGCCATCCTACAGCAGAGGATGTAAAATGACTGAATCTGACCAGTCACGATTGTCAAAAACCGTATATGACCGTTCATTTATTGTCAAATTCAATCAAATTGACTTAAGGGGGTGCAGCGCGGAATTTTGAAAATTTACGTGTTTTTAAGTCACTGGTGCTAGGCGCTGAATAGGTCTTATACATTAAAAGGACTAGTATAGGTTAGCTTGATCCTTTCACAAGGTCGTGGTTGTCTTGGAATTTGAAACAAATACCCAGAAACTGCATAAACAATACGTAAAATAATGATATCTAAAAACTTATTTCTTCAGAAACTTTGTAAATATAGCACAAATGAAACAATGATCCGACATCAAAATGTTTGTATTGATATTCCGCAGGTCACTGTTGTCTTATTTTTCAATAAAAAAACATGAATATGAAAATATTAAGACTTTTCTTATTTTTTACCTAAACGCCTATGATTTTACGAAAGTAAACATTGCTCTAATTAAATCACCAGCCTACTCTGTACAGATATTAGTGTGCGTGCGTATTCGTAGTCGTGCGCCGTTGTCACACCACTGCCACGCGCCGCTCGCTCGCTATCATAAAGAAACTTGAAACTCGCAGTTTTGCGTCCGCGCTGCACCCCCTTAAACATATTAGTAATTCTAACTGTTAAAGTGACTAAATATAACTAGTCACAACTATTTACATTACTGCCAATTCCGCCAACATCGCGACACGATTTCAGTTTATTTAAAAAAAAACAAAATTATTATTCTGTCTTCATAGAGGTGTACGTTTCTATGATGTTTATGTCACGTTTCCAAAAAAGTAGTATATTTAAGTATTTATTGGGTAAAGAAAATTCAATTTACTCTTTGTTTACTCATATTGTGGTGGTGCAAGTCGTGACAAGTATCAACTGCGCGTGACGCGGCGCGGTGCGGGCGCTGCGTCTTTGACATTTTGTCAACCGACAAAGGAAACTCTTTTTTTACACTTTTATTCAAAATAAATATTAAAAAACACTAAAGATCATATTGACCATATATGACCCTTTTTGACAATAAATGACCGTTTTTGACCAATTTGACCGTAATTGACAGTCAGTCAAATTCAGTCACTTTGGTCATTTTCATCTCTACAGCAGATCTGATGTAACGCATCCTGACCCTCGAGATTACAACACTCGTAGAGAGCAGAGTAATTCCATTATTGTCGATACAGTGTAAATAGACTTTAAAAAAAGTTATCGATGAGTTTTTACTTCTTTGACCTCGCAAACTCACTGTGATATCATTCATGCTAGAGCAGTGCGTATAGCTTGTACGGACCGTTCATGCGAACTTCCGGAGCAGAGACATTTAAAGTGTTCATCGTTTTACAGCGACTTTGATTGCAACATACGGCATACGCTCCGCATGGATTCTATACCAGCTGTCTGCGGCCCGTTTTCTGAACCTTGTTTTAGAACAGAGTAGTTATGGTAACACGGGGCGCAGGGGGCGCAAATCACGAACTCTGTTTCGAGGTCTGAACTGTCTGTCTAGAAGTGTGCAGACAGTTCATACGGACCGCACACATTGCTCTCAGAAAAGCTTAATAAATAAAGGATAACAAATGAAAGAAGATATCGTTTTCGTCCGTTTATTAAGAACATTGTGGATCACAATTAATCCTTACCTACAGATCGATAAAACTCTGTTACAATTACGAAAACAAATAGTGTAGGGCAACAATAAAATTAAATACGCAACATTAAAACACCACCGTACTATCAAGTCTAGTATTTGCGATAGTGGAAGAAAAAAGTGCTTATATCGCAGTTTCAAATGTAAGCTTACATTGCCCCGAAATATAAAGTGGAGAAACGTCGTCTGGAGCACTTAAATATTAAATCACAGCACTCGTTCCTCGAGACGACTTCATAATATCACGTGACACGTAACAGTGACATCTGAAGATCAAACGCCATTGTGTCGTTTAGAATAAAGACTCATTTCTGATATGGGAGTCGTATGCTTACAAATGACCATACGACCAAAGAAAGAGCATAGTTATTATTAAACAATACGACACATATCAAATGTATTCAAACTTTGGTAGTTATCATTAATTAAAATACACATTATAACAAGTAGTCACAAAAATGTTGAACTTTTTTCAACGATTCATATTCGTACATATACTTACACCATATTCACACAAAAAAACTAAATAGTGGTGACATTAAAACCAAAAGCCTGCACGTTAACCTACCACAAACTGTAAAATTTCCTTAAGGCGAAGGGTAAGGCACACTAGCGCCACTAATGGATTTAATTTGATAACTTAGCAGTTAACTGGAAAAACTGGATTTTTTTTCAAACATTGCGGACCTTTCGACACTAGGCAAACATCTATTAATAATTGTGCACTACTTTTAGGTTTGTTTTTGTATTCATTCGCTAACACCAAAAGTGGCCATTGTTTGTGAAAAATGCGATAGCCTGTTTTGTGAATAAACCACGCAACAAAAAGTAGTGCTAAAGTGTTAAATAAATACTATGGATGCTTTCCTGTTATCGGACGGTACGCAATGTTTAAAAAAAGATCCGGCCCGTTAGTAATTGTCAAATTATCAAATGGTGGCGCTAGTGTGCCTCACCCTTCGCCTTAAGAGCTCAAGCAATCGCGAATACCAGACACAATAGAATTTTAATTGTTATCGGCCACCTGCTGGTCGATCGACGCTCAAGGGGGTTATTAGACTGAACTTTATGCCTTAGAAATATGTTTGAAAATGTATTGGAGAAATTTGACAGTTTATGCAGGTGTCTGTACAAAAACATTGAATGAAATTTCGACCGTGCCCCGATCGCAATGTAAAAACTAACGTGATAAATAAATATTGAATTCCAATGACAAACAAATCTTAAACATATTTATTTATAATATTTCATTATTATACAATGGACGTAGCAATTACAAATATTATACTCTCTTCGAACATCATCTAACCATCATTAACATAGGGTTTTCATTAGTTTGATATGAACTCACATGCATATAATTTAGACTGGGCATACACATATTTAACATTTTTTGTTTATATAATATTTATAAATCTGTACTATTTAGCATTATACGTTTAAAATAAAACAATGTTTATTTCTTGATTAGTGCATAAACATCGGGTATATTCAGTAAGTATATTTTTGTAACGGATAAAAATTTAATTAAAATGTTACTGGTGATACTAAAAAAAACAGAAATACATTTTAATATAACAAGATTAAGCATTCAAAATTAATATATAATGTATTCCGTTCAAGAAATAAACATTTGCTTTCATATGTGTCCCATATATATCGTAACACAAATATGAATTCGAGTGTGCTAAATAATTTGTACCCATAGTACCACGCTGAACGCACCCAGTGCCACATCATCAAATAAACCACCCACATTCGTTTAAGAAACTCTACCTAATGGACTAAATACATATCGGTGTCAGTCGTTCATCAGTAATTTGCATCAGTGGTAAGAATGCAAACCGTCCACAACCAAAGGAACTATCGAAACTATCACATATTAAACGATAATCGACTTTAAATGGTTGTAGTTTGAACACAAATTGTTACAGAAGTCAGAATTGTATCAGAAAAGACATAAGCTATATTTTTAATGCTATCAAACGAATAAAAAATTGGTATTCTATATTTGTGTTTATATAACAATGGGCGATAAGACGCGCTATCATTATAGCAGTGTAAATGGCACATAAAGCTATGTATCACCGAAGAAAGTGTTGCGTCTCGTCTATATTTCTTCTAAAATAAATGCTCGCTACGTATTCATGAAGGTGAAGTTATTTCGTTTTGGTAGGATATTTAAACGCGTCTTAAAAAATAAACACTCGTCAGGGCGAATCGCATCAAAATCTTACTGCCGCGCTTAGACGTCAATTGACTTGCTGTGTTTTTTTATATATATATTTGTATTCTTTTAATGTTGAGTTGTTTTTTTACCAACACCGACTTTTTATATTATATAAAGTCAGTGTTGATAAAAAACAACTCAACATTATATTGGTCAGTACATATAGAGAATGTTCGATAAAAAACTTGTGTCTGTTTCTCGAAGTTTGGTGTGGTAGGAAATTAAAGTTCTAAACTTGATATAAATCACAATCTATACTAATATTATAAAGCTAAAAAGTTTGTTTGTTTCGTTGAACGCGCTAATCCCAAGAACTACTGGTTCGAATTGAAAAAATATTTTTGTGTCGAATAGTCCATTTATTAAGGAAGGCTATATATATTACATCACACTATGACTAATAGGAGTGGAGCAGCAATGAAAAATGTTGCAAAAACGGGAAAATATTTACGCGGGTGAAACCGCGGGGCACAGCTAGTTATAAATAAATTAGTAAAAACTAAGTTTTCAATCGACTTAGTATGTATTTTAGGAATGATAATTGAAGGTACTAAGTAATTATTGATGTTAACTGAGCACGGCAGTTACTGTCAGTTGATTAAGGTCGATATATAGACAGAATGACATAGGTATCAACTAGAATTTAAATGTAGGTTAAATATTTTGATGCAAGTCACCCTATAACCATATCACTTTAACTTAGCATCAGTATTATATGATAATATTATCATTCAACTCAATATTCGTTTAATGACATGCATTAGGCCGACTTGGGTAAAAGCGCGTTTGACCAACGGGATATATTTAATTGGTATAATAAGTATGAGACAAATCATTCCGTCACTAATAAATTTGATAACTCTTATAGCACTTTGAGCAGTACAAACATTAATTATAAAAGTTAAGGAACCACGATACCAATAAACAATTTTTGAAAGACATGATGTAATAAATAGCCTGTTAAAATATTGTATAATTTATAATTCATAAAATAAGTAATATTTCAGAAAAAAACACTTACGGTCCCATAGTTTATTATCTCTCTTGATATCAACCTTGATTTTGGTTATAACAGTGACTTGGTAGAAACCTAATTTTAGTACTCTATATTTAAAGCTTATTTAGACATTGAATTATTTGCAAAGGAACAATTCGATAAAGATTTACCTCAGACAGAACAAGCATGTTGCAATAACCCATTTAGACCGACCAGGCGTTTGTGTATTGTTGTAAATTTAACTTTAAAAGTATCAAATTAGAGTACATCTATACATCTATCGGACTAAGTAGGTATGAAGGTAAGTGCACCAGTGCTCGTCGTCAGTTACCGTTGCAAAAATAATATAACTGGATGTCAGTTAGGAAGCAGGTAATACATCATCATCCTCATCATATCATTTTATGTTCCCACTGCTGGGGCACGAGCCTTCCAGTGTGGTGCGGTGGTTGTTAACGACTGCTAATGCAGCCGGAACCAACGGCTTTACGCGCCTTTCGAAGCACGGAGGTAATACAGATCATATTCAATTGTTGTAAAGTAAATAATCTATTTTGATTATTAGTAAAGGAAAAAAGTGTCGATCTCTGGTTCTTTTCGAACATATATCGTTACTCATGTATAATCATTTATAATATTGGGTATTTGACATCGCTCAATTTGAAGGATACGAAACATTTCAAAAAACACTTTATTAAGTTTAAAATAATTACTTTGTAAAACGTAACAGTCAAATAACCCGTGCAAATACACAACTAATGATTTTAAACGCAGTGAAAAAAGTTTACAATTTAATTGAAAAAAAAATACACCAATGTTAAGTCGAATATTTATAATAACAATGTATACTGCTTACAAGATTGAATCATTTATCATTAGGACCCTGTTCACATGACGATACAATTAGATAATGCCAGAAAATATATCGTTCCAATTATTACAATTACAATTATTGCAATCGTGAACATAACCTTACATGTGAGTAGATTTGTACAGTGTGCTTAGTTCAAGTTTATTTCACTATTCGACCGAGTAAAGTCAACCACAAATTGTATGGGATCGACACAGCGGCATCTAACGACGAAATTGTGTAACTAAGTGGAACATTTTTTACATTTTTATAAAGCTTTCATAAAATTGTAAATTTATTGTAATATTGGATGATTGGATAGCGATATCCATTTTCTTTGTTAATGTCGTAATTTCTATAAAAGCTGTGCAGTTTGTAAAGAATGTATTTTATTTTGACTCGGGCGAATATTAAACAAAACTCTTGCTAGACACTCGGATAGAGAACGTATAGTTTCGTCACAAACCCGTTGCATGTTTACCACTGATATGGGTACGTTATCTTGTGCGGGCGTGCGCGCGGGGGGGGCGTCACTCCAGTCTCACCTTCTTGCCTTTCACAACCGTCGGCTTGTTCTTGAGCAGACCTTTTCTTCGTTTCGACGTCTGCGTGAAAAAATAAGTTGATTACCAAAAAAGTTTTCATATAATTATATTTTTCTAATATACTATCATACTTTGTTTAACACTACGCATCGAAATACAATAATCAATACGGATCTACTCGCGATTATTTTACATGATTTTTTATATTTAATCCTGACGATCCGACAATTTGGAGCGGACGGACGATAAGCACGAGTAGATCTGTATTATGAACTCTAACTATTGTAGTACTAAATAAGTTTTTAGAGTAAATTTTATTAAGAGTAATATTTAGTGTCAACTAAAGTAAACAAAAGTGTGTATACTTAGATTACTATAAGAAATATTACTACAAGACAAGGCAGTATTTTAAATTTAACAGCACAGCTCTACCACGAAAAAGATTCATTAAAATTAAAATGAAATGATGTTAAAAAAATTCTAAAAAAATATAGTTCGTGAAATTTGTCATTCCTGCGTTGTCACACAAATCAATTTCCTCTCGTTCATTGAAACACGCATAATTTATCAAACATTCATTCACCATATCCGGTCACACAACGACCAAACATTCACAAACAAATGCAAAGAACAAGACTGACATAACATTAAAAGCAGTTGCAAAAAAAGTGCGAGTCAGACTCGCGCACGAAGGGTTCCGTACTTTATGACGTATTAAAAAAAACTACTAACTAGAGCTCGTTCAAACCAATTTTCGGTGGAAGTTTGCACACCATATATATTTTTTTTAGTTTTATCATTCTCTTATTTTAGAAGTTACAGGGGGGGGGCATACATTTTACCACTTTGGAAGTGTCTCTCACGTAAACTATTCAGTTTAGAAAAAAATGATATTAGAAACCTCAATATCATTTTTGAAGACCTATTCATAGAAACCCCACACGTATAGGTTTGATGAAAAAAAATCAGTTCTAAGTATGGGGAACCCCCAAAATGTATTGTTTTTTTCTATTTTTGTGTGAAAATCTTAATGCGGTTCACAGAACACATCTACTTACCAAGTTTCAACAGTATAGTTCTTATAGTTTCGGAAAAAAGTGGCTGTGAGATACGGACGGACGGACAGACAGACAGACAGACAGACAGACATAAGGGTTCCATTTTTTGCCATTTGGCTACGGAACCCTAAAAAACATCAAACGTTTTAAAAACACACGCTAAACTTTTTTTTATAGCAAGATAAATAACCCTTAAATCGTGGGCATGCAAGACAACGGACTAAAGCAAGCTACATGCTTTGGTAATCAAGGTTACTGTACCACTGCTTGTTCATTCTCTACTGGTGGCTGTAACAATAATAATTTAACTTTATCAATGTCAGTTCATTGAATTGAATATTTCCACAGGCCACAGGCCGCACAACACCGAAGAGCTTAGCCTTAATCACACCTGATAATAAGTGACA
The DNA here is from genome assembly GCA_963082485.1 of Eudonia mercurella. Taxonomy (NCBI): domain Eukaryota; kingdom Metazoa; phylum Arthropoda; class Insecta; order Lepidoptera; family Crambidae; genus Eudonia; species Eudonia mercurella. Next base: position 11,954,900 of record OY720041.1, read on the forward strand.
ATAAGGCCAAAGGTAGAAGGTTTTGTGACCAGACCTTCACCTTTTGGCTACCCTCTCTCGAACTGTCAGAACACCACAATGCTACAAACATTGTTGTTATGGCGACACATTTATATATAAAGGTGGTAAAAAGCCCGATTGAATTACCACAAACGTAATCGAATACATTAATATGGGAATCGAAACCGGGACCTCAGGACTCAAGGACTTTAGCTAGGCCTGCAACTACACGGAGGCAACTTTTACTCCGTTATTCTCTTGTCATATAGTCATAGTCACATTACGAGATAAAACCATAAACAATCAAGCAGACTTAATGCGACTTTGATGGAGCTCCTCCTCAGGCAAAAGCCGGGACCGACTGTTTAACATGGCTCAACAACGCGGCAGTACGCCGGAAGTGGGTAGGTGGAGAAATCATGAAATCTATATAATATAAAAAAAAATGTTATTTAAATTAGAAGACAAATTTTTCATTGCAAACATCTGCTTTATCATGAAAAACACATTTAAAAGAGGTTTCTAAAAATTAGTAGAAGTACCAAAATTACATCACAATAACTTATTAGATATAAAATCTTACCTTCTTAGACGTGGAACTGGTTGAAATCGACCTTTTCGCTACCGGCAACCGCGGTCGATTGAACTCATCGGGTTTCTTCACTCTGTAAAGGCATGTCAAATTTAGATAAACAATTACAAACTTATTAATGAAACTTTGGCAAGAATGCGAAGATAATTTCACTGTCATTAACATTTGAAAGTAGTAGTAATCTTGTACGAAATAATTAAATCATCCATTTAGTTGTCAATTCGCACAATAACCAATAGCAAGTGAGCTGGCTGGCTAACCGGCCAGTATAGTGAACTAAAGCTTTCGACAATGCAGTATTATTATTTGTGTTTTAATCGCTCCACATTAACTTTTTGGCCGCCACAGCACAAATACGTCATCATCATCATCATCATCATCATCAGCTCATTTATATGTCCCCACTGCTGAGGCACGAGCTTTCCCTATGGATGGATAGGGAGAACGGGCCGTAAACCACCACGCGGGCCCAGTGCGGGTTGGTGGTTGTCAACGACTGCTAATGCAGCCGGGACCAACGGCTTTACGTGCCTTCCGAAGCACGGAGGAGCTCGAGATGATAAAGTTTTGGTCACCCATCCGATGACCGGCCTTTGTGAAAGTTGCTTAACCTCAGCACTCACAGACTGGGCGCGTTAACCACTGCGCCATCGAGCTCCCCTGCAATGCGTCGCCTGGTCCTATTCCAAAATTTCCAAATATCTTTATTGTGTTTTTGTAATAAGTATTGATGTTGTCGTCACTGGCTTACAGGCCACGCTTTCGCTTGTCGGTTATAGCCGACTGTGTACTGTGTGTGTACCTGTATATCCTGACGAGCCAGTGCTCGGTGGAGTAGGCCTCCTCGAGGTACGTGAGCTGGAACCCGCGGTGGCCGGGCAACGCGCCGCGCGTTCTATCGAAGCCGGGCGGGCTGCCGCCGCTGTCGTATCTACGATACAAATGAAAACTCTAATCCCCGTACTAATAAACAGAGTATAGGCAGATGAGTTTTCGTACGAATTTGACTCGTATAAACACGTACGGTACGTCCCGATCTTTTGACTACAAATGTAGTCAAAGTCAAAGTAAAAAAAAAAATTCAAATAAACTTAAGAAAAGTGCTTTTGTACCGTTCAAACATTTTTTACCTACTACCCATTCTGGACGTCTATTTTTTAGATGTGGAGAAGAATGGGCGCAAGAAACTCCCACTTTACTCCCACGAGAAACTTTAACAGAAGTACCGACATTTACAAATAAAAAAGGATGTAACATATACAATATCTCCCGTTTCCGACCTCGGAGACTTTAAGGGTTGATTTTACGTATCATTTTATTTATTTAAAAAAATAAAAGTAGGTAAACGGGCTGGTTTTTTCAGTACCTGGCGCGACAGATTTTTTTTTAAATATTTTGGCTTTTAAGTTAAAATTATTTATACTTTAAAAAAAGGTTTGCATGAAAAAGTCTAAAATAACAATATGTCATTTTTAGACAGTTTAATGCTATGAAAGCTAAGAGCTATGAAAACAATCTATTTTTATGAGCATAGAACATGTTCTTGTGGACATTCATTAAATATTGAAATGGCTGCCATTGCTAGGGGGTTGGAGTTGCACCCCTACTTTTATTTTTTCTAAATAAATAAAATGATGCTAAGAATCAACCCTTAAAGTCTCCGAGGTCGGAAACGGGACATATTGTATATACATACTTTTTTATTTGATTAGGTTCGAACTAGTCGTGCGCGTAGCATCCAACTTGCGGTCAGCCTGAGGGTGGCGCAAAAATATAACCACGTTCATCATCATCAACATCATGTCTACATTAATCCACTGCTGGACATAGGCTTCTCCAAGTGCACGCCACTGTTTACAAATTTCGACTTTGGCCAGGGAAATCAGACGAGTCTTTTGACTTCTAAGCTACCCCCCACAGCCACGAGTAATCACTAGCACCGTGGTTTCTAAAATTATGAGAAAAACATTTCTAACGGCAGTAAAGCTTTCTCTTTCTTAATCCAAACATAAACTAGGTAGCTATTTAGTTAGCTTAATCTTCTGATAAATGCAACTCTTCCTGAATTATTATGGATCGAAATGGTATTTACCTGTAATATGAGAGCTTATACATTAAGCAGTTCAACATAGTTTTAGACGCTTCTGAATCTACTCTATATTCGCCTCTCTCAGTGAAGTAGTCTGCTTCCTGTAAAAAATAAATCAAGTATTTTATTTTAATATTGATTTTCCTTTTTTCTGATCCGTAACGAAATCAATGGGATCAATGGCTGGAATTTTATTTTTTTACTTATTTTATTTATTATTGCCATTTTATTTTTATTTTTTTACATTTATATGTAATAAAATAATGTATAATTGGAGGTATAAAGTTTAACATATTAACAAAGCCTTTTGTTAATGTACTGTCGAAAACCAACAAAAAAATGTGTTGTCCCGTAGTAAAAAGGCTTATTTTTTTATCTATTCTTTATTCCAAAAATACAGAAAAAGGCGGACTTAACTTCCAGCGGCATTCTCTACCAGTCAACCAGTAAGGGTAAAAGAAAAAATATTAAAGATCTTGAGACTAACTAAAGTTCTCCGAAAAGTTACTAGAAATCTTTTCTGACGGCTGCAGCCAGGTTTTGGAGAGTCTCTAGGCATATACTATATACAGAGAAAATATTAATTTACAAAATTGTAAATCATTTCTAAACACTCACATGTATATCCTTAGGATGCTCGCCCTCCGCAATGCGCACCATCCATATAAACTTGTTGATATCATCGCCCGAGTATCCGATGGCCCCTCCGAAAATGACCAAAACGTAGTCGACATCCAACATGGTCATTATTTCGTAAGCCGCGCTCTCGTTGCTGGCCATGGCTTTACCCACGAGAGCGATGTGCGAATTGTTCCACGTGTTGTTGTCTACTAGAGTGGTGCGGTTGCCCATGCCCGCTATCTGTTACCGAGATAAGATAAGATAAGATAGTAAGTATGTAAGCTTTAATACTGTCTCGCTGTTGGGCAAAAGAATTCATAGTTAAATTCAAGTTTTTGCTACCAGTGTCCATACAAGCCGATTCCCATCGGCTTTCCTTTGAGAAATCCCTGAAATACCACCCCATAGATCTACCATGTAGTCATACATATAACATGTCATTAAATATTGTCACAAGACTGTGAGGAGAAATACATAGACAGTATTATTGTTTCATTATTTCATAGCGTCTACAATTATTTCCATAGCAAACCTCGTCGAGGTAAGCTATCTATCGTCAGCTTAATGTTTTGCGTCATTGCCAGTGCGTGTGGCGTGGTTGCCATGGTAATCGGAACATTGTTATTACTCTGTCTGTTTCGCACGCACGCGTGCCTTTCGCTTAAAACACATTCGACATAAGCTATTATTTTCCGGATTGCATTTTTCTCTCTCTTTCTATTTCAACGTTGCCTTTCTCTTTCTATGACGAGTAGGCGCGAATAAAATGAAATGACATCCGAGTGATAACATTGCGAAATTAAAAAAACTAAGAGTGATAGAAGAAAGTACATCGCGACATAAGGCTCTTTCAATTTAGACGTTTTTGTCGGACGGCTAACGCATATTTGCATTGCGTTCCATATTAAAACAAGCGTGCGGCTGTCGTGCGGCTGTCGTTTAATATGAAAACGCACGGCAGCGGTCCGACACGAAACGTCTAAATTGAAAGCGCCCTTAGACGTTTTTTACTTAGTTGAAATGAAGCATTGGTGGAAAACAAAACAAAGTATCAACATGTCTAGCCTTGACTTGACAGGCGTCTTAGTATAAATAAAAAATAAATAGAGGCCATATGCGAGTTGCAGGACAGTTACAAAGGACCGGCTAAGTCTACAATTTTTAAGAAAGTCACATGACACTTTTTGTTCAAGTTTGGTGGATGAAATCTTGGAAATATTTAAAAGTAAAAATATATTGTTTTCTAAAGTTTACGCGAACACTTCATTGATATGAAACAACTTTTACGGATCTACTCGCGTTTACTTCACACATTACTTTTTAATGTTTAAGTCACAGGGAGACTCCCCGTGATCACGGACCCTGAAAAGGGTTAAACGTCAGGATAAACATTAAAAAGTAATGTGTAAAATAAACGCGAGTGGATCCGTAAAAGTGTAAAAAATATATTTTTAAATCGATATTTTGCATCCAATTGTAACTGAAAATAGTACATACGCGTGTACATTAGCCTACCACAAACTGTCTTTCCTCAATACACTTTGAACTTAATATAATTTTTTAAGTGCCTGAAACTGAATTAAATATTTATAAAATATTTTATAAAATACAGTGAAAAAATTAAACGTCCTCCCGACCCAGCCAGGTTTCGAACCTGGGTCTTCCGCAATCCGGGCGGCTGCACTGACCGCTATGCTACCGGGAAGGCTGACGTAAGCGCTGAATTTTGTCACTGCTTTTTTAATTTTTGAGTGCTTATTCCGGCACAGTGCCATCTATCAAAGGTTGTTGCAACCGATGGCTATGCAGATTCATCTTTTCAGATGAAATACCACAAATTTGATAACACAACACTATAGTAAATTTTTATTTTTTATTTTTATGTGGTAATTGCTGCACTGAAGTACAATAAATGTGACAAAATGTACAATAAATGTTCAACCATATGACTTTATGTAAATGTTATATGGTTGAACATTTATTGAAGAAATTTGACAGTTATGGCTAAGTCGACTAGCCTCAGGAGATAAAACCATAACATTTTTAATGAGGAGAGGAACTTACTTGGTAACCATAATCCCACCATGACATAATTCTCGCATCTTCAGCTGTATTCTGTGACAACCAACCGTAAGCTTCTCGAAAATCATCCAAAATTCTTCGGGACCTGTACGAGAGAGATCTTAGTATAAAAATTTGTTTTAAGTCTATATTTTAAGAATATGCTGCATGGTTTTAGGGTTTTTAGTGGATAGCAGTCCCCTTTCAAAAAAATTTTCACATAGCCATAGTTCAAATTTGTTGTTACAGTTGTAATTGACTTTCTAGCGAAAACTAACACCAAGTTTCTATCTGTTCGCGCCAGAAACGCGACGGTCTCATTCAACTAAAAGATACGCCGCACAAGCCGACGGCGAAGCTAGTGTTGACGGGACCGCGCGAACTTCTCTCAGCTCCAAGGACGTGCGGCGTGCATTCCGTGCATTGAGTTCTCAATGATCGGCCCGTCCGTGACGTCGCGTTGTTTAGCACCAGAAGATTTGATCAGCCATAGAAAATTATAATTATAACATCAGCTCTCAGCTCAAGAACCTTTTAGAACTACTCATAAATTGCCTACGGGCCGGTACATCCCTTCGTAAAGTGCGTGTGCGCGTGTGTGTGTGCGCGAAATAAGCGACTTTTACCAGCCCAGCTCCATCCCCACGACAGTCGTGTCGTGGCTACGCCGTCAACGTCAGCTCGCCAAGTAAGTCCCAAATATCATCATTATTCATCATCCATCCTTCCTCAGCTCCTTAAGGCGAAGGGTAAGGCACACTAGCACCGCTAATGGATTTAATTTGATAACTGCTAAACTGGTATTTTTTTCAAACATTGCGGACCTTCCGACACTAGGCAAACATCTATTATTTAATAATTGTGCACTACTTTTAGGTTTGTTTTTGTATTCATTCGCTAACACCAAAAGTGGCCATTGTTTGTGAATAAATGCGATAGCCCGTTTTGTGAATAAACCACGCAACAAAAAGTAGTGCACAATTATTAAATAAAAACAATGGATGCTTTCCTGTTGTCGGACGGTACGCAATGTTTAAAAAAAATCCGGTCCGTTATTAATTGTCAAATTATCAATTGGTGGCGCTAGTGTGCCTTACCCTTCGCCTTAATCCTTCAGCTCCCGTCGTTGTGTCGGTATTGCCTTCCCGGCAGGCGACACAATATCATTTATTGAGCTGTTAGTCTTCCAATAAAGTTTGATTGGATAAACTACATAAATTATATATAATCCGAAATCGCGGACGTTTAGTATGAAACTGCTATTTTCCAGTATTTTGGTGGGTACATAATCAGCGTCTTTTCAGGCGCGGCGTGTTTTTGTAAATAACTACGCCAGTAAAATAAAAAAGGTTCTTTATACACGTCACCCACTTTTCCTAGATACAAAGAGGTCGGTACTCACCCGTCGTTCCCGTAACTGGCCAGCACGATGCTAGGGCTGGAATAAGCGTTGGACGTGGCCCACGTGCAATGCACCGAGAAAAGCATCAACAGGATCATGAACGCTATGAGCGTGCCCGAGCGCACGTTCATACCGAGGCCCGCGTCAGGCGCCGGCGCAGGCTCGAGGGTGCGCTTCTTTAGCTTGCCGGCCTACAACAAATAGTAGAATTATTTCAAAGCTTTCTATAAGGGAACTTTTAACCGCCTCTGTGGTCTAGTGGTTAAGGGTACCGGTTTCAGACCCGGGGGCCGACCGCCTAACTCTCTCGCTTTCGATCGCTTTGAAGGCGAGGCGAGAAGGAGGCGTCATCTTGTCATTTCGAAAGGAATATGAAAACAATATCGAAAGCTATAGGCTATAGCTTTCGATATTAATCGATATTATATTTCGATACTGTATTCGAAATCAATCAAATCAAATCAATCAATTGATCGAAAGCGAAAGAGTTAGGCGGTTGGGGGGACGGAGGGGACTTCTGAGTTCAATTTCTAGCGGAGGTAGTCTCGAGCATCACATGTATACACTTTTGACTAATTTTGACACTTATTCCATTGTATTAAGAGTTATATTGTTTACATGTTAGTGCTCGTGACTTTACATGTTTGTGTACTCGGTTTGGTTGGTGGAAGAGCTTGTTTGTCCGCCTGGCTAGCTACCACAATACTATTTGCCATGGCCTCAGTAGTTGAGGTTTTCGGGTGAAGTGCGCTTCCACCATCGGCCTTATCATCACTTAATAACTGGCGTCATCTAAATGGATGTGCCCAACAGGGTCCAAAATTGTGTCAATAATTGTAATACATTAACAACTATGTAACATTTTGGATGCAAATAAAGTGAAATTAAAATTGAAATACTAGAATTTTTCAAATCGCACATATTCAAAAATTGGCACATTGGAATAACAGGAAGCCGAAATGTTAAATGGCTATGTAGTTGAAGAATGATTAGTCGAGCCAGTCGAGTAAGCGGTCACTTCCGCGCATAAGTAACAACAGAGGCGTTGAAATATCGCTGCTGACCTAAAAATAAACATATGTAATAGAAAGAATAACTATAGCTATAAATATATAACGAGCAAAAGCTATGTCGCATGAATGAATAAGATGAATTGTTTTTATTGCATAAGAAAAGTATTTATTTTTGTAAGCTTATTTATTTTTTATGTAAATTTGTATCAGGAAAATTGTTTTAAACACATGTTTTTTTATGTACATATGCATGCATTAAATCAACAATATACTATGGCGATAACAAATAGCTGTTTTATTGATAGTATTGAAACAGCTTACAATCTTAGTACTATAGCTACTGTTTATCGTTGAGCACGCGAGTATTTGTTTTTTTATAATTGAACGTGAGAAGCTATTGTAAGTTACTTTTTCCGACAAAAGCATAACTAATTATGATTATCTGATAAAGACATTGTTCATGCCAGACAGTTTCTTTCTTATTGATCATCTTTTTAATACTAGAACGCGAAAAAGAAATGAGCTGTTTCTTACAAAACTAAATATCTACTTGACAAAAACTTATAACAGCAGCTTTTTTTCTGATTTTTATGTTGGTATTCTATTAAAATATATTTTCTCAATCATCATCATCATCAACTCATTTTATGTCTCCACAGCTGGGGCAAGAGCCTTCCCTATGGGTGGATAGGGAGAAAGGGCCATAAACCACCACGCGGGCCCGGTGCGGATTGGTGGTTGTTAACGACTGCGAATGCAGCCGGGACCAACGGCTTTACGTGCCCTCCGAAGCACGGAGGAGCTCGATATGATAAATTTTTGGTCACCCATTCGATGACCAGTCTTTGCGAACGAAAGTTCTTAACTTCACCACGCGCAGACCGGGCATGTTAACCACTGCGCCATCGAGCTCCTAATTTTCTCAAACATGCTTAGAAATATGGTCATTATTTTGAAAACCTTCTTAGGAGATACATGGAAATTGCTGTACTAGCCGAATACACGCGAGCAGAAAATCTATATCTGGCGTGTCATTATAAATTAACGAGCTTTTTACTCTGAAACATCGCAAACAAAAAGGTAACCATCAATGCTTGTTTAGACAGCCGCTGCAATAATGTACTAATGTGTCAATACCGGTTTGTTATAATAATAATTTCACCAGTGTTTTTCAGTTTCGATATTAATATAGCATTCTCCATGCAAAATAACAATCTATACTAATATTATAAAGTTGAAGAGTTTGTTTGTTTGTTTATTTGGTTGAACGCGCTAATCTCAGGAACTACTGGTTCGAATTGAAAAAGTATTTTTGTGTTGAATAGTCCATTTATTGAGGAAGGCTATACACTATATTACATCACGCTATGACTAATAGGAATGGAGCAGCAATGAAAAATGTTGAAAAAACGGAAAATAACGCGAGTGAAACCGCGGGGCACAGCTAGTTAAAAATAAAAGTTGACAAAACGAGTTTCAGTAATCAACAAGAAGTCTCATGAAACTTGGTTCTCTTTACGTAAGACAAATTAGTATTCAGCTGCTAGTAATTATCGTTTACAAATTGTTTTTGCAATACAAAACACTTTATCTTAATGAAATCTGTTAATCACGCAATCTTCAACCTAATTACAGTAGCTTTAGGTGTTAAACTTGTTATTGTCATTACGAGTTTAGCGACAATACATAACGTATTGGCGAAGTACCTGGGGGTCGACCGCCTAACTCTCTCGCCATCGATCGCTTTGAAGGCGAGGCGAGGAGGAGGCGTCATCTTGTCATTTCGAAAGCAATATGAAAATTATTCGATATTATATTTCGATATTATATTAGAGAGCGATCGAAAGCGAGAGTGTTAGGCGGTTGAGGGGCTGGTTATATAGAATATCTGGTATCGCATACAGTATATTATTTTTTATTAAATAAAAATCATACAAGAATAGACTTTATTGAAAGGTACTATAGGGATGCGGATGAACATAGACCGCAGCATTAATATAAAAACAAAAAGATGGTCTGTGGGGTTCTGGCGAAGAATGCCTTATCAAGGCTTATCCAACAAGTTTTTCTACAATGGTACCAGATGTTAATGATGTGATGTTTCAAGTTAGGCCTTTTTTAAATAAAAATATAAAAAAAGTAATAAAGTTATAGACCGGTATGTAAAAGTACGCAAGTATTTGTAAATAAGGTAATGTTTAAAAAATAACATTATTCTTAACGATAACTTATCTTTCTATACATATATTTATTTTAACTAACATACAAACAATTTATTCACTCATATTAATTGTACGGTAAAAGTCAGGCAAAAACTAACCTTATCATATAAGTTTTTAGATTCATCAGTTTCGACAGGCGGTGGGGGCATTATATCTTCGCGCAACACCAAGTCCAGTAGGATGGAGAATGCTATTCCGGACAGGACGCAGACGACGGGCGTGAGGGTCAACATCAGACGCACCATCACTCCCGCGAAGTAGACCGCGCTCAGAGCGTATAGCGCCACTAAAGCAAACACATATTTATTCATTTATTTATTTATAGATATCCAAATAAAAATACAAATACATATATTGTGCATACTGTTGGACAATTTCTACACTAAAATACAGTTAAGCACTTCAATTAGATACTTATGTAAAACTAAAGAGAACAAAAACAATAAAAAAAACCCTTACTTTCCGTGCTAGTATAATACTGGGGTATGGCAAAGTAATAAAACTAAGTAGTAAGTATTTTAGTAAGTAGTGTAGGTACACAACGCAGCTGCACATGTCAAATTTCCTTAATAGATTTTGAGCTTTTTGTCTATGGCATAGGGTTGAACTTTTAATGAAGACATTTTACAGTTCTGGATACTACTAAGATGCAGCTTGTACATAAAACCAACAGGTGTTGTATTTTTTTAATGATTTACTGTAAAGGTTAGAGCTTTATCCCTATCCAGAATATGTGTACACATCACGTTTATATCAGCGTACACGTGTTTCTGCTTACTTATCTAAATACCTAGCCAGCTACTTATTTATAGCTAGTTATTTAGTTTTTGTAATATGGTAGAATCCACATCCTAATGCCCTGTTTCGGCTTTTACTTATTCAAGTGCTATATAATTATTGCTCAAGATATGATTAAAAATAGTATTATTATTATACATTAGATAAGTCAGTGTTTCCAAATGTTTGGTAAGCTTAAAAGCTGTTATAATAGTTTTATATTCGATATCTTCTCCTGTCACCGATTTGTACTAATATAATAAAGCTGTAGTTTGTTTTTTTTTTGTTTGAAAGCGCTAATCCCTAAGCTACCAGTCTGATTTGAAAAAAAAATGTTGCATTTGATAGCTCAAATTTTGTGAAAGATAATTTAACATCACGCTATAACCCTTAAAAAAAGTCAGTAAAAACGCTAAAAAAAGAACAGCTAGAACAGTAAATATAAAAAAGATACAAAATAATTCTTACCAAAAACTCTCTCATCATTGATGTGCTTGATGCAGTACCACAAGCCTACAGGGAACATGCATACAAGCACGTGAAGGTCGAAGAAGAATGACGACCAGGTAGTCGGTTGGTGCTCCGACACCGACGCGATAATCGGTATATGAATTTTGGCGTATGCAGTGTCCCACAGTGAGTAAAACCTGCAAAAGAATAAATTCTTAATAGACCGAAGATTTAACGGATCATGGTCTACTCGTATATCCACATTAAGGCTACTAACAATTTCAATTTATTTAAAAAAAGTGCTATTGCTTCCGATAACTCTCTGTCGTGTTAGATTCGCTTCGTAATATACCAGACATGTTTTTTATTTTATGGCAATGGAAGGTTCATCATAAGCCTATCAACGATCCACTACTGGGTTAGGTTTTCCCACATAGCACATCAGTGATTGGACCAAAACCCACAACGCCACCGGTACCGACACATAATGTCGCGTGTTAAAAAAAATAAAAAAGGTATTCAAGATAACTTTTAACTTGGCGTAGCTAAAATTTATTTAGTTTTCCCTATCGTAAATGCCCGATAACAACGGCCCACACGTCCGTAAGCGACAAGTGTCATATATTTTATTTGAAATGTTTTCGTCCATATTTATTTGATGCCGCGCGGCCATACTTATTTTGTATGTTAATTTGAAAAATAATAATTTAAAAAACCGCTTGATAAATCGAAAATGTGAGACGGACGATTTGTAATTAAGACATTGGTGATTGTTTAGACATAGTTAGAGGTATAATAATTTAGATAAACTATAAGATATCTACTAAACGCCGCAACTCGTTTTCATGATTTTTGCCCAACTTTAAATGATATTGTAGAAAAAACTATAGTGTTATGAATTTATGGGTAGGACTAATTGTAAACACGTCCCCTTTGATACTAAATATATATTTTGTTTATGTAATACGATAGTTTTTTCGTCATATATCAACTTAACAGTGACTACACTTTTGGCTTTTCTTGATCGGCGCACCCTTAAATATATTTTTTAAATACAAAGGCTGCATGTTATAATTGTTTTTGCTTAGTTAAAAAGTTACTACAAATGTTCGCTTTTTTAATATCCTCCGATTTAGCTCTGTGTTAAAGGCGATTGGAATAATTAAACATGACCAGGGGGTCGACCGCCTAACTCTCTCGCTTTCGATCGCTTTGAAGGCGAGGCGAGGAGGAGGCGTCATCTTGTAATTTCGAAAGCAATATGAAAGCAATATCGAAAGCTATAGGCTATAGCTTTTGATATTATTCGATATTATATTTCGATATTATATTAGAAAGCGAGGCGAGGGCCTCGCTTTCAAAGCGATCGAAAGCGAGAGTGTTAGGCGGTTGGGGGGCAGGTGAGAACCATGAGGTCTTAAAGCATTATTATAGCAGTGTTGCGCAATATCGGCGTGTAAACAACGCGTCTCGTTTTCTATAACTGCAATAACAGACACCACTCTATGAACTCATAGATAGATAGATATATAATACACTTTATTGCACACTCACATAAAAAGCAAATAACAAAAATGCTAAAACAGGGCAAAGTCGGTCTTATCGCATAAAGCAATCTCTTTCAGACAACCCCATAGTGAGGCCGCTGCCCGCTGCTTATTGTTAGTTTATTGCTTATTATGTATTATTGCTTAATATGTATTATTGCTTATAGCGGATTGCTATATCCCCTTGAGCGTCGATCGACCACCAGGTAGGCTACTCTTGACGCAAATTCAATCTCAATACAATTCCAATGCGATTAATATGTATCGATATTGGGATAAGTTTCGCAATTTCGGAACGCCCCATCTCAATAATAATTTGTTCGCTCAATTTCCACGCAATTTAATTCCAATGTAGCGCTATTATCGATTTTAATAGTGCCATTTGAATATTTTAGATTTGGGATTGGAAATTGATTATTGCAGTTGTGTTTCAAGAGTAACCCACCAAGTTGCCGATAACAATTAAAATTCTATTGTGTCTGGTATTCGCGCGCTCGAGCTCATATAAGACAATCACGCAGTGGCGGTACCTTCATATAAGCCGAAAAGCCCGGCTTGTCCTAGCAAACACTCAATCCTACAACTGGTAAATCGCACTGAATAACAATCACGTAATATTTATTACGAATATTAATTTTCCTTGACAATACTCAAATAATCAATTTTAAATAAAAAAAAATGAATTAATAAGTCTCTAAACTCAAATCTAGAACAATAACTTAGCAAGTAGAAACCGTACGAGTCTTTTCGTCTCACTCGCACCTCCTGGTTTACAAGTTGGCTTTGCGAATTTTATATATCCGTCTCAACTGACGTTAAATTTGAGCAATTGTTTTAGTTATCAGGTTTAATTATGAATAGATTGAGATGAGTATTAATATTTTGATCGTGGGGGCTGAGGTTATTTGTTAAAAAGTAAAGTATTAAGCTATTTGTTAATATGATAATAATAACATCAGCGACATCTATATGTGTGTGCCGGCAGCATTGAGTTAGATAGATAGAATTGAGGCAGACGCTAGATGGCGCTGCAGTTTTTATTAAAATGTTAAGGGAACATTTATTTAACATATGTAAAATACATAAAAGCGTATATAAGTGATACAGTAAAATTTGATCACGCCACAATAGCAAACGACTTAACTTAAGCAACATTTAGTATTGTTAGCAAGATTTAGAGCATGGCGTGCCCTAATCTCAAGTCCTGGGCACGCCACTGCAATCACAGATAATATCATAATGTAATTGTGGCATAGCAACACCGTATCGCTCAACTCAGCATTATTTTTTGTTTCACAGACTACTAACATTAATCTTTTTACAGTCAGAGGGATGTATATTCCCACCACATTTTGAAGTTTATGTGATTGATATGAGATTGAAAACCAATGAAATATTCAAACATGTTCTCTCTGTTAAAAGGTTAAGAATAAGAATGTATATTGCAGGCCTTTTTTGGGAGCATGACCTCTGCGCGATCCGGCCTACTTTCTATATAAAAACGAGGCCGCAACCGCGCGGTGAATTTTACATGAACAGTAAACATCGCAGTAGACCACATTGCTGCAAAATGCTTTGAAGATCTCATCATCAAATACACTTTTATATGCGCTGTTCACAACCCCCTTCTTTGCTTGCATATATTCTCCTTCTGCATAATAATATGCATATATTTGTGGGCGGGAGGGCAGTGCTTGTGTGTAATATCCAAGTTCGATAAACAAATAAGTCAGCAGAATAATCACACATTTAATTTTTATTATAATTGCATTTTTGTATGCCATACAAAGTAACTTCTGATACCATTAATTCATCATCATCATAATCATCATTAGCTCATTTATGTCCACTGCATGGGCATGAGCCTTCCCTATGGATGGATAGGGAGAACGAGCCATAAACCACCACGCGGGCCCAGTGCGGATTGGTGGTTGTTAACGACTGCAAATGCAGCCGGGACCAACGTCTTAACGTGCCTTCCGAAGCACGGAGGAGCTCGAGATGATAAATTTTTAGTCACCCCTCCGATGACCGGCTTTTGCGAATGTTGCTGACCTCAGCACTCGCAGACCGGGCGCGTTAACCACTGCGCCATCGAGCTCCTCCTTATTAATTTATATTATATAATTATCTCATTAAAATACAAGATTCAAGTCAGAATCAAGGTGTAGTCATTGTTTACTCTTTTATCTCAGTGGGGCCTGCCAGGTTTCCCTCTCCCAGTAGCTTCAAACCATCGGGATCTTTTGGGCATTGTTCACTCACCGTCCACTCCAAGGCGCGATGACTCCTATGTACGTAAGTAGAACGACTGCGAGGAAAACTGCCCCTGCAGCTAACAACCCTCCGAAGATAAGCAGCCACTTCCACTCTCCCTTGGGGTTTAAGCTGTGCAAGTACTTGAGGGCCCCAATAGCCATAAGAAGGGCAAATACACCTAAAAGAAAACTTTACATTTTAAGACCTTTCAATTGCGACATAAAATTTTTGTTGAGATGAAGTGATCAAAGATCTGAGTTTATCATCATCATCATCAGCTCATTTTATGTGCCTACTGCTGGGGCAGGAGCCTTCCTTATAGATGAATAGGGCGAACGGGCCATAAAGCGGGCGCAGTGCGGATTGGTGGTTATTATTGTTAGCTAACTGCTGATGTAGCCAGGACCAACGGTTTAAGTGCCTTCCAAAGCACAGAGGAACTCGAGATGATACTTTTTTGGTCACCCATCCGATGACCAGACTTTGGGGAAGTTGCTTCACCTTAGCACTCGCAGATCGGTCACGTTAACCACTGCGCCATCAAGCTTCTTGTTTGGAGTTTATCAATACTCAATAAATTATTTTTTATCCTTGTGTAAAAAATTATGTGCTAATATTTGAACTTTGTGGGAGCAAACAAGCATCATTTTCCTGTACCTACCAATTGGAACATGTTAATTACTTAACCTAATATGTATTAAGCAACATCAGCTGTTCAAACAAAGTTGTATATATTGTATTACACGCGATTCCAAATTAAAACCTCAGGGTAATGTAAATAAAATTTCTTTATTTTATTTTACTATCATTTTTTGCCTAGAATTGTAAGAACTTAAAATTTAATTTGAAAAAGTGCACTGTGAATGGGATTGTTCTCATAAAGTACATACTTTCAACGACCTCATTTCATTCATCATAAATAGTCATAAGCGATTTATGTTCAACCTCGCCATAAACATTTATTAAATACTTTGTGTAATTTTCTAAAGACCATAAAATTAAACCACGGAGAAAATTTGTTATGCCTTCAAACCAGATTCAGCTTATCAATGTTGAGTACCTACTGTTATACAGCAATGTATTTGCTAACAATGCAACTGTGAAATTCGAATGAAGTATGAAATTACATTTTCTGTTAAACCTGGTGATATGCTATAGAAACAATTTATTACACTCATTAAATCTGCCAATAAAAAAGTATTTATATTGTTAATTGGAAATAAAATTTCAATGCAGACTTTGCTCATGGTCCATTTATTTGCACTTGATTTATGTCATTGCTTTTCCTAAGTCACACCATTTTATCTAAGACCTACAACAACACAGCACTGTTGTTGTTTCAACAGTTAAGACGTAAGATGGATAGTTCTTTATTAATTTAAGATAAGCATTTATTTCATCTTACCTGAAGCAGCCATGTGTTCGCTAGTGCGGATCGGTTGGAAGCCAACAAAGGGTATCTGCATAGACAGCAGTAGTCCCACAATGTAGAAAATTGAGTAGCTGACAAACACTCGCTGGGAAAAACGGCCCATTATCAGCAGTACAAAAACGTGTAGTGGGATCAAGTTTATGATAAATACATAACCGCCCCATGCTGACACCTACAACAAAAATATTACATTCAGCACTGATAATTTTTACATGCTATGGAAGGCATGTTTAACCATAGGTCATGGTTGTTGTTGAAAGATAAGTTGTTAAAATCCACTAACCCACTTTAGGCAGAGTTAAAGCCTTTTTTATCTTTATTTATTTATTACTTATTACAATGGTTAACACCAATTAAGTGCTATTGCTTAAGTAGGCAGGCCTGATCCTATAGCCCTACCATGTGTAGTCATTAAACAATGTTTAATTAAGATTAACAAAGTTACTAAGTACAACATTTTGATATTTTACAAACTAAATTTATAAAATTCTGGTTTATGTTCGTAATAAATAAATTATTATTATTTATTGAAGAGTGGTGGAAGAGTTCTGTATAGATTATTGCAGTTGTTAATATTCTATAGATGCACAAAAAATAATTACCATATAAAAGTATGAAATTGCTGTACAAACGGACCAGAAAACTGAACCACTTTTGACACTTTTCAGCCATAAGTAGTATGTGAACTGGAGTGCAAAAATTGCAATGCCCTCATTGTCATAGCTTCCAGCAACTGAGCGACTACTGTATCCTGGGATTATTGCTATAAAGCATGCAGCAAAGAGTCCAGCTCCTCTGGACCACAGTTCTGATGTTAAAAGATATGTTGCTATTGCTGTAAGGCCACTGTAACAAAGAGAAAGGTGTCAAAAAAGCACTTGCATTGAATTTGTGAAACATTTCCTTGTATGAAAAAGAAATAATACCTATCTAATAAGAATTGAAAAGTGTACAGCTATAAATTCATTTATTTGGCATTCTTGTGATTTAAATATAAAAGTAAAAAATAATAGCAAAATATATAATAAGATAACATACCTGAAAACAGGGGCTAGGAAGACGCAAATATCTCTTATGTGTATAGGAATATTCAATGCATGTAGCATCCAATGTATGGTGCCTGACGTGATCATGAGGCCGGGGTACACGGTACCGCCGACAATACGACCCAACGGGTACCATGCTCGCTCGTCGAACCAGTTCAGAAAGTTATAAAAACCATGCTGCACCATGTACGCCGTCGACCGATAGTTGAACCTAAAACACGTATGCAAAAAATATTATCAGCGACACCATCAACTTAAACAGGTAGATAATAAATATACCACAATAACACTCACCATGGATCAAACTCATGAATTATACTTTCGAACCGAATAACAGCAAATAGCCGGGACAAAAAACCGGCCAGCCAAGCGAGGGACAAGACCGTAACAGTGATCAGGGTGCTGAAGCCGGCAGTGTTATGGAATAATCCTTTGTTTTGGCTGTTGTCCGGTGTCCTAACGGCGGTAGCCGACATTTTAACGTACGGTTGTATTATCTATTCTAAAAAATTGCAACAATTAAATTTTCATACATCAGTTCCAACAATTCGATTTTAAGAAAATTGACTTTACGCTGACTGACGGACACGTCTCTCTTTAGAAACTTGCCAGATGTAAAAAATGAGTTTGCCCTAGAGAAGTGTTCGGGACAAAGAATTTGTCTTAAAGAAGCGTTTGGGAAAGGAATTTTCCTTGTTTTTATTTATGTCAGTTAAAAGCCTTTGTTGATAGCGATAATAACAAATGCTTTTGATAAGTCCTTTCTTATGCAGAGATACCAAAGATATATACATACATATATATACATTATTCTAAAATAGGTTTAGAATAATTCATCGAAATATAGGATTGATGCTTTAGATTCCTTTGGATTTCTTTAATGAAATAATAAAAATAAAAAAAAATTGTTGACGTTGTTGACATTGCGGCGTATTTTCTTTCGATTTGAGTTTGTGGGTCAATTTGTGTTGTAAAAATTTGTAAATATGTAATTTTATTTTATTTTCTTATTTGACTAATAGGAGGGCAGGCGTATATTTTAGAGCTACTTGCATTCAGTAACATAATTAGTATGTCTAACTACCAAGAAATTGTTAACTTAAACGTCGGTGGCACAAGGTATGTCTAAAAAAACAAATTGAAAGTGTATGTATCTCTTTGAGTTTCTAGCTAACATTTAAACTTTCGAGATCAATTTTATAGTAGTAGTAGTAATACTTTATCACGGCTGAAAGTTAGTTAGTCATCCAAAAAATAATTGTGCAAATATTAGTTAAAATAAAGTATATAACAACGATTTTACTTTCAGATTCTCTACTTCATGGCATACATTGACCTGGGTACCTGACACATTTTTCACGGCGTTACTAAGTGGACGAATACCCACGGTTAGAGATGAGACTGGAGCTATTTTCATAGATAGAGATCCACAACTTTTTGGTTTAATTTTAAACTTTCTTAGAACCAGGGATATAGATCTTAACAATGTGAACATAAGAGCTCTCAGACATGAGTGTGATTATTTTGGAATAACTCCTCTGAGCAGAAGACTAGCATTATGTGATGAAATGAATCATTCTTCATGTGGTGATGTACTTTTCTATGGATATCTACCACCTCCATGTAAGTTTTTCTTATAAAATACTAAATAATTTATCACTGCAAATTATGCAATAATAACATAATAACTTAAACCCTGTTATTCCAAAACATGGACTAATCCAGTCCCGTATTATTCATATAAACAGAAAAAGAGAATCAAATTAAAACAATGTTTAACTTGTGTCTGTTTTGTATTAAAAAAAATGTTCTATATTCAACAAAGAAAAGATAACCCCAAGCATTTGTTTGCAAACATTTTATTTATCAATCAATTATCTTTATACTTAATTAATCAAGCAGTGAGCTAATCATTTGTTATGAGTAGTATCTCAAGTGATAATATTTTAAGGAATGTAGTGTGAGACTATATTGTAATATTTTATTATTTAAGGTTATTAACCTGTGTTAGTTTGTAATATCATTATCAATATTGTTTTCAGTAAGTACAGCCCTACCTAGCAGCAGTAATGGACGAAATGGCAATGGATGTTCAAGGAAAAACTCTACAGCTTCCAGCACTGAAGTTTCTACCAACAGGACTCACTCACGAAACTCATCATTGGACCTGCGTACGGTTGGACGGATACCCTCACAAGATCAGTTAAGGTAATTTCTTATTCTTTCTGTACAATCATTTAAATTGAAAGGTAATTTTAACCCATTTAAACCGACCAGGCTTTTGTGTGTGGTTATAAATAAAACTTTAAAAGTATCACATTAGGTCTTTAAAGGAGTTATAACACATGTTCGGACTAAGTGGGTTAAGTTAAGTTAAGTTAAGTGGGTTATTTACATAAGTAAGTTTATTGTGTTTGTATAATTTAGAAAACAATAAGTTAATATTTATGCAGAAAGTCTTGCAACAAAATTTGCCTTAAGTGAACAAAAACTTTCCACCAACCTTAAATATTTAGTTAGAAGTCAACATAATGATTTTAATGTATTTTTTAATTTTGCTTGCAGCCGTTGTGGTAGAGGTCACTCAAGAGCTGCTTCTCTAGGTAATGCCGACAGTCACAAGGGGCTAAGACCACCAGAAAGTAAGTTAAGACAATCTAAACTACATGTACTATCATTTTGGAAAACAAGCGAGAATTGACTTTCAAAGTAAAAGTAGATAGTGTTGATTAATTTCGGTGCCACTATAGCATAGTTGGTAGTGCACCCAGCATGTCATATTGTGTAGGTTCGAATCCCACTCATGAAAATTTTTTCAACCCTTGTTTTAAATAAACGTCAAATTGTAATTGGTTTGCAACAAAATTTGCGTAAAATTATATATAACATTATAAGTGAAAAGAGTAAAATACTCAATATGTTTGTTTTTCAGTAAATACTTGGACAGATAGTATGAAAGTCCAAATTATATGGTGTAGGTTCGAATTCCACTCATGAAATTTTTTTCAACCCTTGTTTTAAATAAATATCAAATTGTAATTTGATTTCTACAAAATTTGCGTAAAATTATATATAACATTATAAGTGAAAAGAGTAAAATACTCAATATGTTTGTTTTTCAGTAAATACATGGACAGATAGTATGAAAGTCCAAATTATTAAGGCCCATCATAACTGGATTGCGGTAGCATATTCTCACTTTGTAACTGGATACAGGTAATTTTATTTTTTACTGTTGTTACAATAATATTTTATTATGTTGTCATAAACTTCAGAAATTAAGTACAAATTATTTAAGCCTTTTGGTGTCTTTGTTATCTCTGTGTGCCCTTTGGCAAAGGTTTCCTCCAACCCTTTCCAATGTTCCTTATCTCTTGCAAGTCTAGTCTACATTTTCCTAGCTGCCATTACTATGTTATCCATCTCTCGAGTGGTTTTTCTTTCTTTTTCCTTCCCTCTCTTGGGTACCATAAGGTTACATTTCTCCTCTTCTCTTATTATGATTCTGGCCCATTTCCATTTGGTCATCTTGAGTCTTAAAATCAATTACATATATTAATATTTCCTTGTAATTATATTTATGTAAAAAGAATTTAACATGCCAACATCAAAATAGCTGTAATAAACAAAGTCCAAATAAGTCATATATTATTTTCCCAAGTTGAACACAGTTATTTACTGGTTTTTTTTAAATAATAGGGAAAGAAAAAAAAACTGTCTTGTGTTTTTGCAATGAAAAGGCACTAAAAATTTTAGGTTGCTTATACAACAATGTTGATATTTATGAGCCTACATTAACAGACTATCAACAAAAATCTTTTAATACACCATTTCATTTTTTATTTCTTTTTTTTCATTTGTGATTAGATAAGTAAAAAGTAATTTTGTTTGTTTCATTATTGCTCCAGTAAGAATGATTGTTTCATCTGTATCTCCTTAGTTCATCACATCCGAATCACATGACGCACACGCATCAGCGCATTGAGCTGCTAGTGGGTTCTTCCCCCAAATAATATTAATAATAATAATATATAATATACTTGAAGGAAGCCAATGAATTTAATGTATACAATGTGTAATTAAATATGCTTTAAGTAAGGTCTTGCACATACTCTGTGATTCAAGTGCTAACAGCCTTTCTCTTACGACATCCACTAGTAATTTGTTACCATTTAAAAACCATTTTATTTATATTCACAGCTGCGATCGGGCCTTAAGGTTCGTAGTAGACTCACATTTTAACATAAATTTTCTTAGTGTATTTTGGTTGTTTTCTGAATATTGTATTTTATTACAGATTGACAGATTCCTGTGGATGGTATGTTGTATTTCAATCTCCTGTACAAGAAGCTTTCATTGAAAGAATAGCTCTGAATGCTAAAACGGGGGGTGCTGGCGCAAACGCAAGCGGCAATAACGCCACAGGAACTGACGTCATGTTGGGCGTGGCCAGTGGCTCTTTAGTTCGCCTGTGGGCGTTCTCTACGCATGGCGAGCCTGTAAGACGAACGTTAATAGGTGAGTCTGCTTTGCATTTTGGTTTATCTATTGTATTTTTTACATTCAATAATTGCTATATGACGTAGGAATTGTTGTTTATTTGAAGGCTGGAACAGATTTACAATGAGAAGCAAAACAAAAAAAAAGCATTTTTCATCTAGGTATTATTTTTCAAGATCAGGATATTAGTAGACGCGGACTCAATGCTCGCTCAGTGGCTTGCACTTGGAGAGGCCTATGTCCAGCAGTGGACTAATATAGGCCGATGATGTGTCAGGCAAGAAATAGTTTGTTATTATGCTAAACTAAGTGGTTGGCGGGGGTGGTTGTAGTCTACCGTGGTTGAGCTCACTACATAAACCTCTATATCTTCGTTTGAGCAATTTAACAGTATAAGTATTGAAATGTAACTAACCAGATTATTAATAAAACACTTAAAGTGAATGCTGTCGTTTCGCACATCATGATAATATTATGATATTTTAAATATAATTGATATACATTATTATGATATTATTACCATGTTTTTTGTTGTGTGTGAGTATTCGATATTTTGGCACAGTTGCATGCGCCATGATCAGGGATGTCTGGATGATTATGAGCAGACAAAACGGTCTACCCTCTTCCTTAGTCGTTTTTTGCGCTTGCTGCTCGTACCACTGTCTCCTAAGTCTCTATTCACTCGAACTTCTTCTCGACACACTACACTAAACGTATCAGATCGCGAATCGGCACTTTTGTTCTTTTTGCGGTCTTTGCATAAGCTAATCTCTGGATTCCAGATACGCGACAGTTTAAACCCAACTTCATTATTGAAATTTTAATATTTTGTAATTTCAATCGCTTCTCTTACCAATCTAGGTATGTAGTGGCGTTTTGTCGAAATTGTGGTGGGGTTATTAAAATCAAACCAATAATTAGGACCCGATTGGATCAAATGTTCAGCAATGGCCGATTTTAGAAAAAAAACATGGTAATGATCCCGTTAATAATAATTAGTCTTATGTTATTGACCACGATAGTTTAAAAAGTTACATAGTGAGTTCGTTATACTTAAGTACATAATTATACCACTAAAGTTATGACACACTTACAACTAGTACTTATAACAGCAAAACGTAGCCAGCTTTCAATTTTTTTTTCTTTATTTTACCCTACAACTTCCTTACCAGGCACATTCAACCTGGGCGTGCGCATGGAGCACTTGCTCTTCGTGGGCCCCCAACTGGTGGCGCTGAGCGGGCCCGGCGCCCGCAGCAAAGCCGGCGTCTGGCACACCAGCACGCAGCACTGGCAGACTCAGGACGTGGCGCATCTCACCGCGCACGACACCGCCGGCTCCTTCCTGCTGCTCGGCACAGCTACGGGAGCCATCAACTATATAGGCAAGTCGTTAGTAAGTCTTTTCGGGCGCACGGAGCGGACATCTGATCTTGTGTTTTGTATGCGCCAACCCTTTTTTTTTGAGAGAGTTTGCTGATTGCCTCAGACGGCATTTTCAGCTTCACCGGGCTTTTTTGGGGGCGGCGAGGAACGTAAAGGGTCCCTCAAGCCGTGTGAAACGAATCACCTTTGGAGGTTTCTAGAGGGAACGGCATCGCGCACTAGTGCGCGTCCCCGTGCCCTACTAGAATCTCCGAAGCGTTCGGATCGGATCGGATGCGCCAACCCGTCGCACGCGTCTGCTTCATTTAGCGCTGCTCATACATTGTATACAAGGAGCAGGGGAACAGCGCCTGCCCGGTGAACGGACGCTGTTTTGGCAGCCCAATGCAAAAGCAACACTGGCTATCCGTCTAGCCCAGTATAGGACATCTTGGGGAGACCTGGGCTGCGATGCTGCTATTAGTGGTCACGACCCTCAGGCATCAGAACTCTACTATAAAGAAGAAGAAAAGATCAATTTTCGCCAAACACACGCAAGCGTACACCTGCGCGTTTAAACGCCTTTGTCTTAGCGGAATCCCTAAATTATACATAGATACAGCTTGGCTTGGTAAAGTGAGAATAGCCGTTCTCACTTTACCAACCCAGTGAGGCACAACCCTGCTCCACTAGCAGTCTTCGCATCTGGACTCCGCTTCTACTTAACATCTAGCAAAGCGGAGTCATTTGTCACATCTCTAAAGATTCCCAGCTATAGGAAAAATAACTAAACTGCCTTTTTTTACAGATATGCAAAAGTTCCCGCTTCGCATGAAAGACAACGATTTACTAGTTACCCAGCTGTATAAGGATCCAAACCAAGAACCCATCACAGCCATATCCGTCTATCTTACACCAAAAACGAGTGAGTAGACAACTATGCAATACTCTTTCTGTCAACAAAGTTTTATTCGTCAATATGATATGCAATATAAATGGATTATACTCAAATTAAATTAAACGTTATTAAAAAGATTGCAATTATGACAACAAAAAAATTAAAGTACTACATAGTATAATAATATGACTTTTGTATGAGTAGAGTCGGTTTTAAGTGTATGTTTATATTTGGCGGTTTAGTTTTGGGTTGCCTCTGCAATTTTTAACGTCAAGTCTTTACGATTGACGGCTACTATGTAAAATTAAACTGTATTTATTGTGTTACGATCTAGAGTGCTAAAAAACTATTAATGATTGATGAAGTTCTTTCGATAAAATTGATGACATGTAATGTGATTATTTATCAGACCTTTGCGGGAACTGGATCGAAATAGCATATGGGACCCGATATGGATCCGTCCGAGTGATCGTGCAGCATCCGGAAACCGTAGGACATGGCCCACAGCTTTTCCAGACATTCACTGTCCACCAGAGCCCTATTACTAAGGTAAAAAGAAATATTATTGAACAGTTTCATTGTGTAAGACATATTTTTGTTTACGCGTAAATCTCTTACATATTAATCATATAGATTTACAAAAACACAAATGTTGAAAAAATTTCCACGAGCAGGATTTGAACCTATTTTATCCTATGTTAAAATTATTTAAACATTTCATATAGATTTAGTTTCCTACTCCATGTGCAAACCATCAGCATCAGTATAAACATCCCACTGCTGGCCTTAAGCCTTCCAACTTCAATTAAAGCACATAGAGCGATTGAAACACAACCCACGAAACATACAACATACAAATATTTTTAATTCAAGCAAAAATAAACTTTAAATTTAACGCATTAAAACTAATTTTACTTTCAATTCTGCATACTTCGATCGATTTGATGCTGATTGTACTGAGATTATTCGTTGATACCGTTCATACTACATATCCACATTGTTGAACTCCTCTAACTTAGGCGATAGTCATAGACAGTGCTCACGTAAGCTCTAAAATAAAATGCAGGGAGAAATTTAAGACATAACATACAAAAATACAAGCTTAGATGAGAGACCTTTTTTGGTTTGACATTATTAATAAATGTTATTATTGTATTAACTGACCTTGCTTCTGTAACTCTCAAATAGGGATATATTCCTGTCAGTAATTCTTTTACTGATTGTTTATCCATGCGAAATCTCAGTTGGAATTCATCTTCATTCAATATGGACAAATAGTTGACTCCAATTTTATAAACTCTAGCACGCCGTGTAGTCTTCATCCGAATCGAAATTGCCAATCCGATAACATATTCAGTATTTCTACAGCACTTTAACTAACCCCTTTACTGAGCTCTGGAGCTTGACATTTTCACTATTTGTAACAATTACTAACGAAATACACTTAAACAACATAGTAACCGATTCAAAAGTGCCGGTAGGATGACCAGCAACGAACGGTAGATTTGACAGTTAACTGACGCTTCTAATTTTTTATAGGAACGCAGGTTAGTGTCACTTCCATATTCTATGGTTACGAAGCGTTACTGGTAACCCTCCCATCCGTTAGTAACATACTATGTTAGATACCTGACGAGTCGTTTGTTATAGGAACGTATTTAGCTTACGCCTCGTAGCTATTAACCGTATTTATTATTATATATTAGTAGCGTATTTAACCGCCTCTGTAGTCTAGTGGCTAAGCCCACCGGTTTAGAACCAGAGGTCCCGGGTTCGATTCCCATCAGCGGGGGTTGGTGGTAGAGCTTGTTTATCCGCCTGGCCTAGCTACCACCATCTTATCTAAATATGTCGCCATAACACCAATCTTTGTAGCATTTTTGTGTTCCGGCAGCTAGAGATAAGATAGCCAGTGCCTCACTTAGTTGAGGATCCCGGGTAAAGTGCGCTTCCACCATTGGCCTTATCATCACTTAACATCAGGTGAGATCAAGGTACTGTGCTTACCCGTTAATATATTTTTTTAAAAATACAACGGGTCGTAGGCAAAACGAATCGTTTCTTGTTTATAGGAACCGGGCGTAAGTCAGTTTTCCTTTCTATATACATAGATGAACATAGCCCGTCCAATAACTGCCAATAACTATTGCAGGTCTCCCTTTCTGAGAACTACTTAGTGTCTGTATGCAGCGAGTACAACCACGTGCGCTCATGGCGGGTGACCCGCTTCCGTGGCATGATCTCCACGCAGCCCGGCACCACGCCCAAAGCCGCTTTCAAAGTGCTGGCCCTAGAAGCGCCCACTGCGCAGCCGCATAACGACTGTGGTAAGTTTACTGAGTCAATGATTTTGTTTCCATAGTCCTTTTATCTTAATTTTACATTATTATTATACAGGTCGACTTTTTTATCACCATCCAAACCTTCTGAGATGACTCCCGTGATACAAACCAACAACTCTTTCTATTGGAACAACTCCCTAACTCAAAAAAATAAATTTACTTTTTTATTTTTAAGTGTTAATTGCTACACTTAAGCTGAATTTAATAATTTTATATAAAAATACAGTGAAAAAATTAAAGGCGCATCCGACCCAGCCAGGAATCGAACCTGGGTCTTCCGC
This sequence comes from Eudonia mercurella, assembly GCA_963082485.1. Taxonomy (NCBI): domain Eukaryota; kingdom Metazoa; phylum Arthropoda; class Insecta; order Lepidoptera; family Crambidae; genus Eudonia; species Eudonia mercurella. The sequence goes on from OY720041.1 coordinate 11,981,797, forward strand.
AATCCGGGCGGCTGCACTGACCATTATGCTACCGGGAAGGCTGACGTAAGCGCTGAATTTTGTCACTGCTTTTTGATTTTTGAAATGCTTTAGAGCGACATTAGTGCCATCTATCCACTATACATTTTGGTCGAATGAATATTGATGTTTTGTATGGAACATGGTGATAAAAAAGTCGGCCTGTATAATGTTGTCTCGAAGTTATTATTTTTGTCAGACAGTCCGATAAATGTTCGTGTGACAAACTCGGTTTTAGTAATTTTTCAAAATCTTTAAACTGAACCGCAGCAATTCAAAACTTCTTATTGGCACTGAACTTTATTTGTTATTTCAATGGTTTTTAAAGGCTTTCAAACATTTCAGGTCCTTATGGAGAACAAGATGAAGAACAAATATTTATACAAAAAGTAGTGCCTGACACAGATACTCTCTACGTGCGGTTAGCTTCTAACGGCAAAAGGTACGGAAATAATAAAAAATTGGTATTTTCATTCTAGTAGTTCTTTTTAGTCTAGTATAAATAGTCTACAAAATCAAAGTCAATTTTTTTTATTCATATATACTTACGAAAAGTGCTCTTGAATCGTCCATACATTTTTTATCTACTACCCATTCAGGACGTCTATTTTTTAGCTGTGGAAAAGAATGGGCGCAAGAAACTCCACAGCTTTAATAAAAGTAACGCCATTTACAAAAAAAATGTATGTTGTTACCAAATCATACGGTATTTACTTTCAAGAGCCCGCCACTATAATTAACTAATTTTAGGACTTGGATCAACTAACACCAGACATTATTAATATACAAATTCATCACTAGTTGGGCTGCTACGGCCCCGTATAAATAGTACCTAAAAAATAAATAAGCATCTCCGCAGACAGAGCAACTTTAGTTCTATCAACTTTTCAAAAGTTTCCGTTAAAAGTTGCCAGTTGTACTTTTCAAATCTATAGTGAACAGTCAGTGTTTGCCAGTTAAGGTGGGGTAACTAGCAACTTAACCCAAGTAGTATAATGGACATCCCCTTTTTGGTCCAACTAAGAAAGTGCCGGCGAAAAAAAAATTTTGTACTCTGTTAGAACTTGTCCGTCTATGCATTTATTATTACTAGTGGTCGCCCAGTGGTCGAAATTCGACCGTAATCTTTATTAAAGCTGCATGGATTGAATCCTAAGCAATTAAAAAAGATAGAATGTGAGTTTGTATTGGCTTTGACAGATGTCGGCCGCATTAAAGACAAACAATACGTGTGTATCAAATACATGGTAGTGTGTGTAATGTTGTTTTTGAGGAGTTAATGTATTTTTTATGCATAGTTTTAAAAAAATATTAACATTCGGATAACCTTCTCTATATAAACTATAAGTGTGCGAAATTTCATACTCCTCCGTCCGCGCAATTTTCGTAAAAACGGGTACAAAGTTTTTGCTTCACGCTTTAATATATAGATGGCACCAAAACGTGACACACGAGCTCAAAATGGTTTGACAGTCAAACTGCCAGCCGCTGACACATCGGTGCGAATTAACCAAAGTCAAAGTCAAATTGTTTATCTATACTAATATTATAAAGAGGAAACCTTTGTATTTTTGTATGTATGTATGTTTGCAACGAATAAACTCAAAAACTACTGAACCGATTTAAAAAATTCTTTTACCATTAGAATGCTACATTAGCGCTGAGTAACATAGGCTATATTAAAAAAAGGAAAAAAAGAAAAAAAGAAAGGCGGTATTCAAGTCTGCCAGGTCAGCTAGTTCAATATAAACCCTTGCAGGCACTTATTGCCGTCAAAACTAAGTATAAGGTTTTGGGAGAGCCTTCGACCGAGAAGAGCTGGCAAGAAACTCAGGAGACTTTTTTACTCAGGAGGATCCTTACTGATAGGTGCATACATTATAGGGTGTGCACGATACGCTCGGTGGACGGTTCAGCGGTATCATGCTTCGTGGTGGCGGAGTGCGAGGGCGCTTTGCGGCCGCGGCGTCTACTGCTGTGTGGTCACCGGTCGGGGGCTACGCAGATGTGGGACCTGACCGCGCCCATAGACAAAGCTGCCAGGCCGGTGGTGACGGTCGGCAATGGCGGAGGTGAGTTTTTACAACAGATGTTTTTATATTTAAAAAAAAATGGTCTATCGCTGGACAAATGCCTCTATCATTAAAATCAAGTCATCGCTACCATTGATAAGTATTTGCATAATCCTAAATTTGCGTGTAGGTTGGTGGTCGGGAGGAGCTCATGGCGCAGTGGTTAACGCGCCCGGTCTGCGAGTGCTGAGGTTAAGCAACTTTCGCAAAAGCCGGTCATCGGATGGGTGACCAAAAGTTTATCATCTCGAGCTCCTCCGTGCTTCGGAAGGCACGTAAAGCCGTTGGTCCCGGCTGCATTTAGCTGTCGTTAACAACGTGGTGGTTCATGGCCCATTCGCCCTATCCATCCATAGGGAAGGCTCGTGCCCCAACAGTGGGGACATAAAATAAGCTGATGATGATGGTGGTCGGTTGGTAGAATCCCGGGCTATATATTGTAAAACACTTGTCCGACCCGAGAATGGAACCAAAGAGCTCCAGTTTCTATGTAGTTTCTAAAACAAGCAAAGAAACCAAAATGATGGAAAACCGTTACACTCATATATTTAGATCCGATAGATGCTAGAGCTACGTTTTCTCTCGTGCCAGTGTCACGTGCCACATTTGGCACATACTGTGTTTATAATAACTAGCGACCCGCCCGGGCTTCGCACGGGTGCAATGCTGATACTAAATGCATGTATTTATACATATAAACCTTCCTCTTGAATCACTATCTATTTAAAAAAACCGCATCTAAATCCGTTGCGTAGTTTTGAAGATCTAAGCCAGGGTTTCTCAAAGTGGGGTCCACGGACCCCTTAGAGGTCCGCAACACGTGTATCAGGTGTCCGCAGTAGCTCAGTAAACTCTTAACACATTAAATTGTGCAGTAAACTCAGCATTCCTCGGCTAAGCCACGCACTTGCAGTGGCGATAACGCATCATCGTCGTCACAAGCAGCATCCTTCCTATTAACTTAGTAGTAAGTGAAACTTTAAGCAACTTTCGCATAGGCCGGTCATCGGATGGGTGACCAAAAATGTATCATCTCGAGCTCCTCCGTGCTTCGGAAGGCACGTAAAGCCGTTGGTCCCGGCTGCATTAGCAGTCGTTAACAACCACCAATCCGCACTGGGCCCGCGTGGTGTTTTATGGCCCGTTCTCCCTATCCATCCATAGGGAAGGCTCGTGCCCCAGCAGTGGGGACATAAAATGAGCTGATGATGATGAAGTGAAACTACCAATAAAAGAGTTTTCTTTTCCTTAAATAATCTTTGACAGAGGTCCGCCGAGTTGTTTAAATTGTGAAAGTGATCCGTGTCTGCAAAAAGTTTAAAAAACCCTGATCTAAGCATACATACATAGGGACAGACAGACAGCGGGAAGCGACTTTGTTTTATACTATGTAGTGAAACAGCAGAATATATATATTCTGCTGTTATATATATAATTAATATTATTATTATTTATATTCTAACCTCTTTTCTCATTCAGCGGACGGCGAAGAATCTCCCGTGGCGGACGGCGGGCCGTCGCCCGACTCGCTCGTACGTCTGCTGTCCGCGTGCGACTTGGACGCGTCGCCTGCGCCGGGCGTTCCCGGCCCGCAGTCCCCCAGCAGGCCTATACAGCCCGCGCCGGCGCCCTGAGGACCGGCCTTCTTGTGCGGAGCGGTACGCAGACTCTACATCTATATCACACGCGACAGCTAAACGTGTACTTCGAAATCATATTTTTTTGTTAAAAAAAAAAGATTATTTTTATAACTAACTGTCTTAATACCCGACCTTGTGCAATCCGGGTGACTTCTATTCCAACAGTGTTTATTATTTCACACGCTTTACAATCACCTTTGTTTTGAGGTTGTCATTTAATTTTATATAATAACAATGTCATATAGGCGTCGCCTGCGCAGGGCCCCACCAGTCCTATACAGCCCGAGCCGGCGCCCTGAAGACCGGCTGGCTTGTGAGGGGCGATACGCAGACTTCTACTTCTATATCAAACGCGACAGCTAAACGTGTAGGGTTTTTATTTTAAAAATATATTTAAAACGAAAAAAAATGTTGATTCCATAGACTATGTATAACATTGGGTATAGATGTGCCTCTCATAGAAAAAAAGATGGGTAACTATGTTCCCTGTACAATAGATGGCGGTAGTAGGCGTTTGCGCTTCTTCCCGATAGATGGCGCTAAAAATATATATATAATATTTACAAAAAACTAGTTAACATTTTTTTTGTGTATTATATTATTGTAAGATTGATATAAACATATTAAAAACTTATAAATGAACAAAATTAATAATTATTAAATTATATCTGAAGGATCGAACTTAGGTTTTCTCTCACTACTATTATAGCACGATGCGTTTGTCGCAGCCGCACTGCCACCGAGCTTTTTTGGATATTGACGAAAGTTATGGTTATAAGAAAGTTACTAGAAAATAACTAAAAGTAACTTATTAATTTAAAATGCTATCTATACTACCGCCATCTAGTGACATTATATGGATAACCAGTTAGTAACTTGAGGTTCCTCCTACGGAAGATGGTGCTGCCGTATTATGATTTTTTTGTAATATTTCAATGTATGGAAGATTCACCCCTCTGGTTGATTCTATTTAATAACTGACTGCCTTAAGAAGGACACACGATTTTACGGAATCCGGGTGTCTACTATTATTACACACCATTACCAGCTCATGTTATGTCCCCACTGCTCGGGCACGAGCCTTCCCTATGGATGGACAGGGAGCTGAAGGGTGCAGTGGTTAACGCGCCCGGTCTGTGATGGCTCAGGTTATTTCGCACATCATCATCATCATCATCATCAGCTCATTTTATGTCCCCACTGCTGGGGCACGAGCCTTTCCCACGGATGGATAGGAAGAACGGGCCATTTACCACCACGCGGGCCCAGTGCGGATTAACGACTGCTAATGCAGCCGGGACCAACGGCTTTACGTGCCTTCACGGAGGAGCTCGAAATGGTACATTTTTGGTCACCCATCCAACGATAGGCCTTTGCGAAAGTTGCTTAACCTCAGCACTCGCAAACCGGGCGCGTTAACCACTGCGCCATCAAGCTCTGCGTTATTTCTCACGCGTCACCCTAAATACTTGTAGTCTTTGATTTGAAGTTGTTGTTTTTGTATAAAAAATGTCGCTCGAGTCGTTAGTCCGGCTGCAGTCCCCCAGCAGGCCTATACAGCCCGCGCCGGCGCCCTAAGGACCGGCCGGCTTGTGCGGGGCGGTACGCAGACTTTACTTCTATATCAGCTAAAACTGATTGACATTGATTAGAAATATAAACACTTTGGTTTTTTTTTAATTTCAAACAATTGAATTGACAGCCTTAGGTAAATCCGCAGTAGTAACTCTACCTTGTTGTTGTATTGGTTTGCGCATATAATTAAAATACCCCTTGAAACAAACATATTGATAATTGAATCTAAACTTTTTAAAAGCCGCAGTTGCCTATCGTAGCTAACTTATATTATAAAAGTATTAATGGAATTGGATATCAGTAGACTGGCCGGCCGGCGATGTAGATAGAAATAATTGTTTATCTCTATCTCTGCCTATAGACATGATAGAGACAGACTGCTGTCAAAAAATATGGATAGAACATGTGGAAATCTCTTTAAATATTGTATCAATTAGTAGTAATTCGACCACTTTTGCAATTTTTCATTGCTCAGTGTAAAAAAAATCTTGGAATTTGACAGCATTCTGCCATTGTTCTTTATAGGAAGGATATATTTAATTTAGAGGAAGACAGCTAGATGTTTAATATTTTAACGTGTTTTTAATATGCATCTGTTTGTGCAAAATGATCTTAAGAGTATGTAAATATCGTAATAGTTTTCGTAGTTATATTAATTGAAATTATTTATACTTAATATTTTTTAGTTCCTAAATGAAGTTGATCGTTATTTAAGGCTTTCCGCCTATGGACTTGTATCAATTTAATAGAATGCGTATATTTTTGAAATTGTTATAATTGGCTTTGATAATGTTAGTGTCATTTTAAAAATAGGTGTATTTCGAAAAAATTGTCTATATTTATGGCATTAAGACTGATTTCATCTTTCAGGCTCAAAAAGTGAATGATAATTTGATGTCTTTAATGGAGTTTTATACTACTTTTCCACCCGGGTGGTGACGTCGACGTCACTTACAACTCCGGTATGATGGTGTCTGTAATTTTTTTATTTATTGAATTTTGGTGATAGCTCTTTTGTTCTTTCATTATTTTTATTGTATTAGGAAGGGAATAGACGTCAAAATCTCAATACAACAAAACAAATATCTGTACGTCTAGACGATCTTTAGATTAATGTGATTGAACCAATAGTAGGAAAACGTTGAAACATTGTTATATATTGTATAAAATCAAAATTATGAGAAGCTTTTGTTATGACGTCACTAGACCGTTAAAACGATCTTTAATTTAAAACAATATTTTTAGAATTAAACTATTAATATAGAAAGATGGACTGACAGTCTCTTGTTTGTCAGATCTTGCTGTAAAGTCAGTACTGCCAAAAAAACTATGGGGACTGACCAGAGTATTTTGCCGTAACGTAACATGTTCAAGCGAGCCTTCACATGGTCAGCAGTACAGCGAGCTAAGCCGCTCACCGCTCGCCGCTCGCTAACAGTCAGTATCCGCCATGTAATCGGTCGGTCAGTAATGACAATCAAGCTCGCCGCGAATGGTACAGACGCCTACACATCAGTAGGCTTACTCTTGAACGCAAACTCAATCTCAATACAATTCCAATGTGATTAATATGTATCGATATTGGGATAAGTTTCGCAATTTCGGAACGCCCCATCTCGATAATATTTTGTACACTCAATTTCCACGCAGTTGTTGAGTGGGTTCAAGAGTAAGCCTACAGATCATTTTTTTTCAATATACACTCAGGGGCACATATAACCGCCCACCCCGTTATTTTTATACAAACATGCTCACTTTGAGACTCTATACATAAAAATGTCAATACATTTCTGCAAAGATCTGTATGCTAATATTTAGGTTAAGCGTTCGACTGTCCAATTAGCATTTTGAAAGAGTACCGAAACCATTGCATTTGTCCATAGAGGCAGAACAATGAATGCTTCATCACATTCCATACAATGTGATATGGCAATAAAGTAATGCTTTGTAGGAAACGGGAAGAAATTTTTAAAACTGTTCAAAGTGCTAATTGGACAGTCGAACGCTTAACCTAAACATTAGCATACAGATCTTTGCAGAAATATATTGACATTTTTATGTATAGAGCCGCAAAGTGAGCCTGTTTGTATGAAAATAACGGGGTGGGAGGTTAGGTGTGCACCTGAGTGCATGTATGTTCAACCGTATGTCTAAGACATAAGATTCAAAGTCTATTGAGGAAATTTAACAGATTGTGGTAAGCTGGTGTGCAGGCGTGTGTAAGTTACGTTGATCGCTGCAGTCAGTCGTCATCATAAAAGGCCACTTCTGTGATCACTAGTTTTGTGTTTCTAGAATTCTAATTGGACCATCACATAAATTGTAAGAACGGATGAGACAGACAGACAGACAGACAATAATTTTATTTACCACTATAATACACGACAATATTACACATTTTAATGTACTAAGTAAAATGAAACATAACTAATAAAAACAACTAACTATACATACGAGCACAGCAATAATAATAAAAAACACAAACCGTTTTGTGCGCTACATGAGTTCGGCACTCTGTTTATTAAAGTACAGGTATTGGCCGCACAGTCGCTGTCTATTTCTAGAGTGGCGTGGTCATTTGTGTGAGAGTATTGTTAAGCCCATTAGCTCTGTATGTCTATGGTTTTGATACCTAAGTTACAAGTGGCGTCACCATTGAGCGTAAGCTTCTTTAATTGAATGATGAATTAAATGATTTGATTGTGTTTTTGATGTAATGTAATTATTTTATTGTATAATACAAACTGGCAATGTGTTTATAAATCGTTTAAATGTAGTTTGTATGGTTATGGTATGTTACGATAGAGATCACATGGTTTTGAAATAAATATCGAATGATTGTAACAAAAATATATATTTGGGTTATGAAGTAGGTATGATTAAAATATTGTAACGGTTTTTATAGTCGCTGGCAAATAATAATTTCATAAAACTAAATGCTTATAAAGTTTTATGAACATTTTTAGTTGCTAGTGATTCTCTTTATGCATTTATATTTCACATGAAACGTGATGATGTGGCCGATGATTTAAGCTTATTTCATCCGAAATCTTTATCCAGTAATGACGTAGCTGACTATCTTAGCTCGAGCCAATGGAACACAACAGTGTTGTTAATATTGTTGTTATGGCGACGAGTTACTGTATTTTGTAAACTTGACGCTCACAAATAAACAAAGAATAGGGTCCTGATAGTTATTCCTTGTTTTGTTCCTGTCATGTGTGCCGGATAGACATACTAAAATAAATCAGGTATTAACATCATATCTGCGGTTTAAATATACTCCCTGTTCCCCGGTACCTATATAATTAGAGTGAAAGAGACAAAACACGGAATAACTACTCGGAGCTTATTCTTTGTAATTGTAAGAACCTATATGTCATATTTATATATTTGTGGTGGCTTTACGTGTATGGGCGTTACTTGTTAGATTTTAATGATTATTTTTAGTTGTGTCAGGACCATTTGATTTTCTCATTAATAATATGTACCTATTGTAAAATATTTTATTATAGGATTGCAGATAAGTACTCATATTTGCTATTGTTTGTACACAATTTCTTGTTGTCTGAATGTCTATGAATCATCATTAAAATGATAAAATAATTGTAGGAGTTATTAGAATATAAATAAAGCCTTTATATTTTACAAGCTCGAAATTTTAATCATGTACATCTACATTATGTATGGGTGGATTTCAAAAACTTTGCTCATTTCAATTGTGTTACTATTGTGTGACATAACACAAAGGAATTGTAAGGACGTATGCATAAGGTAAATAAAATAAATGCTTATTATCACAATCAACTTTTATAATGTAATTATCACAATCATCAATTTTTATATAGAATTTAATGAAATTATCACAATCATCAACTTTTATTTAGAATTTAATGTAATTATCACAATCATCAACTTATACTCCTAAGTATAAGTTGATGATTGTGATAATTACATTAAATTCTAAATTATAATGTAATTAACACAATTATCAACTATTATTTTAAAAGACTAATAAACCTACATTTACAATATATAACAACATAATGATTAATCAGACTCATTATCTGTTAAATTAAAGTCACTGAGATACATAATTTTTTCAACTTTGGTCTTTGCTAATAATGTAATTATCACAATCATCAACTTTTGTATAGAATTTAATGTAATTATCACAATCATCAACTTTTATTTAGAATTTAATGTAATTATCACAATCGTCAACTTATACTTAGGATTATAATGTAATTAACACAATTATCAACTATTATTTTAAAATACTAATAAACTTACTTTTACAATATATAACAACATAATGATTAATCAGACTCATTATCTGTTAAATTAAAGTCACTGAGATACATAATTTTTTCAACTTTGGTCTTTGCTAATAATGTAATTATCACAATCATCAACTTTTATTTAGAATTTAATGTAATTATCACAATCGTCAACTTATACTTAGGATTATAATGTAATTAACACAATTATCAACTATTATTTTAAAAGACTAATAAACTTACATTTACAATATATAACAACATAATGATTAATCAGACTCATTATCTGTTAAATTAAAGTCACTGAGATACATAATTTTTTCAACTTTGGTCTTTGCTATAGGCAGAGGCAATAGTTCTTTGAAATCTTTTATTATATTTTCAGAAGACACATTGTAGTGTCTGTCATTTCTTTTTAAAAATTTATTCAAATCAGACTTATTGAAATTAACTTTGACATTTGATAATACAACCACTTTGTTATCCGTTTCTTCTTCTGACGACGAATACACAACCTTACGTTTATTTCTTAATTTCTTTTCTTTTAACATTTTATGCGTTTTTGTGTTGTAACATTGACAAAACCCTTTCGTGTTTACGTCTCCGCAAAAACAGCTTAACTGTCTATAATTAATAATACTTGTGTCTTGTGTTGCCATTACCATCACTTGATGAATTTTGAACGTTTGCGGCACGGGCATAAGGTTTACATCTTTTGTTTGTTCCTCGATTTTGTCAATGTCTTTCTCAGATACCAAGTATGTAGTAACTTTTGTGCAACCTTCATTTAGTACATCGAAAGCAGATTCCGCATCCGGTATATCTAGTCCATGAGCAACTTTACGGTCTAGTAGTCTTTTTATAGAGCCCCCTACGCCATCTGCAGCTCCTTTGCCGTGGGACGCTTCAGAATAGTTCCAAGTCGCCTTTGAGAATCCCAACTTTTTAGTAAAATGGGTAAACAAAAAAAAATTTTTCTTCTGCCTGTATTGACTTGATGGGCCATCTGAATAAACGTGAAGGGTGTCAATTTCGGGTGATTTTTCTCTAATGGCTGTAAGAATTGGCAGCAAATGAGCCCATATTGCCTCTGGAGTATGCTTACCCGAATCGCTTAATGTGCAACATGATTTTAGAACATTATTTTGAGTGTATATGACACTTGTATGCAGAGAAATCTGATTGTGGGAGGCTCCAAAGTGTGCTGCTTGAATTTCTGTGTGGCCCTTTGTCGTATAATTTTCGGAAAAATCGCAGTGGATCAACATTTCGTTACAGCATAAATTGTCTTTCAAATATTTATAGGCATTGTACTGGTGTGAAATATTAAAATAGTGAGTTTTGAATTGTTGTAATTCGTTTTCAAATGCACATATCAACTTTTTTAACTCGCCAGTCATTGGCACTTTTTGTACTTTTTTAGTTTTTTTCTCTTGGTCTCCCTTTACGTATGTTATTTCTTTGGTTACCCACTCTATCCAAGTTACGGTTTCATTTAAATGTGTCTTTGTAAAGTCGTAATCTACACGTATCTCTTTGCAGATATCACATTCAGAATACATGCAAAGTTTACTTTTGCTATTACAAACCACTGATTTCACGACATCTTTTACGTCGCTGAATTTCTTGAGGACCGAGAATCTTTTTAAAACTGTGAATTTAAATTCAATATTGGCATGTTTTTTACATGCGCAAGTTTCTCTGTTTGACAGGTTTGGGATGAGAACGAAAAAGGGTTTATATCTGGTGAAAGTAGTGTATGACACTAGTATTCCGGTCTGTTTAATGAACTTAAATCTTAGATTTTTCATGTGGTCAAGTAAATACCGCCTTTGCATTTTGGTTTTTTGATAAGTTTTCGTTTCCTTTTTCCCTGCTGTAGCAAGACTAACATCATCTTGTAAAAAAAATTCTTTTATTTTTTCTGCAAGTGCATTATGTTTAACGGGGACTTTATTAGAAATTCTAGCCTTAGCTTTTAATCCAATAAATTTTTTAAGTTTGTTTGTCATTTTATGTTTTTTGACAATATCGTTATTTATGACTTTTTTTAGTGTTTTCTTCTCGTTAACGTCTGCAATTTTGTACTGGACTTTCATAGCCTCTTCGAAAACATACTTTTCCAGAAGTTCTTTTCTCACAAATTCTTTTTGGGGTGACGGTATTTCCAGATGTCTTATAACGAAATCAGTTTTCAAATTTGGATAAGAAAACAGGGAAAACTCTAATTTGTCATCCTCGTAAATATTTTTTTCCTCTAAATCAATGTTTTCTTGGTCTACTCTAATGTTTTGCAGTAATTTGTATCTATAAAGCTTCTTTCTCAAACTTTCATTTTTTCTTTTCATTAATTTGATTTTCTTAAATGCATTTTTCAGTTCTTTGTTTAATCTTCTATATTTTGTCGAATATTTTCTTTGGTAGTGCTTGCGGCTTCGATCTTTTATTTCCATTTTAACTTCTGGTTTGACTTTATCATACTTTTGCTTTGTTTTTCTCCAAACTTTTCTTCTAGACTCTTTTTCAGCTTCTGAAAGTTCTCCTATCCGTTTATACTTCATTTTCGTTCTTCTAGCATTTTCTTCTTTCATTTGTTTCCATTTATCTGGATTATTTGCTTTTAGTTTATCTCTATATATTTTTTGCCTCTCTGCTGCTGATAGCGGCATTATTGTATTTCTGGAACAAAATGAATAGGAGCTGAAACTTGAACAATGAACTTAATAAATATAAAAGTTAATTGATTACTATCCTATACATTTCATATCTAGTAATGGTAAGATAAACATAACATACTTAAAATAAAGTAATGTAGTATCTCAGCGACATTTACATTTATTCATTAGTATTTATGGCGTATTTTTCCTTGACTTTATTTGCAACAAGTGGAATCAAGTCGTTTAAAGCCTTAGCAAACTTATTTTGCATTATTGATTTTGTTGGAAACACACTGCTAACTATATCCTCAACAGCAGCGACAATTATGTTGCTACAGTCTGTTTGTGTGGAAACACTTTTAGTTAAATTATTAGTTTGTGTTCCAACACACTCAAGAATGTCTGGTGTAGAAGCTTCACTTCGGAGCTGTGATTGTGAATTATCTGCCGGTAGTACAACTAAAAATTCTTGGCACACTTGAGATTCACTGCCAGTTGGTTCCATTCTGAGTGATTGCTCTAAAAAAAAGGGCCTTTTAATATGCGCATAAATGATAGGCGTATAATTTGCAATCTGTGACATCACGGGATTAAAATACTATAAAATATTTAAATAAGTACATAAGGGAATTTGCAGTGTAAACATATCTTTATGTAACACAAATGAAATCATTTGTGTTATGTTACACAAAAACGTCACACAGTTGTCACACAAATGAATATAAAACCATGTTTTCAAATATTTAAAATATGTTTATGGCATTAAAACATTTGGTTGTTAAAGGACAGAATACACTATTAAATCGAAAAACTAATACATCATTCGTATAGTTAGACCAAAATGGATTAAAACTCACCAAATTTCTGATCTGTGGTTCGGTATTTCTTACAAAAAATGTTTTTTTTCGTCACAGCACTCGAGAACACAAATTGTAACCGAATACAAAATGGCCGCGATACACCGATGGCCACGCCATCTAAGGTGACAGTGTTTCTTACCTGTGCTGCCATATTTGTAAGCCCAGTTACTACTATTTTTAAAAATCAACGTAACACAAAAATATAACACAAATTAGTAAAAATTGGGACAAATAATTACAGTAAATTTTAAAATATTTAAATGATAAATTTCTATGTTTTATTAAGAATAACCTCTGCACAAAAACAGATCCTTTTCAGCTATTTCATTAAAACATTTGTAAACACACATACATATTTTTTATTTCTATTAAAAGTAGTGGATGGAAGAAAGGGACAAAAAAGAAGCAAAGTTTTTGAAATCCACCCGTATAATTGAAAATGAAGTAAATAAATTATTTACAAACTATTCGATATCTATGGTTTCATTTATTACGCATCTATATGAACTGCATTCGAAGGCAGGAAAGTTTGATGTTATGTATGTAGGAATTATGTATTATGGAGGTGTTATGTATGTATGTAGGAAGTCCAATAGTGCGCAACCGCACTAAACTGGGTTACAATTTCATTCAAGTTTATAATTTCTTAAACTATTACCATTGACTAAGATCATAATTTTTCATAGAAATTCGCTAATCGTGTTATTTTTCTAATCAATCAGTTGATTATTAAAAAAAACACTTACTGCCACCTGAAATTTCATATGAAATTATTGCACAAAGGGAAGTAAAGTTTTCACAATAAAAACAAGTTTCTTTCACTGTACTTTTTTTATTTGGATCTATAAGTTTAAAACTTTTATTAATGAGCAAAATTATTTCCTTGTTCGTATAATTGTTCAAGATAACATGACAGATTTGTAAATCACGCTTAATACAACTATACTTATTGAAAACAGACGACAAAATATTAGATTATTATCTTACGTCTAATACTTATATGGTAGATTTTGCCTTTTTGAATGTAAGTTGTCTCTATGAGCCAACGCGATCTATGATAATTACTTTTGTTAAGTGTTTCAACAGGTCGTATAGTTGTATATCTTTGCTGCCTTTTCGTATACTGCAGCGCCAATTACGATAAAAACACATCAATACCACAAAATAAGGAGAAACCAGAAGGTAAGCTTAACCATTTTGAAGGCAATGGTAGCTGTTGCCACCGAATATTGAACTTTGTGCACTTGGAATAAGATTAAAAACTAATGAAAATCTAAAACTGTATTCCGAACGCAGCTGTTGCGAGATTGTATGTTCGTGAGAGGTTGTCTATGTGGGCGTTGCTCGAGCGCATTTGTATGAAGCTAGAAGGTAAGCTTCTCCTTATTTTGTGTCAATACTCTCATATAGACTTAAAACTACAATTGATTTTTGGACATATAGATAATACTATTTTGAACATCTTTAGACCATGAAATTTAACGTTAAGTCTACTCGAGCTATAATTATGAATAATGCAATCATTCTATTTATTTTCATTATAATTTTCTATACTATAATTACTACATTAGTATTAATGACTTGAAACTTGAGGCGTTCATTACATAGAACTTATATGTTACAAGAAATGACAGTTGGTTACCATACCATACGATCGTTGTTGCGATCAAATCACATTAAAACTAGGTAAATAATTTATACAATATATCGATTGACTAGTGAGGCATTTGTTAAAATATACCCATGCATGTGTGCAAACCCTGTGAAAATCATTATTTATTAATATATGATTAGTAAAGAACTATTAATGTCGATTTCTTAGTCTATAAAATTTAAACCTATGGCACAAAACGTGATGATAAAAATCATATTTTTTTAATTTAAGTGCAGTGATTTTAGGTAAGCTAATAGAGATATATAATAGTTTTTGTATTATTATTTACAGCATCATTATTCATTCGTACATAATTTTTGGCTGATATGTACAACCGCGTAACCAATTTCGCGTTCGTAATTTTTTTATTGAAAAGAGCTGCATTAAAGAAGTCATTTGTGCAAAGTTTCACATCCAGGGGATTCGTAGTTCTTTGAAAACAATTATGAAAATCGATTAAACATTAGTTTGTCTATAATATAAGCTCATTAGGTTTTTAAGAGCTAAGAATTCTTTTACAATTTGTTTTCTATTTGTTTTAGATCAATGTGGAAGTGGCGAAAAATTTTTACTCAACTGTGTAGGTACCAGTGAGCAGTGTATACATTTCGCTCTTCGCGCATATATCCATAGAAAAGTTAATCATAGCGATCCAGTAAATTAATTTGAGGCACCAGATGGGACACACCCAAAGAATAGAGAGCCAGTGGAGAGGAATAAAAAAAGATTTTCGTCAACAACATCATACCAGTGATTTCACCGATTGGTTGTGTGAATTTTTATGGAGAAGAAAAAATTTAATATATCATCTTATCTTAGTGGGGCCTGTGAGGTTTCCCTCTTGCAGTAGCACTTCGACCCATCGGGATCTTTTGTGAATATATCATAGTGATCCTTTCGAAGAACTTATCAAGGCTATTCAATATGTATATAGGTTATAAAAAAGATTTAAGTAAACACCAATTAGGTGTTTTATTTTATTAATTAACTTCTAACAAAAATTTCGTCTTTGTACTATCAAATACTAACAATAATTTTAAGTTTTTGTACTAACAAATATGTCTGTAATGTAATTTGAATAAAGAATATTTACAAAAACACAAATGCTGAAAAAAATTCCACGAGCAGGATTTGAACCTGCTTTTGACATACCGGGTCAGGTGCTCTTCCAATTGAGCTGTCGTGGTTCAAAGTAATTTGTTCGCAACAATATTTGCGTTAAAAATAATTTGAACATTTTAAAGAATATTTTATTTTAACTTCTTTTATTTAGCTACCTTTTGTTACCTCTTTTGTGAAAAAATTCTGAAGGTAAACACCCCTCAAACCCTCAAATTTTGGTGTACATATTGTACAGTTATTATTATAAACAAACATCCAGGGTTGATCGGCTACTTAGGCTATATGACAATTTTAAGTTTGTATTAACCAATCCGTTCACACAACAAAGGCCATTAAGTCAACATCAAGTCCGTCACAACAATAACATAGCTTTTTTTTTTCACACAACATTTCTGTATCAAGTTTCAATTGTACAACTAATAACAAAACAAAATACAATAAAAATTATAAAACAACATTTCAAGTTCCAATTTTAATCATAACGGAAATTTTTGATATCATACGTAGCACGTAGGTACGTATATAAATACTGTTAAAATTAACCAAATAATAATAAATACCTGCGTTTAAAATTAATCGTTGTAAAAATTTACAAAGTTATGAAATCTATTATTAACTTTTTGATTATTTACAAAGAAACAATTAAACAAGGTTCTACGAGTAATACCTATTCCTAAATGATTGATGAACCATCAAATTAACATTTTTTTGGAACTCAGCCCACATAAGTTTTAAAAATAGTAATAAGTATAAAATATTCGATTCCACCTTCGAACTGAAACGTGTGAAACTTTAAGGTTATACATAATGCACGATAATGTTACATGCACATAAGAAAATGGGTCTGGCTGGATACTGTAAGACTTAATTAAGTCTTAACATTGCAACAATTTACGAATCACAAAAACACGAACATACCCATAATCATTAATACTAGATTATGTACATAATAATGTTACATTCACATAAGAAAATGGGTTTGAATACTGTAAGATTTAATGAAATCTTAACATTGCAACGATTTACGAATCGCAAAACCCATAATCATACTAGATACATGCACATTTTCTATCAAAGATGATAAATGTAGCTAGTGACTTAAGACTCAATATGGGAAAAGTTCAACATTTTTTAAATGAATATGCCATTCTAATAAAACTTATTCTCTTAGTTTTAAGTTTGTATCGGTCTTAAACCATCTTATCTATTTTTGAATTTGACCTTATATCAAGGGAATAAAGTTAAAAGTATGATATCCAATTTATTTATGTAGCACAATAGCTAAATGAAAAAAAACCGGCGCAAGTGCGTGTCGGGCCACGCGCAATGTAGGGTTCCGTAGCCTATCTCAATAATGCGGACTCTGAGAAGAGGGCTTTTATGTACATTTATTTAACGATGGCTCATATATTTAAATGTAGATACTACCGGTTTTACACACCTGACAACGTTATTTATGTAGTTCCCAATGAGGAATTTGTACTGCGCTAAGTACATTTTATAAGTTGGTCGACTGTTACTCGTAAACTTGTAAAGCCTACTTAGCTGTAATAGTTTTCCTTTTAACTTCGTCATATATACAACTACTGTGAATTTTTTCACGTATCCGAAAACAACCATTTGGCTGGCAGGGGGGGAGGGGGACACTTGACTCCAACAAAATTTTGCACTTTAAAGCTTAATAGTTCACAAACGGATGCCTCAATCAACAAACTGTTTCCACAAACCCGCAATATTTTTAAAATTGCTATCCAACGACACCCCACACTATGAGGTAGACAAGAAAAAAATTACATCCCCACTTCACGAGTAAGGGAGTAACCTAAAAAAAAAAAATTCAAAATTTTACTTCACTACTTTGTCGGCGTGATTAATATGTATATCCATGCTAAATTACAGCTTTCTTGTACTAAGAGTCTATGAGCTAGGCTGGGGACAGACAAACAGAGAGACAGACGGACATAGCGCAACTATAAGGGTTCCGTGTTGACTACGGAACCCTAAAAAACATTCGTCGCATGGTGGCAAAGCATGCATATCCATGTACATTACGCTCAGACAAAGGATCGACTAGAATCGTCTACGAAAACAGAAGTTTCGATCTCGGTCTGTGTACAAAAAGTGGTTTATCAGTAAAATAACATTGTCTTTCGACGAACGCCTACCCATAAATAGACCATTTGTACATACATCATTGTACAAACAATAGCAGTTCAACCTACCCCTGAATGTGTAATTTGTTCAATAAATTTTGAACTTTATGATTTTATAAGGATGGTGAATGATAAGGATCAAAATCGATTAAAGAAAGACAGTTGTGGGTAGGATGAACTGCTGGAGTTTGTACATTACGCGGATTAGTGCGGATTGGTGGTTGGAGGAGCTCGAGATGATCATTCGAGATGGTCACCCATCCGATGACCGACCTTTGCGAAAGTTGCTTAATGTTAGCAATCGCAGACCGGGCGCGTTCACCACTGCGCCATCGAGCCGAATAACAGTCATGAAAACTATTTAGGTGTTCGAGCCTTTAGGCTTGACCCACTGTGAGATTAACGTCTAGAACATGGTCGCACCATAATGGTAAAATGGTTCACAGGACGATACGAGTCAGCGCTGGCAGATAGTAAACAGGTCTCACAGTGGGTCAAGTCTAAAGGCTCGAACACCTAAATACCCCCCGTTTTTCCCCGAATGGGAAAAAAACGGCTATTTAGGTTTCATCCGAAAGGCTTGACCTACCATTTTAAGCTCTTGCCAACTAGTAAGCCTACGATCTTCAATTCAAAAAGCACTGAAGTAACCAAGATGGCCGGCGCGCTGCCTCGTACCCTTCTCTCTCACCCAATTCGAGGGTTGCCAGGATAAAACTATGAAAGTTCCACAGAAATTCAACTGGATGGCGCTGATGTTCTAGACGTTAATCTAACAGTGGGTGGGCCTTTCGGCTGAAACTTAAATAACCGTTTTATTCCCTTCGGGGGGAAAACGGGGGTATATTACGAAACTTCTAATAATTAAAAATGGTAAGGATAACGTCATTCACAATTATATTACGTCCAATAGCGTCATCTGTGTTCAAGCAAAAATAGACTTTGTCTTTTAATGACGCGGAATATTTTTAGGAAGCTTCATACTGATAAACCGTTCCTTCTGTTAAAACTTCGAGGTGAATATATATTTTGCTTACCCTACAACAAGGAGGATAAATAAAGAAGTGGTCAAAACCAGAAATAGAATTCCTTAGAAGTGGTCCTATCAAGAAGTAGTCGAATCCAGAACTGGTCTTAGAAGAAGATCAATAAAGAACGGCACAGACCGCCTTTTGTCAATTAAAGATGCAAAGACTGGCATCAAATAGGAACATCACATAAATTTTCGTAGTATATTAAACCTTATACTAGGGAAGAGACGGCAAATTTGTCATACCCTATCATCAAAGTATTATGATCTATCACAAACAGATCGCAAAATATTTGTTTTGATATTAAAACATTTTACTTACCCCCTTATTCATAAAACTATTTAGGCATTATTTAGTTAAATATTGTTTTGTCAACGTCACACAAACGTCATTTTGAATTTGAGAAAAAGAGACAAAACAATGATTAACTAAATTATGCTTAAATAGTTTTTATGAATATGGGGGTTAATGTACACTGTCCATTTCTACTGTTTTACCTTACTTATTCATTGTGAGATGTGCAAGTGAGCTTAACATACTATAAGTACTCATAGAGGTTTTAAATTCAAGTCTCCCTATGTAATCTGTTGTCGTATATATAAGGGCTGGTCAAGGGAGCGAGCAGCATGCACCATAAAGTAAAGCCTAATAGAAAACTGCAAATAATGAGTACCCTCTGCATTGGGGGGTACTGTTTAACCTCCCCAAAGTTGGGGAATCCCAGGTGATTGCAGAACATGTGTGCCATTAGAGGAGCTGCAAAGTGACCTGGAAAAAAATGTTATATGTTAAGTTTTGTTATATTATTTTGAATTTAGCATTCACAATGCTATAAATAGTAAAAAGATAAAATTTTACTAGAAAAAGTCAACCAGCCTCAGGAAGCTTGAGTGGTAATCAAACCCAAAACCATTGGATAAACGGTCCAATGCTTTGACTGCTGAGCTACCGAGGCCCCAGAAGACTCGTTGAATTTATTGGACCAGAGGATATAGCATGATCTTTCATCCCAATTTAGTAAAATTATTTTCCTATGCCCATAATTATCATTATATCGAACCATTTTTGGTTGAGAACCCACCCACAGTCACCAACCCGCATTGGGCCAGCGTGGTGGGTTATGGCCCAATATCCCCACGTGCTATTGTTCACGTGGGAGGCCTGTGCCCAGCAGTCGGACGTTTATAGACTGATGATGATGATGTCATCATCATCATCATGATGATGATGATTGGTTGAGAATAACTAGATCATTTTATATTTACCTAATTGACGTCTTTTTAACACAGGTAAGCTCATAAAATCACATTTAGTTGAAGATAAAAGTGTAGCTGTTTAAAAATATCTTGGTGAAAGATGTTTTAACATCCAAACCAGTTAAATTCTCAATACATTTTTTTATTAGTTAGTAACTATGCCATTTTGATCTTGCATAAAATTATAATTATGAAAAAAAAGATTTCCTTTTTCTCACCTGTCCTCACAAATAAATATGCAGAATAAGCTCCAAACAGGCTAGTGTATGTGAATTGGAATGCTGAAACAAAACCATAAACTTAACTTCAAGTCTCCAAACACAATGAGCGCTTGAGTTGGCTACATTCATAACATATGCCTGCCTAGATAAATGACATTTGATAAGACCTGCACTCACTGCAGCTTAACTGAGGCCTAGACAAGTGGCATAATGCTAAAAATATAGAAATAGATTAGTTATTTTATTTTTATTTTTTATGTGGCTTTGACATCTCTTGTGGTTGAGATGTATTTTGCCAATGACAACTTTAATATTAGAATTATTATAATAATAATATGGGATTGACATAAGCCAACAATATGTATAAATGACATTGGCCACTTGTCTAGGCCCTGTTCTTTCTTTTTATTCTTTTATAATACCTAACACTTTTTTTAGTGAACAATATTATGATAAGGATTTTGTATTTTGATTAATTTACAAATGGTATCTGGTACACGGTGGTTGAAATGTATGAAATTGGCAATTGGCAATAAATCAAAATGAGGTGTCACATTAAAAAGATTGATTAAATATTATAATGATGAAGATGTTATTTGAATCTTACCTGAAATCATTAGTGCCGTTTGTAAATCAAACCCAGACTTTATTCTTTCAAACAGGTGGTGAAAATGAGCTGTAACATACAAAAAACACTATTAACAACAAGTCTTTGTATAATTTATACTAAAATAAATAAATTGTATGTTAAATATAAACAATACAAATTTTGAATCTAGGGAGTGCATATTGTCAACATGCGTGGATAATAAATGAATTTATACTGATTAGCTCTCAGAATAACAATGAAGGCTCCAGTGAAGTTATATATTAGAAGGCCTATATAGTTATAGTCATACAGTCTCTTGTGGATGTTTACTAACTTAATAGTCAGGTATAACTCACCTATGCCAAAAAGCAGAGGGCCTACAAACACGGCAGTCATAGGCTTCAGGCACTGCAACAATAAGGGCATCATGCATGCTCGGAACACCCATTCCTCACTGAGAGGGGCCATAAAGTGATTGCGCACCCAAACAAGATCTTGCCAGCTTGACACCCAGTACAGGGGCTCTTCAAAAATATAAATATAATAATAAAAACTGCATCATACAGATGGCAAACGTAGCTATTAATATCAATATCAATTTTAATTACATTTGACTGCTTGCCATTAATTGATGGGATAGATAAAATGAATTGCTAGAATAAAAGAAGTATGTATAGTATGTATAGTATGTATGTGTATATGTATATAACAATATTATAATAATATATTTCTATTATATGGGTAATCTATTTAGTGTCGTATAAACAATCAAAAGTATTTAATAATTTAAAGCAGATAACAACTATTGCATAGTGGACTTGATTGTCGGAGAATTTTGTGACTGTGGAAAGGTCTCGGCAGAATAATCAGCGCCTAACTGCTCTTTGGCAGAGAGGTATAATGCCGAGTCAAGTCCTATTTGCTGCTGTAGTGCACAACGGTCTGTGTTTTTTATTATTATTGTTGTGCTCGTATATTAATTATGTTTTACTTTGAGAAAGCATTTGATCGAGTGGATCACGCCATTCTTATTTGTAAGCTAGAGCAGCTTGGTATTCACGGCGATTTGTTAAGATGGGTGGTATCTTATCTGTCTAATAGATCACAGATGGTTGTATTGGGGGGTTTTTGCTCTCAATTTATTGATATCCCATCCGGCTCAGGGCTCGCACCTTGGCCCTCTTTTTTACAGCGCCTATATTTTTGACATATCCAGTTGCTTTTTTAACGCAAAACATCTTCTTTACGCAGATGACAAAAAAGTTTTCATGCGGATCAATACACTTGAAGATTGTCTCCTCTTACAAAACGATCTAAATAACCTTTTCATTTATTATAAAAACAATAATATTAATTTAAGTTTAAATAAATGTAACAGCATCACTTTCACAAGAAAGAGGAAACCTATTTTATTCCAGTATAAATTGAACAACTAAGCTGTGATTGAGAGGGTTGATGTGGTGCGGGACCTTGGTGTCCTCCTGGATGACAAATTGATAATGTCCCGGCATATTGATGTGATAGTCAATAAAGCGTTTCGCAATCTGGGCTTTGTCATCCGCACATGTCGTCCTATTAAGTCATTAACTACCCTTAAGGTAGTATATTATGCTTACGTACGAAGTATACTTGAATACGACAGTCCTATCTGGTGTCCACGATACGACGTCTACATAACAAGAATAGAGCGCATCCAAAAAAAGTTTATACGTCACCTAAACTATAAATTTAATAAATCCGACTCTTATCTGGATAGCTGTCGCGAGTATTTACTACTTAGCCTTGAGGAGCGGCGCCAGGTGTTGGACATGGGATTGCTATGGGACTTGGTGCGTGGCCGTTTGGACTGCCCTGAGCTGCTGGCGGACCTGTCCCTCTGTGTGCTCTCTTTTCGTACACGACATACCCTACTTTTTCACACACCATCACACCAGACCAATTACGGTATTAATTCTACTCTTACGCGTCTTCCACGCCTTTACAATAAGAAATTCTTTAACTTCAATATTTTTATTTAAGTATCATATAAGTAAAAACAGAAATAAAACATTATTATTTATACTATTATTTGTTAATATTATCTACTTATATAGTAACTATTTTTTATATATGACAGTATTTTTATCGACTGTTGTGGTTCACAGATTACAGATTTCATGTTAGTCCTCTCGTTTTATGAATAATGTGATTATTGTAAGTTGTAGTGTTTAAGCATCATTACTTTTATAAATTTTTTTTTGTTATCAAACTAAGCTAGTTGTGTACATTTATATTGGCCTTGGCTGTTTATGTACCGATTAAAATAAAATAAAATAAAAATAAAATTTTACTTAGTACATTAAAATGCGTAATATTGTTGTGTTATAAGTGGTAAATAAAATGATTGTCTGTCTGTCTGTCTATAAATATGCAATCACATTGGTATGTAAAATTTTTAGTAACCATACAAAAGGATTTTTTTTTTATATCTTACGGCTAAGCCCAGTGCCTTCATCCTACTGATGTTAAGTGGTGGCACTTGCAATCTTACCTATACTATAGCTTAAACTAATTAAATTGCCTTTACCTGCATATAGTTTCCAAGTTCCTGATAAAAAATGCATTGTCAATGGGCCCATAAACAAAATAGCTGTTAATAATAATGGGGTTACAGAGGCAAAGAATAAACCCGATAGTCGAATTCCTAATTGATCATACATATCTCCTTGAGTAACAGTATCGTCAGTTAAACAATATTGAGTAACAAATGGTGCCAAGACCATCACGCAGACTACACTGAAAAATCTTTTTTTAATTGTTGTGGGATGATCTCTGAAACAATATAAAGTATAAATTGACTAAATTCTACAATTTAACTATGGATTTTATAAATTCAAAAATTTAGTTTTAATCTAAGGTTTTAATTTATTAATTCGTGTATAGAACACACCTGCTTAAATTAGACCTCCATACGTATAAGCTAGCCACGTAACAAAAGGTGAGAAATATGCACGCTAGAATTGAAAACATGCAGCTATTTTGATTCAAAAGTTCTTTTACAGACATTTTTATAGATCAATATTTATTATAATTAGAAAATTTTGTAATCCAAACTAATAGTAATCAGTGATGGATGAACTGATGAAGTGACATTTAATATGTATGACCAGGGTTGCCAGTTATGAGCAAATTCAATTCGCCTAATTTTGCCTACCGAGTAGCCTAAATCGCCTAATATTTTTTATTTTGACAAGTAAAGGGATTCTCTCCTATTCATTGCGATAGTGTTTCGCATTTTTACCGTGTTTACACTGGAGACGGCATGCGCACTAATTTCTATGAAAAAAAGTCTGTCATTTTCTGCGGGGGACGAGGTAATGCACACAAATACAGTTTCACACTGATGCATTTTTCAAAGACGTCGCTACGCACGCAAACGACTAAATTATTAAACACTAGCATAAACTAGACGCACACTAATAAATTCACACACAGGGATAACCTGTCCGTGCACGAGTCTGATGGCGACTTTATGTAAACGTCGATAGTGCTTGACACTATCGATTTAATTTGTCGATACCAATAATAATGACATAGCCCGAAAAGTTGCTAAGCTCAAGTGCCCCACATCGCTCGCAGGACTGATGGCCGCTGGGGCGGAACAGTCCTCGAGTGGTGACCGCGTACCGGAAAGCGCAGTGTCAGCAGGCCTCCAACAAGGTATACCGACGATCTGGTAAAGGTCGCGGGAAGCCGCTGGATGCGGGCTGCACAAAACCGGTCGTATTGGAGATCCTTGGGGGAGGCCTTTGTCCAGCAGTGGACGCCTTTTGGCTGAGATGATGATGATGATGATGAATATTAATGTGATTTTTTTGTTTAAATCAGGCTCTTCAGTATGGTTAATTAAGGTATACTCTTTGCTTTTCTTTATTGTTAAAATCGACAGTTATTAATTAGGATAAGTCAAAATCTGCAAAATATACCTACATAATTTTATTCCATTCCAAGGAGAATTGTTGTTTTTAAGAAAAGCTGCAATCTTATTCTTTCATTATGGAAAAATAGTTTGCTACCTATCTAACCGACTCTCAAACAAGAGGAACCGAAAAATTTAACAACATGTATAGTACTTTCATGGTTCCATAAAGCAGATCAATTCTTTTTTGAAGGTAACGTAGGGTCTTAATTTTTCAGATTTCCAAATGCAATTATTCGAGAGATTTTTTTTATTTCTATATAAGTTTCCAAATAAGGCTGAATTTAAAAGCAAGAGACTAAAATTAAAACAAACATATCAATATACAGGTATGTACCGAACTCCAGAATGATATCATACAAACGAACAGCGAAATATACCTAATGCTGTCAAGGTTTAAACTGCTTTCTGAGGTTAAATCTTTGAATGATGCAAAGTTATTTAATGCATCAAAGCTATTCATATAGTTTAAAAAAAAATTGGAATAAAAAACGTAATCTTATAGTTTTAAGTAAATTCTATGGTGTAGGTGTTGTTATTTCTGTCAGAAATTAACTATTATTTTGATGCTTATAATGTTGTATTAATTTAATAGGTTTTTTATTTTTATTTTTTTGTCATCAGTTAAGCGGATCTTTAATTCACAAAGGAGACATAAATCAATAACTTCTTTTGATGCATACAATAGGCCACCACGACTTTTTTGGTATGTTAAACTTTTGTCATTTGGCTCCCCACATAAACCCTTTATGCATGTACTGCGTTTAATTTTTTAGTAGAAAATACTACGAAGCCCGCTTTATATTCCACTACCTTTTCTCCAAATGGAGATAATTATGTTTCGATCTCTAATAATTTGTTTTTTTTAATTTATTTATCTATATTATTATTTTCCTTTAATAGCCAGAATAAACATTATGATGAAGTCGATATCAATATTTTGTTTTTGTACTGTCGCAGCTCTAACTTTGTTGCAGTGTGGCCAATGTAATTAAATTAAAATTTCCTATTTTCGGGATAAGTGACGGGACGTAAATATAATTTATTAATGAAGTAGACCGATCATAAACATACAGTTTCCTAGTATTGAGAATTTTTAATGCAATTAAGTTGAAAAAAAATCTGGAAAAACAAAATAAGTTACAATTTATAAGTAGTGATCTATCATTAATTAAATAAGCATTTATAGTAAAAATGCAGTTTTAACTTTATAGAACGTGAAATATAAATTGTGATTCAATGTTGGCTCATTCAACTTTAAAGTTACGCAAAGTTGCAACTTGACGTTTTAGTGGCAACACTTTTTGATTAACAATATTTTTTCAGTTTTTTGCAAATTTAGTACATTATTCAATAATATTAAGACAAAATAATAGTTACAGATGAAAAGTAACGTTATCCTTTTGTACAATCGACGTTTCTGATCGCTTTTTACGTGAAAACACGCTGCAATTTGGCATTTTTTGCTCAGGTCTTATCGCGTGCACCGTGATTTGCGAATGACGCTGGAATACGCTGGAACTAGTTTTATATAACGAGTATGATCGGCGGTCATACTCTGTTGGCAGAGGGGAACGCCTGACAGTGGCGTCTCCAGTTGGTTTAAGTTGGTTTAATGCTCTAAGGTGTTTACCCATTAGAACCTTTGATCAGATCAAACAACACAAAACCTTCACACAATAAACAATAACAAACTTCTTATCTTTTTTTTTTATCCGTTGTCTAGTTAACCATTTATTGAATTTCTTAAGGAAGCTTTTCTTGGGACTAGATAATTGGTGTGATAGTGGGAAACGATTTTTTTTACATATATGAAACAAGCACTATATAAATCCGCGCGCTGCCGCCGGCCAGTTCATTTAATTTTATTGTTACTACCCGGATGAATTAAATTGACACCAGGGGGTCGACCGCCTAACACTCTCGCTTTCGATCGCTTTGAAAGCGAGGCGAGGAGGAGGCGTCATCTTGTCATTTTGAAAGCAATATGAAAGCAATATCGAAAGCTATAGGCTATAGCTTTCGATATTATTCGATATTATATTTCGATATTATATTAGAAAGCGAGGCGAGGGCTTCGCCTACAAAGCGATCGAAAGCGAGAGTGTTACGCGGTTGGGGGGCTGGATTCGTTACATCTCATTGCGGTGCTCTAGGCAATTGCATCACAGCGAAATGCCACTTAATTTGCCGGGTAGCGGGTAGTAGTATACATACACAGACTACTCAGAGATACTATATCATTTAAGCAGAATACTTAGAATAATAACGCCTAGAAGCCGAGTACGCGCACGGCGATTGAGGCAAGTTTAACCAAGCCATATGTGGCTTGGTTGACCGAACGGCTCGCTAGTATTCAAGGTCACGTCGTGTCGTAAGCAGCTCCGCAATTTTTGTTTGTAATGACGATTTGTGCCATCAAAGGATGCTTTCACAAGTCAGAATCTAATCTAAAGGATGCTAAGATTACATTTCAACTGTAAGAACAGCTAATCAATGTCTATTTTTTCGTAAAACACGATATTAATGTTCGTAAATTTCTAATATGTCATTCCATGTATGTTTTGCTAGATGTAGGAAAACTTTTACCCCATTTTGTGTTCAGAGTTTTTTTTATTTAGAGTTGTTTTTATCCAAGTCTAGAGTCCAAAAAAGACAATTTATCACGATTGCTGTTATCAAAGCGCCAGTTATTTAGAAAATAGTTATAGCTACAAGGATTCTAAACTGACATCCTGAAAAAATGTTATAATAGTATTTTTTTCTGATAAGACTGATTTTTGTGCAATAAAGTAAATGAATAAATATTGCCATTCTTATTTATCACCAAACATTGTTACATTTACATAAAATTACATGTACATGTTTTCGTGTTATATGTAAGTATCTTTAAATAAGTAGCTAATGATATGAAAATTGTGGTAGTCGTAGCTTCACCGCCATCTAACTAAAGGCTCGAAATAATGTTCAATGCATAATGAGATAAAATTATGCTTCCAAATAGTTTAAAAGAGTGGCGGTCCATTGTCTCTGCCTACCCCTCCTGAGGGATTGAGGCGTGACTATTTATGTATGTACCTATGTACCTTACAATTTTTTACTTTTTTAAATAATAATCACAAACTTAAATGAAAACATCTAAATATATATAACAGTTAATATTATTAATGTATGCCGTTAATATAATAAAATAATATGTAATAATTATAGAATTTTCTTTTTGTGACTATTGACTTTGTGGCTATTTTCACATAAAAAAATTGAAGTAATAAAAAAATCATATGTAACAACAATACAATTTTTAAACTATGAAACAAGATAAGAGTTTAGTAACTTACCCATTTACCCCGAGTTTGGGGAAATTACCATTTTACTTGTAACATTTATTCGTACGGTTGTGTGTGTAATGACAAGCTACTGACGCACACGACGGAGTATTTTGTGCCTCAATATTTTGACGAACTTTGTTTGACACTATCGTTCTAGGCGTTATTATTCTAAGGCAGAATAGTAGAAAGATTTTTTTCTCGTTGTCATGCGCGTTTGTCTATCTCTGTCTCACTCCTACAAATAGTAAATGCAATATGAAAGCAAGCAGCATGCATGGAAAGAACGGTGGACGTGCATATTACGTTCCTTTACAAGCATACAATTATCAACAAGAAATTATTTAATAAATTTGGGGTCATCCTGAAATAGCCTAAATAGCCCGCTCTTTTTTTCTAGATAGCCTAAATGGCTATTGGTAGCCGATTGGATTTTTTGGTCGCCATTTGACGCCTCAAGGTAGCCTAAATGGCGATAATTCGCCTAATCTTGCACCTCTGTGTATGACTGACTGACCTGACACTGACAGTGACACATTATTATTTTTTTAGTTTCATTTTTTTTCTCTTTTTCTGTTACAAGAAATGCAAAGGGATAAAATCCAGCCTATACAGCATTTTTCGCACAATTAAGCGTGTTAAAAATAAATTAGCGGTCGCGCAGTGGTCGAAATTCGACCGTAATATTTTAATGTCTTTTTATTTTACACTTTTTATTTTATTCTTTTTTGTATTTTTTTATAATTTTATTGTTATTTGTAAAAATCCATCGTATGCGAAACTGATTTCTGTAAATTTTTTTTTATAATGTTATTTGGAATTTGTGTTTCTTTTGTTTTAGCTTCGTGTTTTTTGCAAATGCTGTGTATGCCTGTCATGAATGTCATACATATCTTATTACTTTATATATCAAATTTTAATCAAAACTGTGTGAACATTGTTGGTGTACCTTTCGAAATAAATAAATAAATAAAAAAATGTCTTGGATTGTATCCTAAGCAATGAACAATTAAAAAAGATAGAATGTGAGTTTCGATGGATTGGCATTGACCTTAGAGCCAAAGAGAATTTAACAAACACTACGTTTAAAATTCTCTTTGCTTAGAGCATTAAATGCTGTAAGGCACAAAGAGAATTTAACACTAAAGGCATTGACAGACGTCGGTCGCATTATAGAAAACAATACGTGTGTGTCAAATACAAGCGTGTTTGTGAAATACATGGTAGTGTGTGTAATGTTGTTTTTGTTTATTTAATGTTTTTTTTATGCTTAATTTAAAAAATATATTAACAGGATAACCTTCTCTTTTAAACTATTAGTGTGCGAAATTTTATACTCCTCCGTCCGCCCATTTTTCGTAAAAAGTTTTTGCTTCATGTTTTTAATATATAGATGATAGATCACACTAATATTATAAATGCGAAAGTTTGTGAGTTTGTGTGTATATTTGTTGCTTCTTCGCGCTGCAACGGATGGATGGATTTGGATGAAATTCGGCATACAGATATTTTATAACCTGGATTAACTTTTTGAGCGCCAGGGTCTTCTAGGGAAGACAGATGTTTCCGTGCCCTGAGCGCCACGTCTTTACTAGAAGACAAAATCTTATCATGACGTTTAATAATAAAAATACGTAAGCAAATGCTTTATTTTATTTTATACGTACTTTAACCATTGCCTAAAACCATAAACTTACATTTTATGTTATTAGGGGCTTTTGTTTATTTTAAAAACAGCAAAATAATACTAGCCAAAAAAATTGTAGTGCCCCAGGCGTATAGATGTAAAGCTGGTTACTAACATTTCTAGCCTAGCGGCTAGAAACGGCTTATTTGGCTTATTCTTATTTCTAGCGATAACTAGCGGCTGGAAACGCTGCTTACATTTCATTGATATGTTCACATGATTTAGTTTTTTGTTTTTGTTGTTTCTCTTCTGATTTATTTACTATAGGAATTATTTAACATAAATAGACATAAACAATGACACTTGCATCTGTATTAAGTGTTAAAAACTCAAAATTCTCATACAAAATGTAACAAAGCAGTGGAATAGGACTATTTTAAAAATTTATTTGTGAGCTCAGACCAAATAAAAAGTTAAGACGGAACTCTGCGAACAGCATAGTGAGGCCAGTTTTTAAACGTGTGCGTTTAAGCGGGTGTTGCCATGATAATTCAATTACCCCAAAAATACTAAAATAACGTTAAAATTTAGCAACATTATTTTTAACGTTATTAGTTAATATAATAATTATTATGATATAAATAAAAGTGATCCGTGATTCCGACGTAAGATGTTGGTAAAAAGTGGTGACGGTAGGAGAAAAGAAATGGAAAAAGTGTTTCAGGAATAAAACTTGTCATTATTTATTCAAATTAGATATTTAAAAAACCTCTATGTTTAATCATTTTCTTGTATGCTTGCCTTTTACTTTCTTTAATCGCTTTGCATCTTTGACTTCCTGTCAGGTCCATTTTTTCAATTTGCTATTATACCGAACCAATTTTGATAACATAACTAAGGGATGAGACCCACCCTTAAGATAATAATTTATTTAACGAAAAAAAAACCAACAACGAAGATTCGCGTCGCGTATTCATGGACATTAAAAGATACAGTCAAATTGAGTACCTACCTCCTCGTTTTTTAAAGTTGGTAAAAAATTACTGATAGGCATTATAAGAAACAAGTAACGTTACGTTGCGTGTCACAGACGTCATAGTACCCAATAATAGGGTAAACAAAAATTCATAATGGCAACACTTGTGTTTCAAGCAATAACGTCTAAATTTTATTTTGATTTATTGAAAAATATTGGTTTCCACATTAATTACGTGTGAAATATGATTCTATCCCGCTTTTTATCTTTTGAAGATTGATTCTTACGCCCTTTCACAACACAATTCGGCATTTTCACAAATAAATGTATGATTTTTCAAAACGACTTGCTCCCACGAGTCGCGGACCTACACTGACAAGTTAGGGCATAGATTCATTGTACGTGTGTGCGTGTAATTGTGTATGTACACGGCGAGGCGTAGCTTGACCCGGCCTCACTTCGCTGTTCGCAGAGTTCGGTCTTAACTTTTTATTTGGTCTGAGTTTGTGAGAGATGTTTTAGAAATAGGTATCTATCCATGAAGCTAACCGGCGCCGACGGCGAGCGGCGAGTCTCGAGCACTCATTCTAGTATGCTCCTCGCCACGTAATGCCCGCGCACCCCCCTCACGCATAGCTATCCTGCCGCGAGAGATGCCCGCGTTTGGTTTATTATGATGATCAGATCCAAAGTAAACTAATTTAGTTACCTTTATTCTTATAATTTTCATACACCACCACCTTAACACAAACGTTGTTTCATAGTTTCCTGTTCGTCTCTGAATTAAGTAAATTAGTTACTATAAGTAGACGATGTCTTAGTGTTTATTTAAAAAAAATAGCAGAACATAATAAGAGCTATTGTATAACAAAAATAAGAGTTCAACAATAAAAAATGTAATAAAAATCGATTTTTTTTCCATGCTTAGTCGGGTATCTACTCAGTATCAAGCGGCTGGTTATTCGTTTCTATCCGCTGGTTTCGGTAACTACCGGCTTACAAGCCGCTGGTTTACAATTATACCCAGGCGCCATAGTCTTTATAGGAAGACGCCTAGTGATGTGGTTACATAATAAGTTTCTGAGGTTTCCATTGACACTATTAACGTTTAAATAAAACACTTTTACTTTAAACCGCAATTATGAATTTTGAAAAAAATACAGTTCATGATAATTATATACTTTAAATACACACAAAGTACTCATATATATAATATTGATATCAATATTGAATGATCCCGTCCCGCGCTTCGTGCGTCATAGACAATTAATAGAAGATACCTTTTGATGTCATAGACGTAAGCGCATTAAGGTCAATGCGAGATAGTGCAGCTCCGAGTATGGATGGTGTTTGTTATTGTTTTCATTTGTAATGTTGTAAGTAAAAAATGAATGAAGATAACGAATTAAGTTCCGAAGAACTAATACGAATTCTACAAGATGTGAAATCGGATGCTGAATCCGATGAAATCGAGACCATAGACCTAATAAAAATTTAATTTCACGCTCATTTTACGTGCTACGGGGCCACGGTCTTTATATGAAGACAACGGGATGACGTCATACGGGCATAGGGATGTTCTCAATTCATTATGGCTGAACTGATTTATGTTTTGTTTTATCATTATCTACAGTGTATTTTGCTTTTTTTGATCAACGTTATTGTAAAATAAAACAAGATTTCGAAATACGCCATTTTTTTATTTATCTATAATATTTAAATGTTTTTATCAGTATATTTATGGAAAGAAAAATATGTAAATAACATTTATCGATAAAATAATTGTCCTCATCACTACATTTTACTATACATTCGTTAAACATTTATAACTTGGCGCTGGAGGACAAATTGCGTTTTGTAGGTATTGGCGCTTAAAAGGTTAACACATAGTTTGTATCCCAATATTCCCACGGGAATGAATGGAAACTGTCAAAGCGGTACGATGTCCGCCGGGTCCACTAGTATAATTATATATTAGGTTTTAATGGTAGTACTAAGTTTGTCGAAAAATAAATAAATAAAAATTCCCCCGTTTCCTTTAGGTTTAAAAAAGATTAGGACCCCACTGGGACTTCACAGGACTTCTTGGAAGAATTGGAAAGAGATTATGCAGTTTGCCCTGTTTTATTTAATTTTTAACACTTTACGGTTAATAATGTACGATTACTAAACTTAATTTATAACTTAATTACTTATAACTTAAATAATAATATGTGAAAAACATGTTAATTTGGGCTGTACTTTTGGTAACAATAAAATAAGCTTTGTAACTCTGTATATATAAAACTTTATATTACTCTCACTTATATAGGAAAAAAAATAAAATTAAATGGACTAAATAGTTCATTGTTCTTTTATTATTCAAAATCTTGGAGTCCGATTATTA
Organism: Eudonia mercurella; assembly: GCA_963082485.1. Lineage (NCBI taxonomy): Eukaryota > Metazoa > Arthropoda > Insecta > Lepidoptera > Crambidae > Eudonia > Eudonia mercurella. The sequence continues at coordinate 12,015,198 of OY720041.1, forward strand.
AATGTGTCAATATTATTGGCTCACTGAAAATTCATTAAACCGATTTTTTTTTCTACTAGGTACTGAACTGTTATCAATGATAATTTTCCGATAAATTCGGAATTCTTATTTTTTTTACTTAATACATTTTTGACTGACAAGCTTCAGCTTTTGTAAATAACTAAATCTAAATTAATTGTATTTAAGTCACTATATTTCCAATATCATAAAACTATACTTAACGTTAAACGTATCCCCCCCCCCGGTTGATGTATTTTTCAGTAAAGTAAAATTCAAAAAAATTCAAAATTCAAAATTCAATATCATTTATTTAGTTTAGGCTACAAGTAGCTCTTATGAATGTCACTATGCCATCGGTTCGTAAGTCTACTCTGGGCGGAAGATCTTGTACTGAGAAGAACCGGCAAGAAACTCAGCAAGTGTCCAGCTCTTTTCTCCCTTACAGCGAACTTACTTACTTACTTAAAGTAAAGTAAACAGCCTATAACTGTCCCACTGAAGGGTAAAGGCCTCCATCTTTGAAATCGAGTCATATTGCTACAATTTATTAGTAAAATAGTTGAATCATCGTTAAAATATTAATTCCTGAAAATCTCCAAAACTTCGAAAATTTTGCAAAGTTTCGGGAATTTTCTACTTTTTTTTGTATTTGATATATTAATCTGAGTGATACTTTAATGCTCTAAGGAGTGATAGTGGCATGCGTAAATAAAATCAAACTGTAACATCCACAAGACGTTAAAATAATGCGAAATAAATTTTTGAACATTATTATGAAAAAGACATCTATCGTTGTGTGCAGTAAAGTCTAAATTACACTACTGATCATTATGTTATTTTTATAGACTGCTAAGAACATTTACCACATTTACTAAGTTGCCTAACCTTTTGCTCTACTTACGTGACAAAATTTATGAGATTTGATAGGATTCTTGTTCATCATTTACTGTACTGTGCACAAGGCACTTCAATACAATAACAAATTAAAAGTGAAAATAAAAACAGAAAAAGTTTCAAAGATCGGTCGATGGTAGATGGCAGTAGTGTCGCAGCCGCCATGTTAATCCAAAAATCCGCCATATTTTGCTGAAGAGTCGCCCATTGCTCGGGGGTAGCGTGAATTTTTGTTGTAATTATTAGAATAATGATTTTTATGAGTTAACAATTGTAATTTTTGTGCCAGTGATTAGTGAAATATTAGAGAAATACTAAAACTAATAGTTTACGGCTGTTAATGTGGTTTATTATCGGTTTTCTGTTTCATTTTCCCAATCTAATCTAAACAGAAAATGGCCGACGGTTTTAGTGCGGGTGTCTCCTTTGTTTAGGGCTGAATTCCAGTGAAAATAAGTGTTTAAAGAAATAATGCCTAGTGCCTCGTTTTCCTCTTCGCGTTCTTACGTCCGTAGATCGCGAAGAAAAGGCGGACATCGAATACCATTACCTTCGCGAACACAATCAAGTAAGTAATCCGGGTCGTCGATGTCGCCCGTCTTTTTATAATGGATCTCTATCAACATTTCCATAAATGTTGTGCACATCGTATATGATTTTTAAATAGATTTTACTGCATGTATCTGTCATTTAATAATTTCTAACTACATCCATTTTCTGACATTGCGTCAACGTTAAAATGTTTTTGAACCTACCATACATTTCGCGATTCACTGATCATTGTTCTCCTTGCGTTGATTGGCATGCAAATTCTCATCGTTTCTTCACATTCCACGTTTGACAAAGTAGTAGAGTAGCGCATTTCACTGACATTTTGCGCAATATGGGGTATTGATTTGCTAGATGAAAAGTTATTTTACATGGCATGGCGAAACAGCTGTTCTGAAACAGCTCATAGTCATCGTATTGCTAGTTCGAATAAATACGATATGCATTTTCAATTCCTTGCACTCATAAATATGTTTTGATCATTCCAGACCAGTCTTAATTCATTAGCTAACTGAATAATCTTTGCTTACACTTAATATTATAACCCATTAATTGACTTTTTTGCTTGTTATATTAGTAGACAGTAGTGTATAATTGTTATGTTACAGTGTACTTACAATATAACTTTGGGTTGCATGAATTGTAGTAAAAATTATGTATAATATGTAATAAAAGCATGCATAATCCCATACTGATTTAAATCTGGCAAATTACTTTACATTGTTATCATCCATAGTGAACTGGTCACTGTTGTGGTGGCCAAATAAACAGTTAATATAATAATATAAATGGTTTAGTTATTAATAGTTTTTATATAAAATATTGTAAAAAAAATCTTAAGATGTATATTTTAATAAAGAGAATAATAATAATATGAAATTTAGTGTAAATGTATGCACATTATTTGAGGACAGGACAAAATGCAAATTGTATTGACTGTTATTATGTTATAATTCCAATCAAGCTTATCCTATACTACAAAAGTAAATTAATTAGCCTATGAATGTCCCAATGCTGGGCAAAGGCCTCCCATCATTGTAATCAAGTCATCACTACAATTTATTTGGAAACATTACCAACCTTACTTCGAACAGAGATGACAAAAACAGCTGTTTTATTTATATTCAAATACCTACTTGACCAATATTATATTGTTTTTTTCCTGCCTTAAATATGAATGGGACAATTAAGGCTAATATAATAAAATATTAAAGTTGTTGTTTTTCCATATTGCTCATTTGGAGTAACAAAGACGAAATTAACATAACCCATATTGTGCAGTTTCGTCTTCGTAACTCCTGATGAGCGATATAATAACTGCCTCTGTGGTCTAATGTAATAGCCGAAAGCCCTAAAACTATATGTAGTTAGGTAGGTCTTTAGGTCCTGGATCTGTTTCCTATTCCGTTTAAATAATTTTAAACCAGCAAGTATTGGGACTTTTAAGATGTTACTTGTTATTGCGCAGCTTTACTTAAGTGGACAAATTTACATATATCATTTACTTTAGAAATTTGCTTTGAACACATTAACACAAAAACAAGTTGTCAGCAATCAATTATTATATAATGTATTATCTTTTCTTTCCTAACTTTCAACCTTTGTGTATAACAAACATAACAATAAAAACCCGTACCCGGCAATTTCGGCACCTTCAGGATCCGGCCGGAGTATACCTGATAATGATGCCAGATAACGGGTAAAGCCGGGTAATAAAAAAAAAAGCATCTGTTTTCATAGGAAAATGTTTATTAAACTTTGTACTTAAATCAACTTATAATTTTAACAAATTTTAGTATTAAATCAAGTCGTTATTTCTCATTTATTAATCATTATTATAGTAATTAGTCATTGAGATCCATTTATTTTAGTATTAATTTGTTAAATTTTTAATGTCAAGTGAATCAATAATCAAACTTCAAATTCGGCAGATTGTGATGTAAAAACACAATTTTTCGGCACGCATGCGATCTAGTCTGTTTCTTTTCTCTTCATACACCAATCCAGCCTCCGAAAACAGTTTTTCTGAATATACGGAGCTGGATGGATTTGATAGGTATGTACATGCTAACTTGTTTAGTTTTTTAGTTTAGGGAAGGTCTTTTTGTTGACTTCCCACCAAGTATACGGATTTGTACTCCTGTGCACTCTAGCAGAGCTCAGGTAATGCTCAATCTCTGCTGCAGCAGGATTCTTTGCAGTCTGTTGTTCGAAAGATATATCTCTCCCCTCTGTGCCTCGCCCCGCACCAATTAGCCCTTCGGAGTGGTGGGTTTTAAAGGCATTTAAATGCCGGATAATTTTGCCAGTTATCCGGCAGATCCGGCAATAATTATGCCGGTTACCCATTACCGGGCAAAACCAGGATCTGGCCCATCCCTAGTCTTGAAATAGAAAGATAGATATTTCTTAAACAGGCAACAGGTTAAGACATGGATGCACAGACTTATTAAGACTAGGGGCCACTCGGGCAAATTATGAACTGATGGTGGGCCACCAGAAGTATAGGTAATTATTCTGGAATAGAACTCAATATTTTCGAATGTACGAGAGTATTATTTTTGCTGTCGGCGGGCCACCAGTATTCGACCGGCGGGCCGCATGCGGCCCGCGGGCCGCAGTCTGTGCATCCCTGGGTTAAGACATAATATATTGTTATGTCTTAACACATTACATGTATATGCTACAAAATTTGTAAGGTTAGACAAAGTAGGAGTGGGATCAGAGTTTATCAGAATTTAGTACTTCTGATTTGCAGACATGTGATAGTTTTTAACACGGTTGCAAAAATATTTTTATTTTCAGGTGAGCCATGTGAATCAGTCCCTTGCCCTAACAACGTGACAGGCAGTGCTATGGCGGCGACAGCGGCTTGTGCCGGCCCGAGCGGCAGCGGCGGAGGCGGCTCCCCACCGGTGCCGGCCGCCGCGCCAGCCACCACGGCTGGCCACCACAGCCCGTACGATTTGCGACGGAAGTCGCCGCCCGCGTACCACGAGCCTGGACCCTCGGGCACTTGCTCTCTACCAGCCAGGAAGAGGCCTAGAACGTGAGTTTTTATCTGTTTCATATTATTTCTCAATTTTGCCAACATGCAAATGCAACGGTAACCAATGATTCTCAAGTAGTTGAGGTTCTTGGGTGAAGTGTTCTTCCATATTTGGCCTACTCATCACTTAAAATCAGGTGAGATGCTCTGTTAATCAGAGTGAAATTTGGTGGTTAAATCCCCACATCAGAAGAGTCGTATAGGCGTGCAGTACAAAAATTTAAGGATATAGCATGCATTACAAGTGATATCTTCGTGTTCAGGAGGTTCCTGTTATAAAATGGGTTCATTTTAGAACCATTTGCAGTAAGTATACAGTTTGAAATGCCCTTTGCAAGGAAGATCATATTCAGGCTTACAAAATATGGATAATAATTCTGTCTACAAAGGACACCACTTGAAAACTCAAGAGTTAAACTCAAGAGACCTGTTTGACTTTCGAAGTAAAAGACAAGTCAAGAACAAAATAAGACCTTGAATAAATTCACAATGAAAATGATGATTTTCAATAATAAAGCAATTAGTCATTGCTTCCAATAATTATCACTCAGTTATTTGGTAAAAACTACACTATTACTAACAATACCTTTATCATTTGAAGTGCAATGAAGTTCATAACAATGTTATAACTATTTAAACTACATGGTCACTTGCAATAGAGTAATTATTTAAGGGATTCTTACATGTTTATTATTTACGAGTATCCGATATTTCGGCACAGTTGCATGCGCCATGATCACGGAGTTACTGAAGTTAATGTAGGTGAGTTTTTTATGAGCAGACAAAACAATCTACCCTCTTCCTTAGTCGTTTTTTTGCGCTCGATGCCTGTACCACCGGTTTCTAAGTCACTATTCACTCGAAATTGCTCACACTCACAGTATTGGAACGCGAAACAATTTTATTGTAAATGTTCAAATAATATTAAACGCAAATTTTGTTGCGAACAAATTACAAAAACACAAATGTTGAAAAAAAAATTTCTTTTAATTTTATTGTGTTTTTGCGGTTTTTAACAAGACTAATCACTGGGTTCCAGACACGCGGCAGTTTGAATCCATCTTCTGATTGAAATTTTTGTATTTCGTAATTTCAATCGCTTCTCTCACCAATCTAGGTACGTAGTGACGTTCTGTCGAAATTATATGAGGGTTTTAAAACTCAATCCAGTGATTAGGACCCGACTGGATCAGACGTTCAGCAATGGCCGATTTTTGCGAATCGTTGTTCTTGACAGCTTTGATGTACTCCTTAATTCGGCAGGCGACTGTACGTTTCGTTTGGCCAATATAGGAGCTACCGCAGCTGCTATCGATCTTGTATACACCAGGCTTTTCCAAGGGAAAACTATTTTTCGGTGACCGTAAAAGTTGTGCTACTTTTCTAAAAGGAGTGAAGATAGTATTGATTGAGTACTTACTAAGTATGTTTGAGACCTTATCTGTCACTCCCTTCATATATAATATCGGATTGAATATAGGATACTTGTAAATAATAAATATGGTAAGAATCCCGTTAGTAATTACTTCATAATAATGCGTTTATTAGTTTTAATACTGATTACAGCAAACTTATACTGTTTTATAGTTGTCGCGGCATTTTTTTAATATTTAAATGGATGTTAACTTAAATAGCAACAGCACTTGAGAATGGCTCTACCTAAGTCTTATTTTTTGTTGTGTTCGTAATTGTCAGGACAAGGTTTGTATATAAAAAAGGTTTTCGAGCTGGTAAAACCATCACGGGATACGGGTGTACCGCGGGCGGGCCGCTGTGATAAAAAATGTTGAGTGTTTGAGTCGGTCTCTGGATGATTTCGAAATTGTCCCGGTAGGTGGCACTGTAATACTGGTCTTCTCCCAAGCAGACGAAGTTGCGAGTGAGCCACTAGTCTTAAATAATTTTAAGCATCTTAGTGCAGTATGTGAATGCAGGTAATTTATTCCTATTTTATATTAGGTTGCTAAACTTGCACTTACTTTCACATTCTCATCTTAAGAGCATACACTGATAGAATGTAAACAACCTTAAATGTATACTCTTAATTTTATGCAATTATAAATGTTGCTATCAATTCATGTCATTGATTTGGTTAGAACAAAAAACACAAACAAAGTTGACAAAGCTTTCAATTTGCTCTAATCAGGAAATTTTTAGAATTCTGTCTAATGCAGAGTCAAAAAATAACATAGAAACTAGCAAAAGGTCTGTCTTATAGGGAGCGGTTACCCCTGTGTATTAACGATTGCGTTTCCATGGGTATAATTCGCGCGTTGCCGACCCTTAAGTTTAATTATAACTATGATTTTTATGCTATCCAGATAAGTAACTTTACTTATTTACTATTTTTTTCACATTAAGGTGAGGCCTATGCTGAAAGGCAAACAGACAATAGTGCCAAATAAATTATCATAGTAAATTATAAGGGTTTTAAGGTTTATAGAAATGAATAAAAGTTCGTAATGTTATTTGTTATATGTAAAGTAATGGCAAGCTTGCGACTTTGTCTGTGTAAAGACCTGTGATCCAAAGGTTTATCCAAAAAATCCTTACCTAGTAGAATGTCCACACTTATTAGGAAAGGTTCCTTATAATGTCTAAGAGGGTTTGGTTATTTTACGGTATTGTACTCAAATTAAAGTTCTCGAAATAACAAATTTTTGGAATGACTTTGTGGTAATGACCAGTCTTACCATGAGTTCATCAAGCAATATTATTGCAGTTGTGAAAACGATAAGCTTGTATAGACGCCGCTACACGCGTCTCGTTTTTACAACCGTAGCAATACATTTCTAGAGTAAAGCCTCATTTATTAGGTTATCAATAATAAATTTTGTAATAAAAATTGATTTTCTTATTTCTATTTTGTACACAGATCACTGTCTCAGGGCGTGGATGTGTGCAATGTATCGCAGTATCTCCAATATGAACTGCCCGACGAGGTGCTTCTGTGCATCCTGTCCCACCTCACCGAGCGAGACCTGTGCCGCGTAGCGCAGGTCTGCAAGCGGTTCAACACCATCGCCAACGACACTGAGCTATGGTAATTTCAGTGTTGAAGACAATTGAAAGGATTTAATTCAATTCAATTCAATTCAATGAAATGAAATTCTTTTTATATCAGTGTGGGCAAAAGTTTCTGCCAGCAACTAATTACTGTACAGACGCCTGCACATCAACCTATTCAGAATTGTCAAATTTCTTCAATAAATTTTCAACCCTATGGTCAAGGTATAAAGTTCAAAGTCTGTGACCACTGAGTGAGGTCGGCCACACGCGACGAATGGGATCGAATGGGATCTATGAGGATCTCGAGCAGACGTTGATGGCGTAGCCACGATTCGATTGTCGTGGGGATGGAGCTGAGCTGGTAGAAGTCTCTTCTTCTTCCTCTAGATAATATCTATTTACAACTATAGCACGTATTAGTTCGCACACATACACACACACGAGCGCACACGCACTTTATGAAGAGGTTTTACCCACGCAATTGAATAATTGAGCGGAATGCACTATCAAAGCGGTTAAGTACCTGCCGGTAGGCTATAGGACGAGATACTCTAGAAAGTTTTGAGCGGATAGCTGATTGGATCGGAACTCGCGTCCTTACGCGTCACGGGTCGAGCAGCACACTAGCTCCGCCGTCGGCTTGTGCGGCGTATCTTTTAATTGAATGAGTGATTGGGTCAACAAACGAATGAGGCAGTCGCGTTTCTGGCGCGAACAAAGTCTATTGAGGAAATTTGTCAGTTTGTGGTAACCTGAAGCGCAGGCGTGTGTACTAATGTGGGTATCACTTACTATATATTAAATTAACTGTATTTTTCTAAAATTTAAACAGGAAAAGTTTATACCAATCGGTGTTCGAGTACGACACGCCGCTGATGCACCCCGCGCCCTGCCAGTTCGAGTTCGTGCCCGCTGACGAGTGCGACGCGGACAACCCGTGGAAGGAGAGCTTCCGGCAGCTCTACTACGGCATACACGTGCGGGCCAACTACCGTCCGAAGAAGGACTCGAGAATTAAACACTTCAACACTATTAGGGTGAGATTAGTTAGTTTGTTTTGTGGTATGGTGGGAACGTAAGTATGATGGTTGATTCTTGTATTGAGATTGGTCAGTGTAACGGTAGATGTTAACTGAATTGGCAGGTATGAAATAATTTTATTGGACTCCCTATTATAATCCTTTTTTAAATAGTGTTTACTTTTTTCGATCGATCGATTTTGATTTCTATGTGCTGTTTTATGGCTTAGATCTTTGTTTTAGATTTAAGCTGAATTAAAGTTTTTTCAGTCACTTTTTTTTTGTAGCTTATTATTTCGTATTTTATGGTGTATCAAGTTTGATCCCTATTACTGACAAATCGTCTATTCAACTTTTCGCTCTAATTGTAACCTGCTTTGTTACAATTAGAGCAACAATACCATTTTATTAAGAATTACACAATGTAACTCTTAATACAATGGTATAAGAGTCAAAACTAGCCAAACGTGTAAACATGTTAATGCACGTGACTGTACTATACAAATGAGTAAAATGCTTGTTACATTATCGATATTTTGTTTGACGTCTATGTTGTGAAGTTTTGTTTGCCTGCAAATCCGTCTTCTATAACTTACTAGCGTTATGTGTTACCCAGGCGGCTCTCGAGTACGTGGAAGAGCGCGGGGGCGGAAGCGGAGCCAGCGCCGGCGGGTCCGGCGCCGCGTGCTCGTGCGGAACCGCAGCCTGCACCTGTCGCCGCACGCCCGCGTCCCAGCCCGCGCTCGCCTTCGTGCACGCCGGCCTCTACCAGGAGGAGTGCCTCGCCATCGACACCGACGTGCAGCTCATAGGTCTTTAAAATAAATTAATAATTTTTATTTAAATAAATTAAATAGTAAAACAGTTGATTGCCTAAGTTGTCCCACTGCTGGGCAAAGGCCTCCATCATTGAAATCAAGTTATATATCAGTACAATTGATGGGGAATGGCTTAATCACCACCCTTGTCAAATGCGAGTTTGGGATCAACAACCTGGGCTTTGCATCGAAAAATCCAAAATACTTTGAACAACCTGAGAATTTAACCAGAAATAAAAATAACCAATAAATTCTAACATAATATCAATCCTCGATTCTATATCGATGTGTATATTTCTACAAACAACTTACCCTACCAATTGTTACAGGTTGTGCCCCCGGCAACGTGGCCGAGTCAGTAGTGCTGGAACGCGAGGCGGAGTCGACGCTCACGTTCGCGGAGGGCGCCAGCCGCGCGTACGCCGGCCACATGACGCTCAAATTCTCTCCCGACGCTACCAGCACTATGCAGCACCACAAACATTACTGCCTCGAAGTATCGGATAATTGTTCGCCCACTATAGACCACTGTATCATACGCAGCGCTAGTGTCGGTGAGTTGTTGAAATAAGTTCTCTAGTTTAAATATAATAATAACAATAACATATATTTGATGGTCACCGAAGGCGTCAATGGCGCTTTAACCTTCACCAAATTTAAAAAAATGTATGTTTACAATAACGATGTCGAAATATCCTGACTTGTCGATGTAAAATTTTCGATGAGATAACCAGTTGAATTATTTACAATCATTGTCATAGTTAATGTGACAGTGATCTCTACTCTGTGTTTGAAGATTGTCTTATTGCAAACTATACATAGACAAGCCAGATAATCGATAGTACCCTACATCGAATTTCGCGATATCAAAGGTTTAGGATATCTAATGGTCAAAATAATTAATTTCGAATAACTTCTAAATCGATTTTTCATTACATCAATCTTGGAAATTAGAGTGATTTTTATGGGATACAAATTATGTTTTTGTGCAGATCAATAAATGTAGTATTCTCAAACACTACCTTTCTTTATAACAGTGGGCGCGGCCGTTTGCGTGAGCGGTGCGGGCGCGAATCCAGTAATAAAACACTGCGACATTAGCGACTGCGAAAACGTCGGTCTCTACGTCACAGACTACGCACAGGGCGCGTACCAAGACAATGAGATTTCACGCAACGCGCTCGCCGGCATATGGGTGAAGAACTTCGCCAACCCTATCATGCGCCGCAACCATATACACCACGGCCGGGATGTGGGCATCTTCACGTTTGAGAATGGTTTGGTGAGTTTCTATATTTATTTAGTTACAAATAAACAAAGAATAAGGTCCGAATAGTTATTCCGTGTTTTGTTCCTGTCATGTAAACATCATTTCAAATTAAAAAGAGACAAAACACTGAATAACTATTTGGACCTTATTATTTGTTTTTTTGTAAGACCCTTAAACTTTCTACTGTTGGGCTTAAGGGTTAAGGGTTAACCTTTTCCACATTGTAGATAGATAATGTTTTTGTTGCAATACTAATAAAAATTATTATAAGGTTACAATTGAAGTGATTTAATTAAAACAACCAGTTACCCATGAATAATGCACATGGGGAGATTAAGCCATAACCCACTATGTTGATCAATGAGTTTACTGGCACAATCAATCCATATATATCTTAACATTAGACTTAACATTTCAAAAAAGACAGACAAATCAGCATTAAGCTTCCCACAGCTGGGCTTAGGCTTTCCCACATGAACAATAAAATACAGAGAGCAGGCTATAAGCCATAACCCACCCCATTGCTCATGTTCGTTGTCTATTAATCACACTAATATTATAAATGCGAAAGTTTGTATGTATGCGTGTGTGTATATTTGTTGCTTCATGCTGCTGGATTTGGATGAAATTCGGCATACAGATAGTTTGTAGCCTGGATTAACACAAGATAGTTTTTATCCCGATATTCTCACGGGAATGAATGGAAACTGTCAAAGCGTACGAAGTCCGCCAGGTCCACTAGGGTTTCAATAATACAGACTCGTAAACAGTCACAATTTATTTATACTACTATTGAACAACCAGATAAATATGCAAGAGTTTTTTTTATTTATTTTTAGTCTAGACACTGACACCAAAATCGTATTCTTGGTTAAAACCAAATTATTAAACATTTCCTTACAACGTATTATCTAACCCGAACGAAAAATGCAACCTCGAAACTTTCCACAGGGCTACTTCGAAGCGAACGACATACACAACAACAGAATCGCCGGCTTCGAAGTGAAAGCGGGCGCTAACCCCACAGTGGTGCACTGCGAGATCCATCACGGGCAGACGGGCGGGATATACGTGCACGAGTCCGGCCTCGGCCAGTTCATAGACAACAAGATACACTCGAACAACTTCGCGGGCGTGTGGATCACGTCCAACAGCAACCCTACCATACGGCGCAACGAGATTTATAATGGGCATCAAGGAGGCGTGTATATATTTGGAGAGGGGCGTGGTTTGATCGAGCACAATAATATTTATGGGAACGCTTTGGCTGGTATACAGGTGAGTGTCTTTTTGTTTTAATTCTAATTGGAAGTTTGAAAGTTCGAATTGAAGTATCTTTTTTTTCTCTGTTCGCTTTATTCAAAATTTACCGATTCTCTACTATCAGAGTTATTAATATTCAACCAGATACTGTCTTATTATTGTACTAAATATTTAAAATCCAATTCAATTTCATTTTAGTAATAAGTTTGTAAATATGGTATTATCACTTAATTAAACCCTTTCTGGGATTGTAGCAATATTAAGGACACCATCATTTTATCTTTATCCTCTTGATATAAGATCAGAAACCATTGACAATATACAACATGATGTGGAATCACTCTAGACAAGCTATAATATTTACCTATTTTAATTTTAATTGTCGATAGTGTGACCAAACGGTTCTAATCGTAATTAAGTTAGCACTCACTGAAAAAATACTTATTTATTTGGGATAATAACAGCTTACAATACATATTTACAAAGGTACTTATAACATAATCAAGAAAAGCCAATTAAAATTATCCACAGTTTAGATTGAATGGGGTTGTCTGGTAAATCACAACATGCTTTTCGAATTATGATAAAAACAGATACTAAGTTATATAAATATTTGATCATAATGAAAATGTATACAAACTGCATCCTCCTTACAGATCCGCACAAATAGCGACCCTATAGTGAGGCACAATAAGATCCACCACGGTCAGCACGGAGGCATCTACGTGCACGAGAAGGGCCAGGGGCTGATCGAGGAGAACGAGGTGTACGCGAACACGCTCGCCGGCGTCTGGATCACCACCGGCTCCACGCCCGTGCTGCGGCGCAATCGCATCCACTCAGGGAAGCAGGTATGCACACTCATCACAAATCGGAGGAGCTATTTTTAATCGGTGATTAATTATCACGCTATGATATCAGTTTTGAGTGTTCCTTTTCTATTATTCAAGGTCAATGATAACTTGTTATTGACACCGAAAATTTGAACGATTTTTATAGTAATAATCAAATCAAATCAAATCATTTATTATTTAAATTGTAAATCATGCAAAAAAAATATTAGAGTGTGTTTCATGTCACTTGTCACTTTTAATTTCGGGATCGCTGGTAATATTCAAAAATCGCCTTACAGGGTTCGAAATTATCAAATAATTATCAACAGTGGTTGTCATATTTTTTGTTGTAGTTTTTATGACTAGCTAAGGAATGCATTTGGGCGATTGTAACTAAATAAAAACGAATTTTTGCCAAGGAATAGAATACAGGACCTCCGATCAAGCCGAGCGCTAACCACTCGACCACCATGGCAATAACTAATAACAGAAAATAAGATCTTACAATAAATATCGGGACCGACTGCTTAACGTGCCTTTCAAAACACAAAAGAGATCGAGATATCACTTATCCCAAAAAGTCGCTCATATACTTTGTAATAATTCTTAGTACGAAAATGAGAATCATTATATTAATCTTTATATATTTGTTTCGCAGGTCGGCGTCTATTTTTACGACAATGGCCATGGAAAATTAGAAGACAACGACATATTTAATCACTTATATTCCGGCGTGCAAATCAGAACGGGCAGTAATCCCGTGATCAGAGGAAACAAAATATGGGGCGGCCAGAACGGAGGCGTCCTAGTGTATAATGGAGGGCTGGGCCTGTTGGAGCAGAATGAGATATTCGATAACGCCATGGCCGGAGTATGGATAAAGACTGATTCCAATCCTACACTAAAGAGAAATAAGATTTTTGATGGGCGAGACGGTGGCATCTGTATTTTTAATGGTGGAAAGGTAAGCTAAAAATTATAATAATATTAGTGATAGTAGATTAATCCCTGGCAAGTCTTCAGAATTAACAGTTATTATTACTTTTACTGTAGCTAAAAAAATATATAATGTCTAGTAAGAGATATTTATTTAGTTAATAATGTGTTACTACCCATAGTTTTGCTGGCTGGCTAGTTAGATATAGTGAGCACATTGCCTGGTTTTATTCTACATCCTGTCAAGCTAACGACCACGCAAATTTGTATAGCAAAATTTTAAATCATCTTATTTGTCACCAATGGCGTTGCAATGCTATAGAAATTCACGTTTCCGTTATCGGGATCAAATGTAACTAAAGCTTGCTTAGGCTCTCTGAAAGGGCTATGATTTAGATATTGCAGTTTTGTTGCTATAGTTTACTCACTCAACTTTAAGATTGAAGCTGACGAAATTAATTTGTTATAATTTTTTTTCATTATCAGGGCGTATTAGAAGAGAACGACATATTTCGCAACGCGCAAGCGGGCGTGCTAATCTCCACACAAAGCCACCCGGTACTGCGGCGGAACCGGATCTTTGACGGGCTCGCAGCCGGCGTGGAGATCACCAATAACGCCACCGCCACGCTCGAGCACAACCAGATATTCAACAACCGGTTCGGCGGACTGTGCCTAGCTTCAGGCGTGTCGCCGTTAGTACGCGGCAACAAGATCTTCAGCAACCAAGACGCGGTCGAAAAGGCCGTGGGAGGAGGGCAGTGCCTATACAAAATCTCATCTTACACGTCGTTCCCGATGCATGATTTTTATAGGTAAGTTTGTGTAAAGCTTCTTTTATTCAATGGGAACTTAACGACCGGTTTTGAGGGCTGTGCCTAGCTTCGTGAGTCTCGCCGGTGGTAGTACGCGGCAATTATATCTTCAGCAACTAGGATGCAGTCGAAAGGCGACATTCGAGTCTAAATGACCTTACGATTGAAAGCGAGAAGTCTCGAAAAATTAAATTAACAAATGTTTTTTTTTTTAAATTTCTAATGTACATCTCTTGTAGTAGTTGGTTATGAAATATATTACATTTACACAACTGAAAGTTTTAGTTAGTCGTAATAGAGACTAGATGTGCCAATTTTAGTATATTTTATTTGTATTTTAGTCGTCACTTCAAGGAAGTATGTAAATACTGATCATATCCCTTTATTTCAGGTGCCAGACTTGTAACACGACAGACCGCAATGCGATCTGTGTCAATTGCATCAAAACGTGCCATTCTGGACATGATGTAGAATTCATACGCCATGACAGGTATGTTTAACTTGTTTATATATTAGCTATTTTGACTATATAACATAATTATTCGGTATAACTCTGAAAAAGTAAAAACAAATCTACAAGTGGGGCTCAAATTCACCCCTTGTGACATACCGGGTTACGAGGTGCTGTTTAAATACAACAACAAAATTAAAGTACATCATTTTGTTATTATTAGTCTTTCCTTCATCAAAACAAAATAAATTATATAGTAGATGTCGTATCAATGTCGTTTTAATTCCGTTTGCTTCGATTGTTTAACGAAGGAGCAATTCAGTAATTAACTTACTTTTTATTTTATAAGATAAACAAAATACATTTATGTAAATGGATGAATTTGATTCCGTTGCCTATTCTTAAGAAACTAATTTTAGAGTTTATCACACTCAGCACGCTAGTATTGTACCTTTATCATGTATGTATTATTATGCCAACAAAGATCTTTTAAAATTGAAAAAAAAATTGCCTTTAAGAGTGCGTAACATTTATACATATTTTATATAATTAATATTCTGGACAATAATTTACCTATATAATATTGATTTGTTCACTCAGGTTCTTCTGCGACTGCGGCGCGGGCACGCTGTCCAACCAGTGCCAGCTGCAGGGCGAGCCGACGCAGGACACCGACACATTGTACGACTCCGCCGCGCCCATGGAGTCGCACACGCTCATGGTCAACTGAGCGCGCCCACCGAGCCGCCGTGCGCACTGCCGCTTGTCGAACCACTCGTGAACCACGTAGTCGGCGTCACTACTCACACAACATGAGGAGACAAGATAACGTTTTACTCGAACCGAACCCACGACCTTTAGTTATCCAAAGGTCGTGGAGAACCGAACCCACGACCTTTAGTTATCCAAAGGTCGTGGAGAACCGAACCCACGACCTTTTGTTATCCAAAGGTCGTGGATTCCCACTCGAGCTTCCTGAGGCTGGTTGTTTTTTTAGTAAAATTTTATCTTGTAATTATACAGGGTGTTTCTTGTAAGGTGTCAAGCCGATGCGTGGTGATAGGGCGCTACCATACCTATCTATTGAATCCCCATGTATGTTAGCGATTTTTGCTAGCTTGCGAGCTAAATTTTTTTAAGTGTCTTATTGGGTATACAAATACCATTTTATTATGAAAGCTTATGTAACTAACTTTTTCTACTAAGCACTGAAACTTCGTTTTTAGATTTATAATTCATACTTGAAAAGTCTATTTTGTTCTACTTAATCTCAAATTAATCAGTTTAAAATATTTTTTTGTAATTTTTATTGATATTAAGGAAATTATTAT
Source organism: Eudonia mercurella (assembly GCA_963082485.1). Lineage (NCBI taxonomy): Eukaryota > Metazoa > Arthropoda > Insecta > Lepidoptera > Crambidae > Eudonia > Eudonia mercurella. Next base: position 12,031,435 of record OY720041.1, read on the forward strand.
TTTACTCATTTCATGGTAACTTAGTGAAATGTCTACCCAATAAAAATGTAAGTTACTTCGTCATGCAATACTTGAAAATGATTCAAAAAAATATAGCTAGCAAACTACCAAAAATCGCTGAACATACATGGGGGTTCAATAGATAGGTATGGTAGTCCCCTATCACCACGCATCGGCTTGACACCTTACAAGAAACACCCTGTATGTAGCATTGTGAATGCCAAATTCAAAATAATAAAAATGAGGAGACAAGGTAAGCTTTATAAATACCGCGCTCGAGCAACTAGTCGGGGGTTTTATGATAACCAGACCAGCTACCAGAGTTTATTTTACACCTATTGCCTTGATGACTACTAAAAATAATGACATAGTGATTGGCGATTTATATCTTGAATTGAATCAAAATCAAGATTGTGAACATTATTGATGAACTTGAGCTGTGGCCTGTTTTCTTAGAGAGAAATAAGGCAGCATACATTGAAAGTCTACCAGTATATTATACAAGTCGAAGAAAGCATCGTGCTTGTTTGATGACGCCAGCTAATGCAGACTCCAATTTACCTATAATGAGTTTGGAGACTAGCCTCGCGGAATATAACGCCCTCTGTGATGCCGCGCCGAAGTTCGAGGCCGTATTGGAGTACAGCGATGATTCAGGAGATGGCAGCACTGTTGTAGAATATAGCAACAGGATTAGAGGAGATTTCTTTAAACTCACATTCAAAGACATTTGCAATTTAAATGGTAATTATAGCGTTTTGAGTTTGTGTTTAGTAAAAAAGATTATTTTATTTTCATCACCTTATTTATTTTTCGAAATTAAAGTTAGAATCACAATAAAATCTATATATATAGAAATCAATTGCTGTTCGTTTGAGTCGCTAAAACTCTAGAATGGCTGGACCGATTTGGCTAATTTTGATTTTGAAATATTTGTGGAAGTTCAGGGAAGGTTTAAACGGTGATAAAATTTAATAATAAGTAACGGAAAATACTAAAAACGACAATTTAATTTTCCAATACAAAATGATTAAGTTTGTTTTGTTGTCATGGAAACTGTCAAAGCGGTACGAAGTTCGCCGGATCAGCTAGTATTATTTTTATATAAAACTAGCTGACCGGCGGACTTTGTACCGCTTTGACAGTTTCCATGACAACAAGACAAACAAAACGTTGACAGTTTGTTGACAGTTTGTTGAAACAAAGCATTCCGCTTAAGAACACCCGTATCCCATGATGGACCCCTATAGCAGCGCCACCTACCTGGTCCAATTGTAAATCTAAACCATTCTCCAATCCACTTAAACACACACAGAAAATTTCATCCAAATCGGCCCAGCCGTTTAGAAGGAGTGCAATAACATACACACGCACAGAAGATTTTTATATATAAAGATTAACATTAAAGCCTTGTTATTGGTTTGCTGTTATCTTCTTTGATCAATGCTGTGTAATTAATTATACAATTGGGGATATAGATTTATCAGGTAATTTAGCATATGTTTAATGTATTGGTCTATATTCAATATTTTCTGCCTTACAAAATATAAATAAACTTACACATATTCCCCTTGCACGGACACTGAACTCGGAACAGTTCGGAGCAGTCCGAGCGCAGCTGTTGCGAGCAGGGTTTGATACCGGTACCAAAAAAACCGGTAAATACCGATATTTACCGGTATCAAGCCCTGGCGCAACCCCGGACTCGATTACTATATTCTTTCTTTCGCAGTTATGTAAACGCCTATTTGCTCTCAGTATTAGAACACCTACATTATACCGATCAAATGGTCAATACCTGTGTAATCGATACCGGTACCAACTTGAGTATCGGTACTGTATCAAGTTAATTGGAACCGGTATCTGTAAAGTACCGATATATTAATACCAGTACCAACTAAAGTACCGGTACTATATCAAGGTCTGTATTACCGGTATTCCAAGCCCTGGGTGTTCGTAAGAGGTTGTCTGTGTACGTTGCTCGAGCGCGGTTATATGAAGCTTACCTTTAGCAGTATCCTTATTTTGTGCTATTTATTACCCATTTGATCACGTTTACGAATACGAGAATACTGATCACTGAAAATGCAGTCTGAGGCAATCGGCAGACTGTCTTCAAAAAAAAACTATTACTCTTACTTTTTCCTACTTTTAACTTTTAAGATGCAGTCGAACCTTCCATTAATGTATGGATATAGCAGAATAACAGGGTTGGTAGGTCTGCTGCAGTCACTGAGCCATAGACCGTTTTGTCTCTAATCTGAGGGCCTACCCACGAACCACGTTCGACGTGTTGCCTCCCTGTCACACTTACGCACGAATTTACAAGTGTGATAGAGAGGCAACACGCCGAACGTGGTTCGTGGTAGGCCCTTACTCTGATTGGATGTTACCCCTAATGTTATTTAAAATTATTCATCATTAATATGTATGGCAAAATTTTACCTCTTGTTTGTTACAAGGCCCTGCTTTAATGCCCTACAAATTGTCGTTTTCGTTAACGTGATCGAATGACTAATAAAACTCATTAACCCTTTAACGGGCACAGCATGTTCAAATTTTTCATTGGTTTTCGACCTTATCTCATTTGTATAAAGTTCAAAATATAGTGGCAATATATATGCCACTGCCTTATAAAGGGTAGCATTTTGAGCATTCGACTCAAATCTAGCGAAATATCTAAACGTTTGACAAAAAATAACCTTATGTCAAGTGCAGTCTGGTACTTTTAAGAGGGTCGGCGGTCGGTCAGCTAAAATGAGCCTCACATACTAACGGAATACTAAAATGATTTGCAATTAGAGCATTATTTGCTATACATACTTGTGATGTTATTCGGATTAAGACAGTATTTATCTAGGTCACTATTCAAAAAAATATCCAAAATACGTACCCAATAAAAAAATAACGCCAATTACACTTTTCCATACAAAACTGCAATTCGCATTTATTTTGAATTTGGTATTTTGGATAATTTTCTAAGTAAATATTGTCTTAATCCGAATAACATCACAAGTACAGGTAGGCTACTCTTGACGCAAACTCAATCTCAATACAATTCCAATGCGATTAATATGTATCGATATTGGGATAAGTTTCACAATTTCGGAACATGGGGCATTCCGAAATTGCGATAATAATTTGTTCACTCAATTTCCACGCAATTTAATTCCAATGTAGCGCTATTTTCGCTTTTAAGAGTGCTATTTGAATTTTTTAGATTTGTGATTGGAAATTGATTAATGCAATTGTGTTTCAAGAGTAACCCACCAGCAAATAATGCTCTAATTGCAAATCATTTTGGTATTCCGTTAGTATGGGAGGCTCATTTTAGCTGACCGACCGCCGGCCTCTTAAGATGCCTGAGGACAAATTAAAGTACACTTTATAGTATTATATTGAGGATGATTTTTGTCTAATGTTTATATATTTTTGTAGGTTAGAATGCTCAGATCATTTTGACGCTGACTTCCCTTCCTTCCCGGTCCTTCGATGAAAGGGTATGCAACGCCTATGTATGTTTTCTAAAGTAACGAACACTACACATTTAAATTAAACACTATACGTATGTATAATTTTATCCTGACCGATAAAATAATCTTTCAACCGATATCTCTGCTCAAAGGCTTTGAAAAGTCATCAGGATAAAATATGTTGTAAAATAAAAGCGTATAGGGTTTCTTTCCAATAGTTATTTCCGTTGAAAAGGAAAGATTTAGAATAACTAATAAGTAAGTATAACAGTCGTATTGCAGTGGTTACTTGCGTGAACTGTGTGCGAGTGGAGCGACAATCGGCAGTTTTCTATAGAATTTTGTACGGTTACCCTGAGGCCCGAGCCTACTCCGAGGACGATGCACATGGGAGCGTGTAACCTCCTACTCGTATTATAAGGTCTATTTTACAAAGTCTCCGCTCAAGCTACGCGTGACGTTTACGGCCAGTTTTTATAAATTAATTGTGAAATAGAACCTGAAAATTTTGCAATTGTGTGATACTAAAACCTTTGAAAAATTTCATAATATTTCGTGGCCTGGTATCCGCGACCGTATACGCGACCGAAATTTATCAAGTTCTTTTTCAGTTTTAAAATGAGTTGATATGTACCTACGCACATATTTAACCGGTCGTTTGCACACTAATATTACAGATGTGCTCATTTGTGGCTTTAAGCCTTATTCTTGAGGAGTATACCAAGATGTTCTTGTGAGGCATACCTCAAGAAATCCATCAAGTTTTATTTCACGTGTAGAATTTTGTTTACACTTTTGAAGTTTTATCTGCTATCACGAAACTGTCGGAAGTGCAAACATTATTAAACAGAGAAGACGTTTAGCGTAGCTTTTCCGCGTAGGCAATACTTGTCTAAAGCTCGTCCACCACGAGCATTAGCAGTAAGCGAATTTCTCGTTCATTGAGTTCGTTGTACTACGAAAAGTAAACAGTAATAGAAAGATCGCAATGAAGTAAGAAAAATGACGTAAAATAGTATCGGAGAAACCTCCCGTGTGCTTTGGTCTTGATACACTATAGTTATTCATTTTTAACTGTCCACTCGCCGCGACGCGCCCCGCCGCGCCGTCGCGAGCCGTCCTTCCGTTCGTCTATTTTTATTATCTAAAACTGATTTGTGTCCTCGTTGATGTCACGACTTTTCGCCGATCGTGTTAAACTGGTCTGTCCCTGTGTATATCAACTTCCGTTTTGTAAACGTTTCGCGTCCCGGACATGTCCCGCCATCTGTATATGTAAGATTTTTCTTTTAATCATCGGTACTTAATAATTATGTATTTTGTCGAGTAGTGTCATGCATTCCCAAATTGTAATCATACTATTGTATCGAAAGATCACACATTGATATTTAGAATAATGTTATTCGTTTTGTAAGATGTAGGAACGTATTATATAGTATCTACTATAGTTTCATAATCATGTGGAAAAAGAAATATTTTTTGTTTTCCTCGAATGAAAGTTTTCATCGCTTTAGTGACTAGTTTTCGATCCGGTGACTGAGACAGTCAGGATGGCTTTTTTAAATATAATAATATGCTTAATTTTTTATCTCTTTGACGACAAGATTTCATTTTATTTTGGGGGATAACTCCGCAGCTCTCCTGACAATGTGGTCTTCGTTGAGACGTTTTAGTTAATAAAGATGTGTGCGCACGAAGCGGCGTCGCCTGGCCGAGGCAGGGCCGCGTGCAGCGCGTGCCGGAGAAGTGGCAAGAACTCGTAATCTCGTCTAGGAGTCTGCCTCGCCTAACTAATTCGGCGCTCCTAATGCGCTTTGTAAATATTTATGTCACACAATAATCGAAAAATGTAGCAATTAATGTATTTGTATCATTATATTTTTATTATTGATCACAACATTTATGTTTAATTATGGAATTACGTACGTACGCTCAGAGGGTTACGACCCGGAACCGGGATATCATGGCCGGCGCGTGCGCCGGCGTTAGTGTATAATAAGATGCAAATTGAGAACGGATGTGCGTATTTAATTGGAAAAGATCTTAGGTACAATTGATATTTTATTATATTGTTAATTTAAATTTGGTATTGATATCGATCGAGAAGCAATGTTAAGAAACTGGGATGAGCCGTGCGTGAGCGGCCAGAGAGTGCTGATAGTGATAAGTTAGCCAATAAGCTATATGAAATCTAAATTACTCAGTAATCACTATTGCAAGTTTCGAATTGTTAAATCGTCTCTCCATAGCACGGTATGTTCTGAATCTGCTTTTTTATAATCCTCAATCTGTGATCATCGCTAAATGTGTAAGTGAATTATTTTAGTTGAATCCCACGTGCAGAATTGTAATCTTTCTTTTATTATGTCATCAAAATTATTGTGGCGCCGATGCTTTATGTATTTGAATGTGGAAATTATTATTTATTGAATTGTCAGTATGTTCTTAATTTATTGAAATACAAATCAGGATATTTTGTTTATACATGAAAATACCACTGTAAAAGCCGTGATATACATAATATAATATTATCAATTGGAATTTTATTTTATGTCCCATTTATTAAATAGGTAACCAAGTTTTTATATTAACCCTGGGAGTGTGTTGACGACGTAGTTTTGTCCACTTGCTTTCGTCCGGGCGTCCGCTCCGTCAAGCGGATGCCTGCGACGGGCGATATGCCTCACGCAGTACGCAGCAGCGCTGCTCTATAAATTTACATGAAACAGACAAGATCGCTCGACGTTGAAAAAAATAAAATAAAAAATTTGCTCTTGAACCAGCACGCTTTGGGTCCAGGTTTTTGTTTCAAAAATTTACTTTAGAGTACAAATGCTACGGCCACATGTGAAGGCGAAGATTCGTGTTCGCGTTGTCACGATAAAACTTCATGTTCGATCTACGACGAAGTGCTTGGCCACATCAAAAAAAAACTGCTAGGTGTCGCGATAATTCATTTCGCGGGAAAAAAATGGAAGAGGCTATTGCGCTATTACATGTCAGCAAATAATTATTTACTGCATCTTTATTATAATAAAAGGGTTAAGAAGAAGAGAAATAAAAGGCGATGGTGGATGTTATCTATACACAAAAATCGGACAAAGTATTTTTATATTTGAAAAATTCCACGAGCGGGATTCGAACCCGCACTTTGATTTGAACGTGTATTTTTTCCAACACTTTCTCTTTTTTTAAATTGTAATTTGTTCGCAACAAAATTTGGGTAAAATTATATTACCATAATCATTACTTTTATATTGTTTAACTTTGCTGAAGTTTGCTAGTTTTGAATACTTCTACTTAACATCACAAACTGAAGGAACCCTATCATAATATACTTCTTTTTTTCTGGCATTTCATGGATAATATGTTTACGGAATTAACGGCTGAACCTGAACAATTTTTTAATTTTGTCCATATGTCTATATCTGATTTGAAATTTTGCTTCAAAAGCTACAAGCTTTCATTACAAAACAAATACAACATTCAGTATATTAACCATAAGTCTAGAAACAATTTGCAACCAAATCATTCACATGAGGTTCAAACCGCAAATGTTCATCCATTACCAAACCCAAATTTCTGGATTCATGTATGTACCTGTTCAATGGCCTCGTTCCAAATTGTTACAGCTGTATTTATCAATCTTATGAATCTGGTGTTTTGTTTTTTTTTTGGCGCCTTTGGCTTACAAAGTAAAAAGAGTTGAATAATTTCGGCGGGCTGGTTAGAACCACGATAGCTCAATTGGAAGAGCACCTGACCCGGAATGTCAGAAGGGTGCAGGTTCAAATCCTGCTCGTGGAAATTTTTTCAACATTTGTGTTTTTGTACATTGTTTTTTTGAATGACGTGATATGTTTAGTTGTCTAACCCTTATTACTTATACCCTTATGATATTTACCTTTAAGGCGAAGGGTAAGACATAGAGCGCCGCTAATGGATTTAATTTGATAACTGCTAAACTGGATTTTTTTTCAAAACATTGCGGACCTTCCGACACTAGGCAAACATCTATTATTTAATAATTGTGCACTACTTTTAGGTTTGTTTTTGTATTCATTCGCTAACACCAAAAGTGGCCATTGTTTCTGAATAAATGCGATAGCCCGTTTTGTGAATAAACCACGCAACAAAAAGTAGTGCACAATTATTAAATAAATACTATGGATTCCTGTTGTCGGACGGTACGCAATGTTTAAAAAAAACCGGTCCGTTAGTAATTGTCAAATTATCAATTGGTGGCGCTAGTGTGCCTTACCCTTCGCCTTAATAAGTTTGGCTTTTATTACGAGTAAACCTTCGATCATCAATACACTGTTGATCGTAGGAGTAAACACAAGTCCTGTAGTCAACGTGAGTAAAGCCTCGAACAAAAGCTAGTTATAATATATTATACAAAGAATATTACGAATTTTATTTAGCCTTAGTTGGCGATACGGCGTATGTGGATTGAGTGTTCCTTATAAAATCTAAATAAATCGATAAAATTAATTTAGTACCTGCTTTGGGAATGGATTTCGAATCGGGTTTACTATGTGGTGTGCTTCAAGCTGTAATCCTCATATTTGAAATCAATGAAAACAACAACAACGCTAAAAAATAGTCATAAATAGAGTCATACATGTAAAAAATTATTAATTTTTCCTCATTATGCTAAAACGTAGTGATTACTTGCTCAGTGCATTATGCTATAAAGTACCAAAGAGACAAAACTTTGATAATATGCTATCCTGACACAAAAAATAAGTTTTGGAACTAGGCCTTTTTCTTCTAAAGTATTTTTTTAGTTGACAAATAGAAAGATTTTGACGACCTCTTTGGTCGAGTGGCTTGCACACCGGTTTTCATGGTGTCGCTATCTCTGAGGTCCCGGGTTCGATCCCCGGTCGGATCAATTTAGAAATACCTGTTTTTCTATATTGTTTCGGGTCTGGGTGTTTCCTATGTATAATAAGTATGTATTTAAGTATATTAAGTATGTTTATCCGTTGTCTAGTTAACCATATAACGAGTTTCTTAAGGAAGCTTTTCTTGGGGCTAGATAATTGGTGTGAGAGTGGGAAACATTTATTTTATTTATTACATTTATTTATTTTCGATATTCTGCCAGAACAAATAATAATGCGTGCAACATTTCTTATCTTATCATCACTAGCTCATTTCATGTTCCCACTGCTGGGGCACGAGCCTTCCCTATGAACAGATAGGGAGAATAGGCCATGAAAACCACACCACGCAGGCCCAATACATATTGGTGGTTGTTAAAGACTGCTAATGCAGTACAACGGCTTTACGACGTGCCTTTTGAAGTACGGAGGAGCCGCTCGAGTGGATACATTTTTGGTCACCCATCCAATGACCGGCCTTTGCTAAAGTTGCTTTACCTCGTCAATCGTTAATACGGGATAATAGGGATAGGTATGGGATAAATAAATATAAAACGGCTGTTATAATTTAGGCGTTTCGTGCGTTTTCATATTAACCGCCAGCCGCACGACTGGAATGCAGGTCAAAAACACGGCAGCGGTTCGACACGAAACGCCTAATTTAACAGAGCTCTTATACTTATAAAACGGTTAAAGGATTAGCACCGTTAGCACACAAATGGTTTTACAAAAACAACATTTATTTTAATAAAATTATATAATTGAAATGTAATCAAATTATGTACGATTTACATGTTTGATTTAATACTATTTACACATGGCCACTCGATTTCTTTAATCACACTTTATTTCCTATTTCTAATATGTTGAGCTAATTTGACTGGTCGAATATTATTGATTTATAAATAATAATATTTATTAAGTCTTATGCATCTTACGTTTAAGGTCGTTTTTGGCGTGGCGACCGCCTCCTTGGTGAGATGTGCACAGCCTTCATGGGTGTGTTAATTTTTCTAGAATCAATTATGGCTGAAGGAGTCCTAAAGCCTCTTGGCGTACACAGAGGCTTTTTCATCGCAGGCGCCTGAGGAGTTTTCATTAAGTTATGTGCTTGTGGTGAAATAACTTTTTTAGTCGGCGTAGTCTTCCTATTGAATCGATAATCATTTTCTTCTTTAGTATGGATATTTAGCGTTCTTTGAGTTCTATTTGTTGGGGCTACATCAACTACTCTTTGCATTCTAGCAGGAATATTAAAGGCAGCTGAATCATATAAATTTGAATGATGCACTTTAGGTTTTACGTGAGCTATTAGTTTTTGAGATTTAACTTGCGGATTCAGTCTTGGTTTTCGTGCAAATCCCGTGTGTGCAGTTTTATCGTGCATCTCTGACGATTTATCAGAGCTGGATTCAAATAGCTTGGCTTTCGCGAGCACAGCCCCGGCATTCTGCCGCCGTAGCTTATTTACCGAAGGTCTGCCACTCTGACTAGAGTGCTCCAACTCCCCCGTTTTATCCATAAAGAATGCAGCGGCACTAAGCCATTTCTGTTGTGTATGCGGTGGACTCGGTTTGCGCAACTTATTTGAGTTTCTGCTAATAACATTTTGGTAAAGTCTTGAACTATCAGATTTAAACGATTTTGTACTGGAGTTCATTGTATTGTTCATTGAGCTTTCTGAATTGGTGTTATTCCAACTGTTTTCCACAGTTACATTGAGAGACCTTCGCGGTTGATGTTTGCCGATCGTTTTGTCTAGATTATAGTTAGAGGCGAGACTGACTCGTTTGCGCGACTGATACTTTTTGCTAGCACTTGAAACGTTTAAAGAATCGCCTGATACAGAAGCGTCCCAGTCATTAGGTGTGATAATTTTAGCTACAGCCAAATCTGGTTTCGCTGTACTAGTTCTACTACGGCGGGACAGGCCAACATAGGGATAGAATCTATCGCCATTTTGGGTAGCTTGAGACCGTGACGACGCGTTCCACGACTTATGCCTAACGATTTTGGTAATATTCTCTTTCGAGCGCCGCCGTATCGAACCTATCTTTCGCGCGCTCGGCGACCGAATGATCTTTGCTTCCTCATTTGGTCTTATCTTCAGTTCTTTACTCAAACGTCTAGCTAAATGATCAGAATTAGGGCAGTTCAACATTGCAACATCTTCCAATGTTTGTTCATAAACATTCTGCACTTGCTGCAAGGGTTGCACCTTCGGTATGACATCTGTGAATTCTCTAGATAGTCTATTTTCTATAGCGGATACTCTGCTCTTGATTTCTTCATATTCTTGTTTAGATATTCTTACATAATCTTTGTTACTCTGTTTCATATCTGGAGATAAATCGATGGTATCGTGAGCACTGAACAAATGCTCCGAAGAAGTTAACACATCTTCACTGCTAACACTGGTTTCCGAGTTTTTATGTGAATTGAAATCGGAACTGATGACAGGTGTACTTCGTGCATCCATCAAGCTAAGTCGCAGCCTTTTACGCTCCGTCAAGCCCCTATGGAAAAATAAAACAGTAACTTAATGAAACTTTAAACCAACAGTCTTCACACTATCAGAACACCTAAATCTTTAGTGATACATTTTTATAACACACTACATTTAATACTTACATTTTCAGTGGAGTAAAAGACAACTCTTTCTGGGGTAAGCCGCGAGTTATCTCTTTCCTGCATGATAAAAATTTAATCAAATTTTAGTTATGATCAAATAAAAAAACGATAAAACAAAAATAATTTGGAAAATATGGTGGTAGGAGGAGATAACTATTGTATTTTTTTTTCTTTCCACCAAATTATTATGCTAAATCTTGGTAACAAATAATGTTACTAAAGAATTCATTTTCGTCATTATCAGTCTCGATGACGTCATAGTAGATCAAAGTCAAAGTAATTTTGTTTTAAATTCAAATAAACTTTAAAAAGTGATTTTGAATCGTCCAAACAATTTTTTACCTACTACCCATTCAGGACATCTCTCTTTTAGCTGTGGCGAAGAATGGGCGCAATTGATTGAGACCGCCTCTTTTAAGCGCCTTTGTGGTCTAGTGGCTAAGACCACAGGTTTAGACCCAGAGGTCCCTCCCGGGTTCGATTCCCAGCGGGAGGTACATGTTTGTGTACTCGGTTTGGTTGGTGGTAGGTTTGTTTGTCCGCCTGGCTAGCTACCACAATCTTATCTAAATATTTCGCCACAACATCAATGTTTGTAGCATTGTTGTGTTCCGGCAGCTAGAGATAAGATAACTAGTGCCTCACTAGTTGAGGATCCGGGGTGAAGTGCGCTTCCACCTTCGACCTTATCATCACTTAATATATTTTAAAAAAAACCAATGAAACAATTGCTATCAATACGACAACTATTGTGTCTTCTAGGCATGGAGTAACTCGAAGTTTTAACATTTGAACACCGATCCGTGCAACCCGGCATTGCGAAAGTTGAATAAGAATACGAACGCGCAAGCCACACATCGAGATCCGGCTCATTCGCAAAAGGTCGCTATCGCAAACTGTCTACCGTGCGCAAAACGTCTCTTTCTCATAATGTCTCTTTCGCAGAATGTCGCTTTCGCAGAATGCCTCTTTCGCAAAAGGTCGCTTTCGCATAAGGTCTCTTTCGCAGAATGCCTCTTTCGCAGAATGCCTCTTTCGCAAAATGTTGCGATCCTAACTTTTAATAAAATTTCGATTTTTAAAGGAAAATAAAGTTAAACTCAAGCGTCGAATACCCAGACACAATAGAATTTTAATTGTTATCGGCCACCTGCTGGTCGCTCGACGCTCAAGGGGCTAATAAAGAAATTAGATACATTTTAAAATTTTACTACAAAAAAGGTAAGAATGCAACGCAAGGCGCGAAAAAAATTTGCGATGTTTATGGACCTAGTGCAGTGTCTGTGAGAGTAACACAAATTTGATTTAAGCGTTTTCAATCCGGAAATTTTGATGTCAAAGATGCACATCGCTCTGGTCGCCCTATTACAGATAAAAAGAATGCATTTTTTTAAAAAGTAGAGCAAGATTGGCATATCTGTAGTTACGACGTAGCTGAAGAACTGGGAATTGACCACAAAACAGTTTTGGCGCATTTGAAAAAAACTGGGTACACATAAAAGCTCGATATTTGGGTACCTCACGAGCTCACTGAAAGAAACCTAATAAACCGTGTACTCATTTTATTTATTTATTTATTTATTTATGAACGGTACACTGACAGATTAATGTCATTTCAAAAACATACAAACATATTCCACTTATTAAGACAACATTTGCGATTCTTTATTACGACGTAATGAAACCGAACCATTTTTGAAGAAGCTGATAACTGGTGATGAAAAGTGGATCACGTACGACAAGAACGTGCGAAAAAAGTCGTGGTCAAAGGCAGGTCAGGCTTCACAGGCTGTGGCGAAACCCGGGTTAACTCGCAACAAGGTGATGCTGTGTGTGTGGTGGGATTGGAAGGGCATTATTCATTATGAACTGTTACCATCAGGCAGGACCATCGATTCTGAACTCTACTGCGAACAACTGATGAGATTAAAGCAAGAAGTTGAGAGAAAGCGGCCGGAACTAATCAACAGAAGGGGTGTGGTTTTTCATCATGATAACGCTATACCTCACACATCTTTAGCCACTCAGCAAAAATTAAGAGAGTTTGGCTGGGAGGTGTTAATACATCCGCCGCGCCGTATAGTCCTAACCTTGCACCTTCAGATTTCCACCTATTTCGGTTTCTTCAGAATTCTTTAGGCAGTATCAGGCTAACATCACGAGAGGACTGCTAAAACCACTTGTCGCGGTATTTTGATCAGAAGCCCCAAAATTTCTATAGCAATGGAATCGTGTTCCTACCTACAAGATGGCAAAAAGATATCGAACAAAATGGCACCTACAGACTTTAGTTAAATGTAAATAAACTATATTGAAAAAGGTTTTGAATTTTCTTAAAAAATGCGAAGAAACTTTTTCCCCAACCTTAATATTAATTATAATAATAAAGTGCTCACTTAGTTTTTGTAGAAAGTCCCTCGTAGCTATCAAACTTCCTCTTGGCAGCAGACTTGCTCAGCACTGGTGTTTTGGTGTTTTCTCTGACAGTTGCTGGTGTATTCACACTGCCAGAGACCATTTTGCGAAGGCCACTTAGGACACCTTAAAAAATCAAATCAAATCAACATTTTTCTAGCTAAAATTAACTATTACAATTATTGAATTTCATATACATATTATTTTATAATTATATAATTGTTTGTACAAAATAATAGCTGGTTCAGAAATAAATAGTGTCTAGTCATTACATAAGACAGTTCTAGTCTAGTAAAAAGTACTGTGCATCATGAACAGTGAATGAGAATGGTGCATGTCAATGCTGCCAAAAACAATTACAGCTATAGAGGATATGATAGTCCATCCATACTATCTGAAAGAGATAGCTACAGAAGATAAGCTGTGAGCTTTCAATGTCTTAATAACTTTCATATGCATTCATTCTTACGATTGAGTGACCCACTTCGCCTTTTTTTCCTCCTTGCAAGATAGACATCGGAATCATCATCCAGTTGTGACATGAGATCTTCTGTTAATAATCCTATATGCTGTGAGTTTTCGATGAATATCTAAAAAAAGAATAGATATTTCAGCATAACAGTCTTTAAAAAATACTTTTTTATACATTGTTTATATAGTAGCACATCTCATTGGATTGTATGAATTATAATAATTTCTTGTGCAATTATTATGATGCACATACAGTGGCAACTATGTTGCTGTTGACACAACAATGCTGTTGACGTTATTATGGATACAAACTTCTATAAGATGATTTTAGCTAACCAGGCAGATTTAAGACAACCCCAACTATTGAAACAAAAAAGATGTCTACCTTTACAAGTGCAACGTGGTGTTCCAGTCTTTGTGCTGAAGCCGCCGCTGGCAATGGCATGATGCTCGGTGCCATGACTATAGCTAAATTTGAAGAGTCCATTAGATTGTCTTTGTGTCTTGATGCTATGAAGTTTAGGAGCTGAAATCAAAAATTGCTATGTAAAATCTTAATTTTAACAGGTTGACCTCCACCAGGTGGGTTACTCTTAAAACACAATTGCAATAATCAACTTCCAATCACAAATCTAAAAAATTCAAATGGTGCTCTTAAAAGCGATAATAGCGCTACATTGGAATTAAATTGCGTGGAAATTGAGTGAACAAATTGTTATCGCAATTTCGGAATGCCCCATGTTCCGAAATTGCGAAACTTATCCCAATATCGATACATATTAATGGCATTGGAATTGTATTGATATTGAGTTTGCGTCAAGAATAGCCTACCTGGCCCAGACACAATAAAAATTCAATTGTTTGTCGGTCAAATGGCGTTTAAGGTGTTAAAACTGCAGGTGTTAAAAACCTCTATCCTTGAAAATTTTAATCAACATTTAAACTTCAGATGATAAACCCCAAACGTCTCCAAAGTATTTTACAATAACAACTCATATGACTATATGGCATTGGTTTTGTATACTATAATTAAATAAAAAGCTGTTGTTACCTCCATGATGTAGTGAAGAAGGTGTATATGTAACACTGGTAAGAGTAACAGTGTGTGAAGAATTGATTTCAGTGCATCTTCACCAACTGCGAGTCTACATCGTAAAAGGAGATCTTGAACTTCAGCACTGATGAGAGGTTCTGGCAAACATCTAAGGTACAGCTTTAACACGCTGGCCACATCTATTGGATGGTGTCCATCAGATACACAACCTCCAGCATCTAATAGTCGCTAAAACAAAAATAAAGGCATGTTTGATAATGTATAAAAGTAAATTTATTTGTTTAGCTTGTGTAGCTACATAATAATTTCTTGTCAAAGCACAATTAGCCAAGCTTTGAGGAGTTGCGAGTCTGATTGGGAGTTATTCAAAAATAAACTTAAAAAGAAAGAAAGTTAGAAACAAGTTAATTAATTACCTTAATATCTTTTTGGCGGTTTTGTGAGCCAGCTTTGCGAAATAGTCCTTCAATATGTGCATTTGCTCTGAGTACAGTCGACATCTCGGTGACAACCATGGGAACACTCAATGTACTTCCACAACAAATAACACTACATGACGGCGCCTTTACCAATGGCGCTCCAAATAAAGTTTTATGATCCTGTAACGAACATAAGTTAATAACAAACAAACAAAATATCGTTATAAAGACAATCCCTCAATCCATACCTTTACGCTTTTTAATATAATTTTCTTGAGCCGATGTTTTAATCCGGATTTCTTTAATTCCCCGACAATTATCGATTGTAGTTTAACGTGATTAATACCGTCTGATATTAGCATTTTCTTTATTTTATATAATAATTCCTCGAATTTTAAGTACTAAATTTAAACTTATCATTGTTCGTTAAAAACTGTCGTTCCATTCCACCGACAACTACGACAATAATGATAGTGAAATTACGTTATTTGTTAATTTAACTTATTTTACAAAAATATTAGTTTAAATCTAAAGTATTATATAGGAATATGATTTGTGTAAAATAACAATTATAATATATTTATATTTTAAAGGTTTTGCTGATATAGAAAGAAGGAAATGCGTCCTAAGAAACGCATAGAAAATTTGTTATTTTAACGTTTCCTCCATAAGCCACGTTCCAAATTAAATATTGTAGAAGATTATTATTAGTCTTAGACCATATAAGTTATTGCAGGGAGATTTCCACGCCATCATGCTCTCAACGATATCATCCGGAGGGCGCTAGTTTCGGCAAACATTCCCTGTGTGCTGGAGCCACCAGGCCTTAGTCGGTCAGATGGCAAAAGGCCTGATGGCTTAACCCTTGTGCCTTGCCTTGACCTGCACCCTTCTGAC
This sequence comes from Eudonia mercurella, assembly GCA_963082485.1. Lineage (NCBI taxonomy): Eukaryota > Metazoa > Arthropoda > Insecta > Lepidoptera > Crambidae > Eudonia > Eudonia mercurella. The sequence goes on from OY720041.1 coordinate 12,047,684, forward strand.
ATTCCGGGTCAGGTGCTCTTCCAATTGAGCTATCGTGGTTCTAATCAGCCCGCCGAAATTTATGAATGGGCGCCTTTGGCTTTCAAAGTAAAAAGTGTTGAATAATTTCGGCGGGCTGGTTAGAACCACGATAGCTCAATTGGAAGAGCACCTGACCCGGAATGTCAGAAGGGTGCAGGTTCAAATCCTGCTCGTGGAAATTTTTTCAGCATTTGTGTTTTTGTAGAATGTATGGTCTTTCTACATTTTTATGATCCGAATCCATTTTTTCAACTGACGCGGTAAGAGATTGCCTAGCCAGATATGTGTAGTAACGCAGCACGTCTGCGAACGACCCCTTCGATCGAGAAATGAAGGTCAGTTTGAAGCGTTTTAACTGATCAGTTTAACTGACCGTGAGTGTCGAGCTTTTTATGGCTTACATCCGTTTTAACTGAGTTAAGAGCTGAAGTCAACTGATCAGTTTAACTGACCGTGAATGTTGAGCTTTATAATACAAATTAGCTTATGATTATATTTTGTTAAGTGGGTAGTTCGTTTTAATTATTTTCTTGCTACGTGCTCATACGACAGAAACATCACTGTTCATTCATTGATAAAGGCGATCTAGCGCTCGGCGGCGGCCGCTGGCGCAGCACGCTCGCTTCGTTCGCTTGCCTTCGCGCGTTAATGGTCACTGTTCTATCCTAACCTAACCCAGATGATTTATGCAAACATACATACATACAAAAATACAAAGGTTTCCTCTTTATAATATTAGTATAGATTATGTAAATTTAACTTATCAAAGCAATAGATATTCTTTTTAGACTCAATATTTTTCACTACTTGATAGCTCTCTGAAAATATTCAAATTCGTTCCAGACCTATATTTCTTTTAATTAAACCAAAAGTCAGCCAGTAACAACCATAGATATAAAATTCTTCTAAATCAATATTCCGACATTACTGGGTGGATTCGCGTTTTGGATTTTTTCTGATTTATTTTGAAGCCTTTTTGTAAATTAATCTGAAATGCCTGCAAAGTTTCAAAAATCGAAAGAAGTACTATTAAGTAAGATCTGCTTAACAAAGGCACTCTTTTTTAATCAAGAATTTAGATAATATTTGATCTCAAAAAATAATAAGAGAAATGGTAATGACGTTAGGCTAATGGCAATGATTTTTTGAGGATGGTAATGATTAGGAATGCTTGGTAATGACGAGCTTTTACGGCAAAAATAATAATTAAGTACCTGATACCTATTTTAGAAGACATACCTATGTATTTTTTTCATATATAAGTAGTTGCTAACTTGTAAATAAAACACTTACTTATAAATTTGTAAAGTTTAATAACACAAAAATTAAAATTCAACAAATCTCGTAACAAACACAATCTCGGACTTTAATTTAACTATGCTATCATGGCTCAATCCAACTCGCCGAAATTAATCTACTCTTATGGCACGTATTAAGTTGTTAAGTAGGTAACTAAATTTTAACTTAACTTTAAGTGATTAATTGCATGTAAACACAGAATTTAGTAGCAAGTTGCAAGTTAAAATTTAGCTAACAACTAAACAAGATATTTAGAATTTTGTCTATTTTTCGGTTAAGTTGGTGGGCGGGGCTTGTCACTTGACACGTTTGGACTGGCACAATATTAGTTAAATGCAGAATTGTAGTGAGCGACGCGCTCGGGTTCAATTTTATTGTTCGTATTAAATTATTGATCCATTATTAAACATATTTACTCGATTTAGAAACTCTACAAAAATAGGATAGACTGCGAAAACTATTGCCAGTATTGAGAAAATATATTGTAATATGTAATTTTAATTTTGCATCTAATGCACATCGCATTACAGTATTGTTTTTCTGTATTTCGTTTTCCACTTTAGATAACAAGTAAATAAAAGAGTCTTCTGCCATGCGTGACGCATTAAAATATACTTGTTATTAAATCTTCATTCGCTAGCTCCTCGAACAAAGTGGCACTTGATCCTTGGCCATACTGATCTCTTCTATTTATTCAATTTCTCACCCAGTTTTTTGGGTATGGTTATTTCCCTAATTATTTCATCTTTGACTTCATAACAAATTTAGCACAGAATTTACGACTTCATTACGTGGTTGATCGTCCATCTTGAGTGAACTAAGCAAACTAATTACTTAAATACGTATGGACATATACTTAAATATATCCACATAAAATTAAGTTTAAATTTAGTTACCTACTTAACAACTTAAAACGTGTAAATCAGCCATTACTCAGTAAGCCCTATTCAATGTCGACAACTACGTCATCAACATCCGATCTAAATATTTTTACAAATATTGAAAGATCAGTTAGGAATTAGGCAAGCTATATTTATGATTACATATACATATAATTTTACGCAAATAGTGTGGTAGTGCACCTGACCCGGCATGTCATGGGGTGCAAATTCCCTTCGTGGAAATTTTTTCAGCACTGTCTTTTTTCACATCTATACTAATATTATAAAGCTGAAGAGTTTGTTTGTTTGTTTGTTTGAACGCGCTAATCTCAGGAACTACTGGTTCGAATTGAAAAATTCTTTTTGTGTTGAATAGTACATTTATTGAGGAAGGCTATAGGCTATATTACATTATGCTATGACTAATAGGAGTGGAACAGTCGCTAATTAACGCGGGTGAAACCGAAGGGCACAGCTAGTATCTAATAGTTTCAATAGTAAGTAGGTGGAGCTCGATGGCGCAGTGGTTAACGCGCCCGGTCTGCGAGTGCTGAGGTTAAGCAACATTCGCAAAGCCCGGTCATCGGATGGGTGACCAAAAATTATTATCTCGAGCTCCTCCGTGCTTCGTAAGGCACGTTAAGCCGTTGGTCCCGGCTGCATTAGCAGTCGTTAACAACCACCAATCCGCACTGGGCCCGCGTGGTGGTTTATGGCCCGTTCTCCCTATCCATCCATAGGGAAGGCTCGTGCCCCAGCAGTGGGGACGTAAATGAGCTGATGATGAATAGTTTCAATATGTAGTACTATGTAATATTGAAGTTTCATTTTTGAAAACGGCAACTACCTGAAATAAAATATTATTTTGTATGATGTATTTTTAAAGTTAAAATATGTTTAGAGTATGTATGCATAAACCCACGACCATTATTCCCTAAAAGGTGGTTAGAGATCATCATATCCTATCCAAGCCATGGTTTGGATCAATGTCCACTTTTAGCAAATAGAGCGACCTTGTTGTTAATTATGCAAAGGAAGTATCAGGATGCTGGCCAATCGCCTTTTTTGATGCACTGGCGCATAATCTCGATTCACCACTTACGAATGCTGACAAGAAAAGCTGGCTATTATAATACTATAATCCAGACAAGCACGGATAATTTAATATTTTTAGCAAATTAAAATAAAGATAACGCACAAAAAAACCCATTCAACTTCCAGCTGGTATTTCGGTTATTTTAAAGCATGAAAGCAAACGTTTTAAGTAAAATAGAACAAATTGCTACTAATAAGAAATTTTGAAACTTTGAATTCATCATTCCCATTAACATAACGTCATTACCATCAACACAAATCAAACGGTAATGATGATGATGGTAATGACAAACGTAGTGTTTTTTTTGAACAAATCGTGAATTCTTAGCGCTACTATTTTGTGACCGCCTTTTTGAGAATTTGTCCTGGGAGTCACAATAAGTTCTAATGCTAACAATTATACTTAATTTATAATTACCTAGAAAACGTATTTACCGGTAATGATGGAAATACGTGACAACCATTTCCTAGACATATGATTTGTAACAAAAAAAGTATTTAAAGAGCACTCACCGTGACGTGCGCTGTGGTACATTTCGTGCAAGCGACTGAGGAGAGTGGTGTGCACGGGGACAGTAAGATACATCACGTAGATCTTTCAAGAAAGCAAATTTGACGTTAGCGCGATGGTAATGACGAATTTCTGTTACAAACTTTTGAAATTTCGTTTTGACTATTATGCTGTTCTGAATTATAAACGCTATTTATTATGTTGTTTACGGTAAAATACAGATTACTAAACGGTTGAAAAAATCGGGTTTGGCGATCATAATTATTGAAATATATATTTTGAAAGTTTTGTGCACATATATTTTCTTTAGATGGCAATGATGTTTTACTCAGTTTTAATTAAATTAGAAAATGAGTTTTTAGAACACAAGGTTCGTAACTGTGTCACCTTACGTTAAATTATGTTTAAAACCTCGCTTAAACAAAAAAAGTAACTGAAAAATGAGATAGAATTTCTAATCAACTAGAAATAGTTTTTTTCCATGTTTCGCGAAATGACCCTTCAATCATTGCTTGGATCCCACGTAATCTCTAATAAGTCTGTGGATCCCACCAAGCTTGTAAGCTTCCGATCAGGTGGGTTACTCTTGAAACACAATTGCAATAATCAATTTCCCAATCACAAATCCAAAAAATTCAAATGCCACTCTTAAAAGCGATAATAGCGCTACATTGGAGTTAAATTGCGTGGAAATTGAGTGAACAAATTATTATCGAGATAGGGCGTTCCGAAATTGCGAAACTTATCTCAATATCGATACATATTAATCGCATTGGAATTGTATGAGATTGAGTTTGCGTCAAGAGTAGCCTACTCGATCAGCATCGGCACATCCCTAGAATTTAAAAAGAATATTTTGATCGTGTATCCAAAGAGAATTTAAGAGACTTCTTGGCGGGAAAGTGAAGAGTCATGTCTGCGGTTTTGTTTTATTTTCTAAAATTTGTGTTATGTCGAATATTAATGTGAATTAATGGTGGATTATTAACCGTTAAGTGTTCGTGAGTGTGCATGATTGTTGGCAAATGAAACAAAACAGTGCAACGTCACTTTTCAAATTCTCTCAAGAAGTCCGCCCGAGGACTTAGTAAAGCTCCACATCTTTACTAAGATACTCGAGGGGTTGGGGGGTATATCATTTCTCACTTCTCATTTCTATTATCATTCATCATCATCATACAAGATGGAAATATTGTTTATTTATTTATAACTTGTAAGAAAAATTACTTTGACACTGGCTAAATGTGCTAACCGCACGAAGCCATCAACTAAAGGAAAAAAAAAAAAAAAAAAAAAAAAAAAGAGAATTTAACACTACGTTTATCGTCTATCGTGTATACAATGATAGAACTTTCAGCAAAACTTACAACAGGAACTGTTTATCTAGCTGGCGAAGCCCTAGAATGTTGCATTTCATTTTGTCATACTACTCAACCCGAACATAGGAATTCCCAAAGTCACTGGTACGTATTTACTTTCTAAGATATTTTACGTATTTCTACCTTCCTGCACTCGCACTGTTATGTGATTTTTATTTCCATTTCAGTGATATTCTAGAAAATTTAGCATGGGCATCAGCGCAGATACACTGTTTTTATTCAACATCGGGAAACACAGGAGAAAAAACACCAACATTTGGAAAAACCACATCATTGGAAGTCACATCTTGTGACATTGGAGACGTTATATTTCACACAAAACCTAAGATTCTATTTTGTGATTTAACAATCCCCCTTGGTGATACAAAGACATGTAAGTTCCTTTATATTGCACTGTATACAAATAATAGATTTTATTTTATACTTTATATAAATTGAATACAACTTTACATTTATAGTTTGGTACAGAGAATCTTTGCCTATAGAAGCAGCACCTTCATATCGTGGCACATCTGTAAAATACTCTTACAAAATAACTATAGCTACACAGAAGGTTGGATCCCACATTAAAATGGTTCGTATACCATTCAGAGTATTGCCAATCAGCCCTATCATGAACATGCAGGACCTTGCAGCTTTGTGTGGCAATGAAACTACAGAGGAATTACAGCCTACAAATCCATTTTCAGAAGAAAGAAAAGTTGAAACACCTCTTACTATGGCTTTACAAGTTTTACAGGTAATTAATTTAATGTTTCAACAATCAATACATTGGGACTATGATTCTATCTACTATTTATTAATATATGTTTTGTTTTTAGAATCTTACAGCAAGAAGAAGCCCTAACTCTTATATGATTACAAACACTAGAGGGAAAATTGGCCGATTTTGTTTATTTAAATCTGCATATAAGCTTGGCGAAGATATTGTAGGCACTTTTGACTTTTCTGTTGGAACAGTCACTTGTATGCAGGTAAATCTTATTCATATGTTCGGTTTAACACACATATTGCACATGGCTTATCTTGTTTAAGATCATTTGAAATCTTTATTGTATAACAGTATATTTATAAAATTATTCATAATTTAAGACAAAAGTGCCCTTTATGTAATTTAGATATTTCTTATACTTATTCACCAACTTTATTTTAAAAGGTATCAGTTTCGTTACAACCTGAAGAGATCTTGACATCAAATACGCCTTCGAAAAATGCAAACAAAGATACAAGTAGCAGATCTATGACAGTAGCAAGGTATCATGAAGTCACTTTGGGTTATACCCATTCGCAGCTGATACTACCAATACCTCTACATATTACTCCAGCCTTTGAAGTGGAATATGGTAAAAGGATTGTTATTATTTTTATTTGTTGATATGTCTATTTAAAGTTTTTTCTCTGTACCCCTAAACATTGTAATTGAAAAGGTTAGATTATGCATTTTGATTCAAACTGAAGATTTACTTTAATCCAATTAAAATATAGCAATTCTCAGTTAAGTTTTATCCAACGATTAACATTGTCATTATGTCAAAATTATTCAATGAATAAACTTTATCTGACGATCCAAAAATCAGCCTTTACTCAAGGATAGCGTTATCTTATATTTATAAATTTTTTTAGAATTGGTTTTGTACTATTAAAAATTACCCTTTACATACAAGCCCTCAATATAATTTTATCATAAATATGTTGATGAAAGTCACACAAACAAGTTACATATTATTAATTTTGTTGATTTATTGTTTCAGTGTCCTTAAGATGGCGACTTCACTTCGAATTTGTAACTACTAATGAAAAATTACTACCTAATCCTGAAGACAAGGAGTGGAATGCACCACTGAATGTACCAATAGAAACAATGGTGTGGAATTTACCAGTTAAAATCTATTCCACTTTACCCAAACAAATAACACAGCATTCTGTTGGAAGTGATGCCTATACTCTACTCATTAAGTAATTCCAAAAGCTTTAATATAGTTTGAGGAAATAAATATCAATCTCTTGAATTAAAATAAAAACCAGGCAAATTTTATCTAAAAATATAGTTGTTTGTAACTACCTATTTCATATTATGAAAGATACATTCCGATAAGATATAAGATATATAAAAATAAAATATATTTATTAAATTTGTGTACATTTTATTCAACTGATTCTTTGTCCCAATCTTTCATTTTTGCTCCCATCATGAAGTCATCTCTGAAACAATATAAAACATACTTATTATTAAAAAGTGCTTTTAATTACATTTGACCACACCTGTACCTATAAATAACCATATTTGGGATTTGAGCAAGCTCAAGAGCTTTTGGTACCCACTAAAAAGTGCTCCTGTTTTTATATTCATTAGTATTTCAGTTTCAGAAGAAAATCTATTTTGTTAAACTTAAAAACTTCACTAAAGCACACACATGAATTAAGACGTCAAACAAACCTTAGAGCACTCCATCTGGGCTTATTCTCTTCAGCTTTAACTTCATCCTTCACAGGTTCCTCTTTGTCAACCACTATTGACTTGGTTTGCCCCATCAAGGTGTCCAAGAATGCTCTCTTGTCAAACTTCTTGAGTATCTTCTCTTTTTTGCCTTCTGATATATCAGTTCTATCTATTTCTTTTTCTAATGTTTTTTGTTGGTTTCTTACAGCATTAAACAATTGTACAACACCTTTTGTAGCGATTTTTGCTAATAATCTTTCTCTGTCTTTTTCTAATATATTTGGTTTTATTCGTATTGATGGTTTTTCTTGTTTCTAAAAAAAATTTAAAGTTGTTTTGTCATTAACAACATTTTATTTTAACATAACATTTTTTATTTTATTTAATATTTTAACAGGACTAATTTTATTAAAAGTTAAACAAAATGGCAGAATGCCAGATCGCAGCTTAATGAAATAAAAAAGATGTGTGGTTGTACTTACAACTTTCTTAGCTGGAGGCTCAGCCCCTTTCTCCTCAAGTTTCACTTCAATGTCTTCTTTTGTTTCCCCAATAACTTCAAATGCTGGCTTCTGTTCTATTTCTTTCTTTACCGTTTCTACATACTTTTTTGCCCTTGATAAAACTAAGCTTTTTTTATTTTTTGGTTTACTTGAACCAAGAATCTTTGTCACCGAGTCTGCCCAACCTTCATTTGTTATAAGAGCATTTTCATCTGCAGAGACTGCATCTAAAACATAAGTATTAATAGTAGAACTTTATTAGTAATGTATTCTATGGAGAATACTAATTTAACATATTAATCTCGAGAGTTATGAAAGATAGACAAATAACTAAGCCATTAAATCAATTAGTTAAAAATAGAATTAATTAATAAAATCAAATAGAATATGTAGTATAAATAATACAATTTTACCAATATTCAATGGAACCAAATGAATTGATTAACTTAATAAGTAAGTACATTAGAGTAGACCTAAGTACAAATAAAATCCTAATCCTCCATTATGAAATGACTAAGATAAAACAAAACCCAAAATATACTTAAAAACATAATTTATTTTTGTATACAGTAGGTAGGTACTTACCCACCTCACTTTCATCATCTATAGATTCTCTGTCACTTTCTACTGTATCATGCACATCCATTTGTTCCTCATTTTCAGATTCCTCAGACTCTTCGACACTTGAGGAATCAGAGTCGGAAACTGAAAACAACATAGGTACAACAATAATAAATTGTACTTCTAACCTATTATTATTTGACAAATAATTGAACGGATATTGCTTAGGTACCTGATACTTTTAATATTGGCTTTCTCATCTTTTGCTCTACAACTTCGGCTACTACCATAGTTTACTTTTACTATGATAATTAATTAAATATTATCTCGTGCTTTACACGTGCAAACAACAATCTCAATATTTTAAACTGACAGTACAATGACATTGACACCTAAACTTTTTTTTTAAAGTGTAGTTCGTTCCCTGAGTAACTGACTAAGGTCATAGACCATGCTGCCATGTCTTTAGTTTCTTAATTTCATTAGTATTATAATCCTATAAAATGATGATAAATGATAATAGAAATGAGAAGTGAGAAATGATATACCCAACCCCTCGAGTATCTCAGTAAAGATGTGGGGCTTTACTAAGTCTTCGGGCGGACGTCTTGAGAGATTTTGAAAAGTGATGTTGCACTGTTTTGTTTCATTTGCCAACACCCATGCACACTCACGAACACTTAACGGTTAATAATCCACCATTATTTTACATTAATATTCGATATAACACAAATTTTAGAAAATAAAACAAAAACGCAGACATGACTCTTCACTTTCCCGCCAAGAAGTCCCCTAAACTTTTTTTATTGTCCTACAGACCGTGTGTACAGACCTTAGAGCAGGGGTTCCCAACCTTTTTTTGTCTACTGCCCACTTTAAGAATAAATTATTTTTTAACGCCCTCCTTTTTAAACATACTTAAAAACCGCTAAGTACTTATAACTGATTATTGAAACGCAACTTTATAGTATTCGGACAGAGTATCTTTTATTGAAAATAAATCAAACATAATCAATTCTTATATAAAAACTAATGTGAAGGTTGAATCTGATGCTGTTCAATAAGTTTGTTGATATCAGGTCCCAATTTACTCAAAAACAGCCGCAAGTCGCCACGTTCGGTAACACGCAAACGATTTCTCTTTTTAGTAAGCAGCGTTGCCACAGCACTAAATCCACGTTCACACAAATATGACGATGGGAATGCTATCAAGAATCGTTGAACAATTAACCACAATCCAGGGTACAATTGCGGGATCGGTTTTTGTAGCCAAAATTCTTGATATCCATTTTTGAACTTGATTTTTATTTCTTCGTTTGTTGTCAATTCTATAAGTTCTTCTTCCAGCTGAGGTGACATTGCTGTGTTGACATTTGAAAACGGATCCAACACCCAGTCTGGTATTTCCAAGTTTAAAATGTCCTGGTATCGTTTGGTGAAGTCAATGTGGAGGTTTTCCAAATGTTGGCAGTAGGCAAACAAGTCGTCGTTACTGCAGGATACTGATAAATTCGGAAAATTGTGAAACTCACGTCTGCCCATATTCTTTTTGTGCAGAAGTAGTTTGGCTGCGAAAGCAGCAACATCATTTTTTGTTTTAATTAAATTTAGTTCATCGCCTTGCAGTTGGAGGTTCATGTCGTTGAACAATTTATACAGGTCTGTCATGTAAGCTGTATCATTCTTTGATGTTATGAGCTTGTTGCGCAGTTCTGTATCTTTAGTTTCCAAGAACTCTATCACAGAGTCAAACAGGTTGTAAAATCGAATCAGACAATTGCCTCTTGACAGCCAACGAACTTCAGTATGAAGCAACAAACGGTTGAAATCTTCGTCATTAGTAACACAAAGCTGATGAAATAATCTATCATTCAAAGAGCTGCTACGGATTTTATTGACTGCTTTGATGACATATTGCAGTGATTGAAATAGTCGTTCACTTAAGTTTCTAGCAACCAAATGTTGTCTATGAATAACGCAATGTATAGCAAGGACATCTGGAATTTTATTCTTTAAGTACGCTATGAAGCCTTTATGGCGCCCTGTCATAGCCGGAGCGCCATCCGTAGCAACTGATATAATATTTTTCAAAGGAATCTCTTTCTCTTCACAAAACTTTTCCAATGTATTGAATATGGTTTCGCCTTTTGTATCTGTCTCCAAATTTCTGGCAAACAATAGTTCTTCTCGTATTTTCTCATCTTTAATAAACCTCACGTAAGATAGCAACAACGCTTCATTAGTTGGTAAAGTGGACTCATCGAGCTGAATTGAGAATTGACTAGTCCTCAGATGATTGCACAATGATTATTCAATGTTTTCAGCCATTTCATCAATTCGTCTTTGCACAGAATTATTACTCAAAGGAATTTTTCGGATAATATTTGCGGCCGGTTTATGAAGCACAGTAGTTATTACTTCCTTTATTGCTGGCAAAATTAACTCTTCTCCGATGTTGTGTGGTTTGCCTTTTTGAGCAATTAACAAAGAGATATTGTACGAAGCTCGAAGTCCGTCGTCATCTTGCTTAGCAGCCGCCGAAAATAGTTTTGATACACTTGGCTGAGTATTATGCTTTTTCTCTAGGTCTTGAAAATATGCTACATTCTTGTCTTTCTTACCTGGATGCATTTTATTCAATTGATCTTGCAGTCTTGAAGGCTTCATTGCTTCATTCGAAAATGTTTTTAGACATAGAAGACACAAAGGCGACGACGGGTTTGTGGGATTTTCAATAAATCCGAATTTAATATATTCCGCAGAGTATTGCCGTCTCTTCTTTTTTACTTCCGACATTGTTTTGTTTTGAGAAATACGTAAGTGTTGAAATCAAGTACTGCTTATCTATTAAGCGCGAAACCACAAATGAAAATAAAATAAATTTACGTCGTTTATATAGGATTGCATAAGCAGCACGCACCAACAGGAATAAGACAAACGTGCATAAACTCGTTTATCTCATTCGACGCCCAATCGTACTCGACAAGCAAGAACAAGTATTATAGAACCAGCCGATTGATACAGGAATGTACAAATCGGATTATTTAACAAAAACTTGTTAAAACATGATTGCCCGCGGTCTATTATATCGAACCGAGTTTGAGCTATATCTTAATTAATATTAGTTGATGTTCACAAGATGTAGTCGAGAGTCGACAGCTCAGTCGGTGTCTAAGAGTCTTCCTAGCTAGGTAGATGAAATTATAAATCGACCCCAAAGCCCTACACAACGCCCCCTTTTTTTTCTGGGTCTCTTACCGCCCCCCTTTAGGCCTGCAGCGCCCACAAGGGGGCGTTATCGCCCACGTTGGGAAAGACTGCCTTAGAGCATTAAACCCACAGAACACAGAAAGAGGTTAGAAGTCGTAAGTGGGCGAAACCCGAGCGCCACACATATGAGCGAACACTCATATCCAGTCCGTTTCACGATTTGACACTTCTCAGTCGTTCGCGAACTATCGAGCTGTGATTTTGCGGAATATTTACATAAATATGCCTTCTTATGCTATTTTAACCTGCAGGAAGCAAAGTAAAACATCTAATGTTACACATGGAAACATTTCTTTTCATCAGTAAATTCGTATTTATTGTTTAAATGTCAACTATGTCAATAAAAATATACATTGCTTGTTAAAAACACAGTCAATGTAAATTACGTCGTTTCCAGAAAGCAATGTACATTGTTTTGTGCAAATGTGCAAAAATAGTGAAGTGCAGGGTTATCGTACCTACATTTATCGATAGTCAGGTTTCTGGTAATAGTATTGTTTGTAGATATGATAAGAGAGATACTTATCTATAATAACTTTTTAGATTTCCCTCCGAAATTAATACAAAATTAAAATGGATCGACGCGACGGGGCGGATGGATTGGGTTCCCACCAAATTAAGCACGATTTGTTCAATACATATTTCAGATGATGTATTCGAAATTAAAAAATCTGGAAGACGTTATCTGAAGTCTGACGCAGTACCAACTAAAGAAATTGTTTAGTTGTATCCTGGACCTTCTGAAGTTCGTATTTTTATAAAAAATATTGTTTAGTTTTTTTGGTTTTTAGTTAGTTTCTATTTCAGACTTTCTATTTTCTTTCGACTTCCCGATAGATGGCGGTAAAATATATATAATATTTACAAAAAACTAGTTAACATTTTATTATGTATATTATATTATAATATTAATGTAAGATTGTTAAAAACTTATAAATGAACATAAAATTAAACAAATATTTAAATATTTCCGAAGGATCGAAATTAAGATTACTCCATCACTACGAAAGCACGATGCGTCGTCGCTCAGCCACCGAGCTCTTTAAGGAGATGACGAAAGTTATGGTTATAAGAAACTTACTAGAAAATAACAAAAAGTAACTTATTAATTTGAAATGCTATCTATACTATCGCCTTCTAGTGACATTATATGGATAACTAGTTAGTAACTTGAGGTTCCTCCTACAGAAGATGGCGCTGCTGTATATGATTTTTTTGTAAAGACCACGAAGCTGTACAGACAGACAAAAGAAATGCGGTTCTAGCCAGTCAAGCATTAACCGAGCATATATGCTCGCGGCGGAAATCCACCTCTATCTATACATCTACAGCTTCATGGCCTTCTTTTTTTAAACCATGAGGAAGCCGTTAAGACTACCTGACCTTGAGAAGGCCTGACGGTTATGTGGGACTAGCCCGTCTGCCTTTCCACAACCCACCAACTATCCGGAGACGCCATTGACATTGTCTTCAGTCGGCTATCATGGGAGAAGCCCAAGACCGGGAAGGGGGATACCCACTAACCTCTGGGGGACCATACTCCGTCCGATACAGTGAAGACTGCGGGGCCTGTCCACTAGGGAATTGAACCGCGGGGACAGCTTCATGACCTTTTTTTTTTTTTTTTATTAAAGCAGCTTCATGACCTAGCTTAACCTATAGATCCTCAGAGGATAAAAACATTTACGCTTCATTATACGCTATATCTTCTTAATCATCTGTTCTAGACAGCATTTAGATAATTAGATACAAAAACATTCAAGCATCAATAATTTTGAATAATGTCATATAATAATCTTATGAAAGTGTACCTACTACATTTTATAAATAAAACCCTGTAGGGTTACTCTTGAAAAACAATTGCAATATTCAATTTCCAATCACAAATCAAAAAAATTCAAATGGCACTCTTAAAAGCGATAATAGAGCCACTTTGGAATTAAATTGCGTGGAAATTGAGTGAACAAATTATTATCGAGATGGGGCGTTCCGAAATTGCGAAACTTATCCTAATATCGATACATATTAATCGCATTGGAATTGTATTGAGATTGAGTTTGTGTCAAGAGTAGCCTACATGGGTTTAAAAGTCAGAGCATGATAACGAAACGTAAAAGTGTTGTATAAAAATAAAATACAGCTGATTGACATCGACAAATTACGATTAGGTACCTATGAAGTTTTGTATCAATCTTGTCAGAAAATGGTGGTTTTGTGTTAAACATGGCTAATATCGCAAGTCCTCTTTCATATCTTGTGAAGCGGGAATATGGTTACGTACCAGAATTCAAGTCACATTTGTTTAGTAAACGATTGAATGCTGCAAAAAATTTGTATCGCCGGGAGTTAGTGTGTCATTTTGGGTGTGTGAATGCCATCGAGTTTTCCAGCAATGGCGAATTACTCGTATCTGGTACGTTAATTACTTAAAACGTTGTGTTTAGGGACAATACTATACCGCTATTATTGTATTTAATATAACATTTGGTCAAAAATTTCAATATATAAATAATAAACATGCAACAAATATTTTACTGAAGTGACCACTATTAACACTAACAACATTATCATATTCAATAATATTTTAAACTATTGATGATAAATTTTATCAAGTTAATCAACTATGACACCATAGTTAAATGATTCAATTATTATAATTATCAAAATCAATCTAAAACAACAAAATGTAGTAGTATTTATGTACCGTAACCTATTTATTTTTATAAACAAACTTTTTCATATATTATGTACTAACATTTTATTAAAATCGAAAAATCAAAAGGTATACAAGTAGGTACCTTATAATTTATCTTATAATGGTATATGTTGTTTTGTATTTTGTAATTTGATACTAACAATAAGCTTAAGTCTACTAACAATTTATTGATCTTTGTTGTCTTTATGAAATAAATAAATAATAATAATAATAATCCTGTCCCTGGAGCCCTAACCACCGGTAGCTTGGACCCTGGTCCCGATGCTGGTGGACCCCTATTTTATTATATTTTTGAATGTTTTTTTATTTTGTTTTTAAAAAATATTAAAAAATGTAAATTTATATATATGAGAGAAAATAAATAAAGAAGATATTAATAATAATAATTTTCTAAACTATAAATTGTTTTACTAATCCATAAGTTACTTTGACTCTAAGAAAGCCTGACCCCGTAGGGGTACCCTTATTCTAGGCTAATAGATAGTAATTTTGCTTTAATAAAATTTTCCTACTTAATATATTTTTTATAATTTTGCTTATCAGGAGGAGATGACAGGAGGGTAATGCTTTGGAAATTTGGCCAGGCACTACTGGACCATGGCAGGCCAGAGCAGATGAAGGCAGTTCACCAGTCCAACATATTCTGTCTTGGTGTGACAGATGACAATCAGAAGATTTACTCAGGAGGAAATGATGATATGGTAATAATTTTAATCAAATTAAATTAGTTATTTATTGTAGTGCACATAACAAATACAAGATGGTACAAAATTTAAGAGTGATACCTTTGCAAAAGTATAAAAATGTTATGCTGGGGTGTGATAGAATTTCAATCTTATTAGCCTTATGAAATGTTATGCTTTGATATCACAAATGTTTTTAATTTATTTCAGAAATTCATAATATTGTTCTTTAAGAGTTTTCGATTATTTTTTTTTATCAAAGACCTTCTTCAACCTTTTCCACAAGTCCCTCTTTTTACCCCCTTTTGTCCAAGTTTTCCCACTTAAATATCATTCTTCCAACACTTATTTATTTATTTATGTATTTATTAAGGTAAGCTTACAGCCAAATACATAAAAGTAGGTAACAAATCATTGCCTATTAAAATAACACATTATGACACATGAGCTGTTACCTTTCTTTTTCATCACCTTTTTTGGGTACTGTATCTAAATCTTATAGTTCAGATGCCTGTACATCAGACTATACAAAATTTACAAAAATCTTCAAAAGTTCAGTCTATGGAGAAATTTTGACAGTTTGTGGTAATCTGATGAGCAAGTTCTGTGTACCAAGACAAAGGTTATAAGAGGTCTAT